>VZRX01012198.1:206548-236580 GCA_013398075.1 Notiomystis cincta
GATTGCGGCTTCCAGCGCGGCCCCGCCGCTCCCCGCAGATTGCCAGCTGGAGAAGCTGCCGATGCGGCCGCGGGACCGCGCCCGCGTGATGGACGCGGCCAAGCACGCCCACAAGTTCTGCAACGCCGAGGAGGAGGAGAGCGTCTTCCTGCGCAGGTGGGCCCGGCCTCGGCACCCCCGTCCCTCAGCGCCAGCCCCGCGAAGGGCCTGCCCTCCCCGGCCAGCTGGCGGCCGCCCCCGGGCACGGAGACCGTGTCCGTGCGCTCCGCTCCAGCGCTGCCTCTCTCCCCAGACCCGAAGGCATAGAGCGGCAGTTCAGGAAGAAGTGTGGCAAGTGAGTGACCCTTTTTAGTCTTTTAAGTGACTTTTAGAATCTTTTTATGAGGAAACCGTAGAATCCATAATCTGGATTTCCTCTCAGCTATGCCTATTTCTGTTTCCAGGTGTGGATTGCTCCTCTTTTATCAACACCAACAGAAAAATGCTCCTGTGACGTTCATTGTTGATGGTGCTGTGGTCAAATTTGGTCAGGGTTTTGGGAAAACAAACATATATACTCAGAAACAAGAACCTCCTAAAAAGGTAATAAGGTCTTGTGTATAAAATAACTTAAGGGTGAGGGCAGAGGGGAGAGAAAAGAAAAAGAAAAGGACCTCTGACCCATAATTCAATTTGATGTCTTGTCCATGTCTCCCTTAAGTTTTCCTTGACAGAGGTCAGTGCAGATTGGAGTCCTAGCACTACAGGGGAGCAAAATAAACTTGAAAATCTAGACTGTGCCTGATGTTTAGGCTCAGTTAACAGGAAGTTTCCAATTGTAAGTTGGTCAGGTTGGTAGTCTGCACAGAGATGCTCAAAGTCTGGCTCATCTGCTGTGTATCAGTGAGCTTGCTTCTGGTAATGACACCTCTAAGCCCAGAAATCACTGAGCATAATTCCCCTTTGCCACCCCAGAGTTCAGGTAATCCTGATGACTTGCATAAGAAGCCCTAAAAGCTTTGGAAGGAGGAAGCAATCCCTACTGGCACCACTGTTGCCAAGGTTTAACAGAATATTCTTGTTTTTCCCCCAGGTGATGATGACCAAACGGACCAAAGACATGGGCAAGTTCAGTTCTGTCACAGTCTCCACAATTGATGAAGAGGAGGAGGAGATTGAAGCAGTGAGTTTCAGATGCCCTTAGTGGCAGCCACATATGAGCTGGGCAGGGCCAGTGATGGTCTCAGTGTTTGGCTGAGATGTTACTCTGGGGTTTGCTGTAGCCAAAGTGACGTTTGTGTATTTCAGAGGGAGATTGCAGACTCGTATGCACAGAATGCAAAAGTGATTGAGAAACAGCTGGAACGCAAGGGCATGAGCAAGAAAAGGCTGCAAGAGCTGGTGAGTTTTTCTTTGGTGCTGAACACAAAGCTCAGAGATGTGTTGGCTTCATACACAAAAGCTGTCTTGCAGGTCAGACTGCAAGTACAGAGAGGTCCTGGTACAGTCATGCAGCTTTGTGAGGATGAGACTTCCTTTACAAGTTTTATAGAAATGTTCTTCTAGTCCCCCTGAACTTGCTGTTATGTGGAGAGCTAACTGAAGAGCAGCCAGCAGAGTGCTTGCAGGGAGGCCTTCTGTGACCTATTGGACAAGGAGCAAGGGAAGGAGAAATCAGGCCACACCTTTGCCAGCCTGTGCCCTCATGCCTGCTTGGCAGAGCAGGTCATTGCCACAAGGCATCAGGACAAAGGCTTTGGGGAGGATCTGCAGCTCAGCTGCTACTGCAAGGGGCACTTGAAGAGTAAATGGCAAGAACATCACAACTGGTCTTACCTCTGTGACAGGAGGGTAGTAGGTGGAAAGGGGGAGGAAATGTGCAGCTTCCACTTGAGGATAGAAAGTATGAAATTGTCTCCTGGGCAGTTGGTCGTGGGCTTTTTATGATTTTAAAGATGGTCCTCGTTTCGTAAGTCAGCAAAGCACTTGAGCTACTCTTGCTCCTGGTTTTGGAACTGAAAAGTTTGCATTGGTCAGACAAGAAGAGCAAACTTCACTGGAGCACTGAAGGGGAAAGTATCCAGACATTATTTAATTCTGCCTTAATTTTCCTATTCAGGCTGAGTTGGAAGCCAAGAAAGCCAAAATGAAGGGAACCCTGATTGATAACCAGTTCAAATGAAATGCTGTGTATCTGCTGGATGTTTGGAGACAGGAGAAGACTACCAAGAGCTATCACAGTTCTGTCAACAAAGCAGAAGAAACAATGTTCAGGAGTTGCACTGTGCTGCAGCCAGCTTGGAGGATGAGGACCTCACTGGATCCCTCTGTATAAGTGATGCTCTGGGTACCAGTCTTAACTCCTACAGCACTGGAGACTTTGCTCAAGCTGCAGTTCTCTGAGACAGTGTTATGAGCAGGCTGTTCCAGGTAGAATATTTACTTTTGAGAAAATCTTTGCTGGGTGCCTTCCCAAGTTTACCTTTAGATACATGTCTTCTTATTTTGTAGTTTTCAAATGTGTTTCTTTGAATATATTAGAACAACAGGTAACTGTACAAAAAAGAAATCCTTACAAAAGCAAGCTCTATGCCTGTTGTTGATTTTGTTATTTTAAATGTGTCCAAAAGGTGCAGCAGCCTGAGCCATGCCATTGCAGCACAGTCTGGAACGACTGGGATGCAAGGCTTGAGCATGGTGCTGCTGCTCACCCTGCCCTGCCAGAGGCAGCCAGCACAGCCTGGGCTGCAGCACTGCAGTCTCAGCTCCTGCTGGACATCACAAGGCTGCACTTGTACAGAATTAAACTGTCACAGCAGACACATACAAGAATGGAAAATCTAAACTTGTTTTAAAGTACTGTAAATAAAAATTGCTACCAATGAATTCAAATACATGGTTGGAAGTTACTGATACAGCCAGGGATCATTAAAGGATACAACTGCATGTCTGGACTAGCCCATTGGGCAAAACAGTTTCAGTATTTGGAGTTGTGAAATGTGAAGGCAAAATTATTTTGAATGTACTGATTGCATATGTAGTGACTACTGACTTGGATAGAGAACATAACACACCAGATTTAAAGCACCTTCTTTGGGTAATAGTACTTTGTGCCTCTTGAGGGATGTAACAGCAGTGCTCTCTGGCCCATGCCTTTGTTGCTCTATGTGGGATTAAATACCATGTTACAGGTTTGAACTAAAATACCATTCCTGAGATGTTCTTTACCAAGTATCATAAAATGAGAGCAATGAACAAGATGCTTCTATTCCCCAGAATTATGAAGAACTTCCTATAATCAATAAAGATTTTCCATCTGGCTTTATAACTCAGATGTGTTTACCTAAGGATCTGTCCTTCCTTTCTCAGGACAACAAGGTGTAAAAGAGGGAGTGAACTCGGCCCAGAGCTAGCAGAGATGGGGCTGTAGATCCTGTGACAATTTAATGCCAGGCTGGTTCACATTAACTCCTGCAGTGCTGATCTTGTTCCCCAGCCATCACCTGCTAATCTGAAGCCTGTTTCCAGGAGCCTGTGGCCCTTGGTGGTGTGTGATACTGGGGACATGTGCCTGGGTACACAAACCCCTTTTTTGCCAGTGTGGTAGCACAGTCCAGCCAGGCGAGGGCCTCAGGGTTCCTCTGGGAGTGATCCAAGGCTGGGGTAACCACAGGTTATAAAAATTCAGATTCTTTTCCCATGCAAGAGTAAAAGACTTTGACATCTGAAAATGGGTTTTGAACCACGTGAGAGGTGCTGGGATGCACATGCTGAGTCTCTTGTTGTCCAAGAATGAAATGTCTTGTTTCAAGTGACACCAGAACAAGAAGCTAACTTGGGGATGGTGGATTTATTTATTGTCAGGGTTAAGGTAGGGAGTGACAAAAGGCTTCAGCTGAGGATGGGCTGTGAAGGGGCTGCCAGGTGGGGACAGGACCATCTTTGCCGTTTGGTGAGGCACAAAGAAAATCTGCTGAGTGCCCCAGCTCAGCACAGGTTGTCCAAAGTAGCTGTTACCAATTGCCATCAGCTTCTCAGCTGCCACCTGTAGCCTTGAGGCAGCACAGCACAGGCTTCTGGAGGGCCAGTCCATGTTCAGTGTTTGTCCTTCTTGTCATTGGAAATCTGCCTGGTTTGGCTCAGGACTTGTGCACAGACCAGTCAGAAAGGGGAGTACCTCATTTCTTCTGAGGTGCTTTTGATACACTCCAGTTATGCAGTCCATGGCTGAAACAACTCCAACACAGATATCTGATCCAATACATTATTATGTATTTCTTACTTCAACTGGAGCTAGTTCACAACAGTGTAAATCAAGTTTGGTTTTTCATTTCTAGACCTAAATGAATTAAAATATATTAGCTGACTGTAGCAATGGGAAGCAGGGTCACCTAGTTCAAACAATTGATGAAATGTCCTGTTATAATAGATAAAACCAGCCATCCTGCAGGGTTTCCCATACCCTGGTAGCAAATGGGCAATCTGTAGCAGAGTTCAGACCAAAGAAAAGTCAGATTTCACGTTACTGTAAAAGTGAACATTTGTTTTTATAAATCTGTAGATACAGGTAAGTGATAGATTTGTTTGTTTAACTAAGCACCATATTGTAGGTAAGAACTTGTCCAGATGCAGAGGTTCCACAAAATGTGAAATAAAAGTGAAGGAGGGAATCTGTTCCAGAAGTAATGGCACACACAGCCAGACTTACCTTAAGTCCAGGCCAGTTTTCCAGACACCTTCACAAGAGCCTAGTCTGATTGACCATGTCAGAACAGCTCTGGATGTAACAATGCTGCCTGGTTCCCCATAACCTGTACAAAACCTCCACAAAATTTGTAAACGCAGAAGAGAAGTGGTAACAGTGAATCCAACCAATTCCCCGTTAATCACAGCTGTGCCTGGGGAGCAGCATGGAGTCCTCCTCGCCTGCCCCCGAGGGGAAGTCTCTGGTCAACCCTTACAGCTCTCCTTGTGCTCTGTTTGTGTTACTTTCCTCACTGATGTGCAGATGGCTCGCTCTGACTCCCTAGACTGTTGCATTGCTAAATGCACACTGCCAATGTGTGTGACAAAGTGATCAGCTGGGGAGCAGCACTAACTGATCAGCCTCAATCAAAGTACTCTCAGTTTTTGCTGGTGCTATCCTATAGAGCCCATGGGGTTTTGCTACATCCAGGCATTTAAGAAGTGTAAGATGATGGGCTTGTTTAAAAGGCTGCAGGGCTGGGCTCCAAGGATGGAATCGAAGCATTGTAACTCCCTGCTGAGGAATCCTCGTGAACCTGGCTGGCCACAGCATACTGGGGTTTGGGTAGATTTCAAGGCACAAGCAGCCAGTATCTCTTTCATTGTCAGCCAGAAAAACTCCATCCCATGCCTGCAGCCAGGGCTTTAACTCCTGTCAATCCCAGCAAGCTCAGAAAGTGACAAGCAGCAAACCACTGGTGGGATGACACCTCCCAGAACCTCCCTGATGCTGCCAGTCTTGGTGTGGGGTCTTGGCGGGTCCTGAGGACTCCTCATTCCCAAAACCACTACCCCTCACAGCCTGGTATGGCTCCAGGGAGCCCAGAAATGGGGCAGCCCACCATGCCTGTGCTTTGGGCAGCTGATGGGGCCACCTTGCTTGACTGGGTAGTGGCAGGATCAACCCCCACTGGAAACAACTGATTTTACCCTGCAGGACAAAGCACTGCCTCTCCCCCTACCCCTCTGCACCAGATGCTGCCAGTCATGCAGGCAGCACAGGAAAGATGCTGGGGCAATGCCTGCCAAGGGTGACAAGGACATAGGGGCAGGGGCACTTCTGGCTCCATCCAAAGCCCAGAGACACAGCCTGGAGTGACCCAACGACTGCTGAAGGGGACAGTGGGTCAGATGGGCTGGCACTCTGCTGGTCTTTTACAGGTCCAGTCCTTGGGGTGGGATGCTCTCCACTGCAAGGCAGCACACAGCCAGGCAGAGCCCAGTGGGGCAGGCTGCTCACACTGAGCCATTCCAGCCATCCCACAGCAATCACCTCCTGGCCCAGCCACTGACAAGTGTGTCACTCGATCCCCTGCTGCGTCAACACCTCCTAAGCCTGGGATTTATGGCTGCTGGGCGAGGGGCTGAGACAAAAGAGGCATTACAGGCATTCACCCATCCCTTCCCACCAGCAAGGGAGCCAATACACCAGGCTGGACACAGCTCCTGTGGAGGAAATCACGACGTGTGCGATGTTCAGCCCTTCCCACGGGAGAATCACACTTCAAAGGAAAACCCAGCCCCATCCAGGCCACTCTTGGGGCAGCACAGCCCAGTGGACAAAATGCTGTGCTGGAGGGACTGCACTCAGCTTGCTGCCTTGCCACTGGCTGGCTCCAGTCCCTTTCTCATGCCTCAGTTTCCCCACAAGAACAAAGCCCTTAATCCCTGTGCAGTGTGCTCCTGTGGCTGGCAACAGCAGCAGCTGAACCCCCCAGCCTGGTCCCCAGATAAGGCTGCTCCCAGGAGGGAGGAGGTTAAAACCACAGAAGGCCTACCAGCCTGGGCTACCCAACAGTGGAGTGCAGGGAAAACCCCTTGTGGGCTCTGCCCTACATCTCCCACCTGCCAGAGCTCAAAGGAGCTGTGAAACACATTCTTGTTTCCTGAAATCCCAAAGCAGTTGATAGGGCAGGTAGCTGAAACCCATTTCACTCAGTGCCAGCCCTGCACCCCAAGTCCAGTGCACAATCTGTAGGTCTTAAGGACTCAGGGATCCCACAGCTTGGCTCCTCTGCAGAATGGCACAGCAGCCCAGCTTAGTGCCTCAGCCACCCACCACCATGTGCAGGAAGAAATGATGCACTCACCTTCTTGTGCCAATGGCCTGGCTGTGCATCCCCTGTGGAGGAAAGGACAGGAAAGGATGCCCCATGCTCAGCAACCAGCAGCGTTTCAGAACAGCCCTTGAAATCCAGGTGAGCTGAGCAGCAGGAAGCTGAGAGCCCTTAATTAATAAGCTTGCACTTGTACAACAGGAGAGAGCTCCCTGGTAAAGCTGCCCCATGGCACAGTCTCCTGCCAAGCTGCTGCCTGTGTCCCCAGCACTGCCCCAGCACTGCCCACTGCTTGTGGCATTGCTTCACATCTCACCTTTACAGCCCCCTTCATTTCCACAGCAGGCAGTGGGGGATCTCACACTGCTGCAGCCCAGGGGCAGTTGAAAATCATCAGCAAGAAGAGTTGGCTCACCTGTGAGGCACAGGACTGTCTCCCATCAGGAATGCACGTGCCCAGTCACAGGGACCCTGGCAAGCCAACACCACCTGCAGCAGGAAGGGGCTGTGCTCTCATGCCTGGCTGCCATGCTTAGGTTCCAGCAAGAACAACAACTCTTGCCCTTCACAACACAAGGTCTTGTTTAGCTGCCTTGGGCAGTGGTAGAGATCGGTTTCAGTGATAGAAATCAACTGTTTTGAGCAGGCCAAGGCAGCCAGAAAGAACCAAAGGCACCGGGGAAGCGAGGAGACTCGCTGACCTGAAAAGCAGAAGACCAGGAGAGCATCCACTCACCACTCCAGCTCCCCAGGCAGAAACCAGGCAGCTTCACAGGAGTGACTCACAGACCTAGAGAGATATCTGGGTGAAGGCCACACCACACACATTGCTCCATCTTGCAGTTTTCCCCAAACTGTCCCAGCAGCATAAAGGAATTTCCCCCTTCCCCTGGAATTTTGAACCTTAAGTTTCAGGGATAAGGAATGAACCTGGGAATGCACCTCCCTGCCTAGCAAGCACAGCTGGTACAGAAGCTGTGCTCAGCTGCTGCATCCCCACAGCACAGCACCCTCTGTGAGGGCAAGGCTAGCCAGGGAAGCTACAGAACAGCAGCAATTAACTGCACTTGCATCCTCTGGCTGGGATTTAACATGCCCAAGTAGGGAGCTCAGTTTCTAAGGTAGAGAACAGTTTCTAAGGTAGATGCCAAGCTCTGCCCCTCCAGAGAGCAGCAAACACTCCCTTAGACATTCCTCCAGCCTCCCAGGCATTCAGTGCCATGGGGAGTGCTGTGCTTTACAGAGAGTTTAGGCACTCGGCACTGTCAAAATCAGGTTTCACGAGCTCCAAGGAGCAGACAGGCCAGAGGCAGGACTGTGGCACACACTCAGTCCATCATCTCTGTTAGTGGAGTCTCAGGGAGGTCAGCTGGGTGAGCCCTTCAGAGCTGCCAATCCCCATTCCAGCCTACACCACACTTGCTTCCCCTGGGGAGGAAACACTACCTTGCTTCCTTGGCAGCCTGCACTGTGTTTACTTGCCAGTACTTAGCAGATAGCAAGGCTTGCAGGATGGAGATGGTTCATCTTCCTCCTTCTCTACAATGCTGAGACCCCCAACCCCCTCAAATACTTCAGCTGCTGTAAGAATAAACATGAGATGAGGAAAATTGGTTTCAGATTTTTATTTCTCTGTACTCTTTAAGCAGGAGTGACCAAAATAGAAACCATCATGAGTCCCATCAGGGGGAATAATTTGATAAAGACAGGGCAGGCAGTCACCCCTGCCCCATGCCAACCTGTACAAACATCAGCTGCCACTGTTTAGTAACTAGATGGTTTTCAAACAAGTCCATGAATGATCATAGACTACACAGAACAACATGCCAGTTCACAACAGGAAACAACTTATGTATACTTCTTGATTTCATCATACAGGACTAAGACAAAAGCACCACCCATTCCTCGGAGTACATTTGACCATGCACCTTTGAAAAAGGCCTTGGAGCCCTCATCCCGGGCAATCTTCCGCCAGCAGTCAAGAGTGCCGGAGTACATTATGTCAGCTGCAGGAGACAGACAGCTTTAGGAACTGGATGCCCACAACCCCCAACATCCAGGTCAGAAACGGCCTCACGTAGCTGCTAGCTTTACAAGCTCAAGTGCATCCCATTTCTTGGCTGACTTTCTCCAATACTAGCACATCAGAGGACGAGACTGCCCAGGAGAGAAGCTGCTGCTGCTGCTGCTGCTGCTGCACTGTCCCTGGGAGACACTGGAAGGGCTGGTTCAAGCAGAAGGCAGCAACTCCTTGCTTTGACACCAATACTTCCAAACCCAAAAGCTATTGCACAGTGGCCAGGCTGTGCCTGCTAAGGAGGCTGTCTTTTCTTGTCCCACAGACACTGGCTTGCAACATCCTTGGGCGAGCTCTGCTGTTCCTACCTACTGACATACACCCGACTTGTGCACGCCACCTTACAGGTGTGCTTGCACAGGCCAACCCATTCGTGCCCCGTCCTGTCACCTGCTTCTGCAGCGCCTCCTACACCCTGCTTACAAGGGATGAGGATATCTACACAGGCTGATGAAAGCCAAGCCACTCTGCCTTCAGTTGCTATTGATTCAGGGACGCCCAGTAACTCTTATACAGCGAGGTAGAAACTTACCTCCTTTACGGCCAGACTGCATCATCATGCGACGACGAACTGTATCAAAAGGGTAGGAGACCAAACCAGCGACAGCAGTGACGGTCTGAGCAATCATCCAGCTGACAACAATGTGGGTGTTCTTTGGGTCTGGGAGCATGCCTGCAGGAGAGAGGCTTTGATGAGAACGGCAGGTAAGCCCCCAGCAGTACCGAAATGCACTACAGGCCTGCCGCAGCCCAGCATTTCCCTTTTAGTGCCGTTCTGGTCAACCTACCCTTCGCGGTGTCGTAGATGCCGAAGTAGGCGGCTCTGTAGATGATGATGCCCTGGACAGAGACGCTGAAGCCCTGGTACAGGCCTCTAAGGCCATCGGAGCGGAAGATTTTAACCAGGCAGTCACCAAGACCACTGAACTCCCGATCGGCCCCGGCTTTACCCACATCCGCTGCCAGGCGGGTTCGGGCAAAGTCAAGGGGGTAGACGAAGCAGAGGGAGGTCGCGCCGGCGGCACCGCCGGATGCCAGGTTACCGGCGAAGTACCGCCAGAACTGGGTTCGCTTGTCCACGCCGCCCAGGAAGATCTCCTTGTACTTATCCTTGAAGGCGAAGTTGAGGGCCTGGGTGGGGAAGTACCGGATCACATTGGCCAGGTTGCCGCGCCAGAAGGAGAGGACGCCCTGCTCCCGCGGGATGCGCACCACGCAGTCGATGATGCCCTTGTAGTGCTTGTCGGCGGAGAT
The DNA here is from genome assembly GCA_013398075.1 of Notiomystis cincta. Lineage (NCBI taxonomy): Eukaryota > Metazoa > Chordata > Aves > Passeriformes > Notiomystidae > Notiomystis > Notiomystis cincta. The sequence goes on from VZRX01012198.1 coordinate 216,662, forward strand.
CTGCTTGCTGGCGTGCTGCACCTGCAGGGGCCGAGATGCCGCCGTCAGCGCCGCTCCCCCGCGAGCCCCCGGCCCGCCGCCGCCGCCCCCCCTCTCCTTGCGGCGACCTTGGGGCGGCCACGACCGCCGACGCTCACCTGCAGCAGCAGCTTGACCCTCTCGATGGGGGCGACGGCGGTCTTGGAGATGGCGGCCGCCACGCCGCCCGCAAGGAAATCCTTGGCGAAGGACACGGCCGCATCGGTCATGGCGGGAGCGGCGCGAGCGGGAGGCGATGCCGGCCGGGGCAGCGCGGCAGCGGGCAGCCCGCCGTGGGGCACCGCACAGCGCCACGGGACATCCCGGGATAAAGCACCCCGGGACGGGGCATCGCGGCGTGGAGGATCCTGTCAGCACCGCGGGGGGGACAGTCATATATGCGGCCCCGGCCCCGTCACACCGCCGGTCCCTACCCCGGGCACATCACAGGGCCGTGACCGGGCCATCCGAGACCGGGCCATCCGAGACCACGACCCCTGGCCCCCCTGCGCCATCCCAATGCCATGGGCACAGCACAGCCGCGGCGCAGGCTGCCTCATCCACGGACACGTAGAGGCCCTCACGTGTCTGAGCCGCAGCCGAGACCGTCGGTCAGAGACCTCTCAGGATCCTGGCACCGGGCACACACCGGGCTCCGGGGGACACCGAGCTCCAGGTCGTGTCTGTAGCCGCAGCGCTGAGCTCAGCGGGGATGCTCAGACAGGCACACCCCCCAGGTACTACCCGCCCCCATCACACAGCTGCACCCAAAGGGCACTCGAGTGGAACCGCACCTATCCAAGAGCTCAGCCCTGCTATTGACTGGTTCTTCATGGTCATACACCATCTCACGTGTCAGCGATCCACTGATGAAGAGCTTTCTTTCACTGACATCCTAAATATTTTAGTGCTGCCTTTCGGGGGATTTATCATGCATATTTGTGATTACAAAGGACAAGCTTGGTTGATAAAAAGTTAGTGCTTTATAGGTCTTAGGAGTGCACTAAGATACAAAGGTGGTAGTAGCATAGCACATCAGAAACAAGTTAGAGAGAACTTTTTGACTCACTTGACTCTTACGAGGTTTGAAGAGCTGATCAGACATTCCTATGTACCCATTCAATCTTTAAAATCTATTTAGAAATACACTGTTAGTAAAAACATACAGGTATGCTTGGACAAGGCAAGAAATCCATTCCTCCCCAAAATGCTTATAATTCACATTTCCATATCCATACATGTCCAGTAAGTCTCAGCATTATTACCTGCACCATGGGAAAACTGAGGCACAGAGAAACACGGGCACTGGGCAGGTTGCTTAGAACCAAAAGCACTTACAGCCTCAGTGTGATGTCACCAGATCTGCTCTCTACCATCTTAATTTTTTGCTATCTATGCTTGCATTTCTTTGCTGAGAAAAAAAGCCAGTATGAAGCACTGCAGTAGAACAGAGTGGGTCTATTAAGAGAGACACTGCAAGACTTCAGCTGTAAAATTACATCAACAATGAGTTCCATGTGGAAAACAGGCCTCACAGTTATCCCAAATTTTTCTCTAAGTTTCCCTCCACAGTTACAGACTGTTCTTTCTTGGATTTGCCAATGCCTCATCCTGCTGTGACATGTTCTAACCAAGCACTTTCTGAGATTTACTTATTTTCACCCATCAGGGGTTACAAACAGTGCAAAGACACAGACGAGGAGCTGTGTAAAGCAGCCAATGCTGTGCTGAGCCCAGGCTGCTGCAGCTCAGGCTGGAGCCAATGTGCACCCACCTCTGTGAGCTGCTGCAATTCCCCTGCTGCCAGGGGCACAGCCACCTTCCCACATGGCCATGGGGTTTGGGTTTCCTATCAGAAGGCACTGGGAAGGGGCTGTTCCATAGCTGAACTTCTACAAAGGAACAGGAGCAACACCACGGTTCCCCGGGTGTAACACCAGGTGATCTTTTGTTGTCCAAAAACTCCCAAGAGTCCCCTCTGTTGCAGTGGCACTGGCAGTAACCTGGTGCTCTGCCTCCCTGCAGGACCTGTCTGCAGCCCTGGAGCATACAATGCAAGTGGGTCAGTCACAGGGGGTGTGTATGGTGCTATTCTGTTGGAAAGTTCAGAGAAACACAGTAGGCTCTGCACTGGAACTAAGAAGTGCTCTAATAAAAAAATAGAGCTTTAAAAGTACCTAAACAACGTGACAAAGTCTGTGGTTCTGCAATATCTAACACATTTAAGAACTGCATTCTCAGGAAATATTTCACTTAGAGAACTTCAGGAAAATTATTTTTCAAAGTGTGAAGTAATTCTCATACAGGTAGTAATGCACGAGGAAGGGAGGAATATTTCTGAGTATGCACTTAAGTTAAGATTGTCATTCCAGTGTATTACAGTACATTTTGCACATTACAGTTCTGTCTTAGCAAAAGCACAGTTGCAGCACCATACTTTCATCTTTATGCTGGAGATTCAGACAAAATTATTATTCTCAAGTACATCTCAAAAACTGAGGAGTGGGTTTGGGAGTGTGACTGAACTAATTCTGACTGCAGAATGCCACATCCACACAGTATCACTAAGAAACCTGGAGATTTCACTAGAAATTCTTGCATGTATTTTATTGTTTTATTATTTTTGGCTGACTTGGTATCTCACACTGCTTTAAAAAATCCATTTTTAATGTTTTCGAAGACACATCTACTCTCATCTCTGTTCTCTTGCCTTTCTGCAATTGGTTTAATCTCAAATGGCTATTCAGTATTAAAAAGCACCTACAATCATGTCATTCCAAGTTCCAGCAGTATAGAGTTTTCAAACTAGTTGCATCTTTCAGTATGTGCTTGGCAGTCATATTCTTTATATCCATTCAGCAAATGCAATACAGATTTATTCTTTCCTGTCACAGGTGTCTCACTACCAGAACCATACAATCCACTGAGATGTCAGTACCTGTAGCTCAGCATGTCTTTCTTGCAAAGTTCCTTAAGGAAGGTGTTTGTGTATCTGCAGTGGACATTCTGATGTCAGTTTTCAAGCGCTGATTTCCTCGACTCAAATTTTTCCCTTCGGAAGAGCTTTAATTCTCTCAGTTCTTGTGGGTGTAAGCTCTGGTCAACACCAGGTGTTAGCTTGTAATTTAAAGGAGATTCAATATAACCATTTCTGTAGAGACAAACCCGCTTGCAGAATTCAAAGGTGCTAAACATAACACCGAAGTATGGCACAATCTGATAAAAAAGCAATATAAGAAAAAAAATTAGACTCACTAGATGTTTTTAAAAAAGGGAACTTCTAGGACTTCGTATCTGATCTGCTAATAGACCTTGTCCTCATTTTATAAAATCAGAGTCTCATCACAAACTCTGCTGGCAGCTGCAGCGTGCTAAAAGTAGGAGTTTACTGTTGTTACATAACTAATTACAACAATACTGTGAGGAAGAAGGTCTATGCTAGCCTACAGATTGCCAGAATTTGCCAAATACTCAAGCACATCCTAAGCAGTCTCAGCACATCCCGGTAGGAAATGTGGAATTTATTCCACATACACTGGAGTGACTCCACAACTTTCTTCTTTTGCCCCGTGCAGAACCAGCAGCTCCAGGGCCACTGGCTTTGTATCAGCCAAATAAGGCAGTCCCAGGCAGGCCATCACAATCAATCCCACTGTCACTCAATTAGCACTCATTAGCTGACCTGTAGTACTCCATGAAGGTAATCCTCATTGCAGCACTATAAAATGTATTTATGTAAATTAAATTACCTTCTGTTTAAGCTACCATGCTTTATTTCATCATTCAACTCAGCAAGGGCTGCAGTAACTGATACACATGCATTAAATACCTGGCTGAAAGCACTGCTTTGGACTTCTGTGGCTTATACAGCCACACTTTTTTTTACAGCTCACTACAACATGTCAAATTACTGAAGCTCAGGTCAGAAGGAGAACTTGTTTAGCTGTCCTAAGTGGATTGCTTGCAATCCCCCAACCATCCCACACCTTGTGTGTTAGGAGCACTCCCTTCTTTAAAGATGTGGAACTTTCAAGTGGTGCCATCTAGAATCCAAGCTTGCATTTGGGGAAACACAATCAAACCAAGTTCCAAGGCTGGTTTATAACCTGTTTTGTCACTGATTCTGTCATCTATAAACCACAAGTACAAAGGTATGTCATATGCTTTCTATCCCCAGTTTCTATCAAAACTGTCTTGATTCCTTCAGGATAGTATTTGATGAAAGCAAAACCTCACCTTGAGCAGACTGGGTGTGAGTCCACTCCAAAGTCCAAGCACACCTTTGTTCTTCACAGTTTGCCGGAAGCAGTCAGCCATGCCAGTAAAATGGACATCAACTCCTCCATAGTGGGGAAGCAAAGGACTCTGGGCCTGTCAAGAGACACCCAGGGGGATTTAGAACAAGCAGAGAAAACCAAAGAAATTATTTTCTCCATTCTGGTATATAAGGAACAGTCAACACCAGGTTTCAACAGACTGATCTGGATTCTTCCCAAACGTATTATCTAATTTGCATTAAAATAATAATTAAAGAGGAAAAGAACTCACTCTTTGATAGGTATGAAAGTGAACAGTTATTTCACACAGCACTTCCTTTTGTGCCATGTCACTACTAGAAATAAATCCTACCCTTGTGAGGACAAACCATCCAAACCAGAGCCACATATCCCATCAGCCCCATGCCAGCTGCTGAGGTCCAGGTATTTCACATTCCTGGCAGTGGGACACTATGAGAGGGAAGGTTGGAGCTGGTCCCAAAAGCCCCCTTGCCTTCCTGTAACTCTGACTTGTCTCTGGCTGCTGAGGCTGTGTCTGCACTGCTGTGAGAAGCATGAACTGTACTACAGGCTGAGGAGCAGCAGCAGGGCAGAAATGGAAGGATGGAGATTTCAGCCCAGGCTGTTCAGGTCCACCAAGGGCTGCAGGTGAGCAGTTGGTGCCCATGCTCCCCTAGCAATGTGTTCAGCTGATAGGGACTAGTTAAAGTTAGCTGGGGAGAATCCTGCTGGGTGGCAGCTGAACTTCCAACTGCAATACAGTGTCTGTTCACATGGAAGAAGAGTAGTTGGTCATTTTTAACAGCTAAATCCTTTCTTTATTAATCTCCTACTGCATTAGCACAGACAGGATAACCTGACCTTGAATAATCCCATCCTCATCCATCTGTGCACATGCAGCCATGGATTTATTTTGCATTGACAAATTAGGGTTTCACTCAAACATGTGGCAAGTGACACTTCGGTGTCAGGGGACCCCAGGACAGAGGCTGATGACTTGCAAACTGATCATCCTAAGGTAGAAGTTTGATAAAAATGGGGCTTGTACAGTTAATTGGTTGATGAATATGGGTATCCTGATCCCCATATTGATCTGAAACACCATATAGTGTAGCAATTTTTCACTCCTTGTCCAGACTAACCTGCAACTGCTCAGAGCTGCTAAGCCTATGACAAGTCTCATAAGTTGACAAGTGGTGATGACATTTTCTAGATGCCTTAGCTATAGCATTTCAAGTACTTGGCAACTGAGATGCTGGAAAGGCAAACAGATCAAAATTCATGCTCTACATATATAAGAGAAATTGCCAATCAAATAGTTACTGGCAAGGCTACTGCTAAAATCTGAAGGCTGACAAAAAAACCCTGATTACCCCCTGCACTAAAGGCATAGTCTTCTTTGTCTAAAAAAAATCACAGATCTTTTTTTTTTTCTCATTTTTTTTCTGCCTGATTGGAATACACATGAAATATCTCTTATGGCTGGTAACAGGTAAAAATCTTCTGCACAAAGACTTTCATGTCTCTACTGCAGAATATGCTAAGTGCTCCAACTGAGACTTCAGAAACCAGTTCCATAAGAATGGTGATATTAGCACCAGCAATGCTTAGAAGAAAATTAAATTGATGAAAGTATCCCTAAATATGCAACAGCAGTCATAGGAGAACTGGATTCAAAACCCTGTTCTGCTTTCTGGACTGTCAGTCAGGTTTCATGAGATTTTTTTGGTAAATGAAGTTATAAGCAGCCAAGCAGTAAAGAAAGACAGCTTTCTGAAATGTTTCAGGAACTCAAGAATGCCATTAACATGTGATTCCCTTCCTTTTTCAGTCCCTTTGTGGTAGGCAAGGCATGGCCTGCCAGAATTTAAGCCGTGAGTTTGACTTAATCCCCTCCATTACTGTATACCCTGCAAAGGCACAGATCAAAGGTTTTGACTACAATACTCTTGCCTGCAACACCAAAGGAAGTGACAAGCACAGTGCAGATTTCAGTAAACACCTCCAGAAGGCAGTTAAAAAGGAAAAATATGAAAAAGTTAAAAAAGTCAAACCTCTAGATTTCCAATCTGCCCATAGATACTGACCTCTTAAGAGATTTACTGAAATTATTTTTAGTACCATTCCCCACAGATAGAGCTGTTTCTAAGATTTCAGTCTGTGAAGGGAAGGATGTGCTGCCAGCCTTTCTGCTTTAGAGGAGCTGCATGCTTCTAGGACCCTACACACAGTATTTAAATTATGATTGTCCACAGAACTTCACAATCACTTACTGCAAGAGGAAAACTAAAAAGTGTATCACTGTGTACTTAAAACTTCAGTATTTTGGAACATGGCTAAACAAAGTTAAAATGTATTAATAAAAGGAAAATACTGCAGATGCATTTTATTTAGGACTGTTGTTCATGAAATACAGTAGCTGTGGGTTTTGGTGGCTCTTCATCTAAGGATGTCCACCACACTGCAATCCTCACAACCACCCCATGGCAGCAGAGCCAGAAAATGGAAGCAACGAAACAGATCAAACTGGTTTCTCTACCTCTTTTGCAGAAACTTACCATGACATACAAATCAAACAGCTAATCTCATTCCAAAAAGGGCAGGTTTATGACAGAGAATTCCATGCACCTCAAAGCAGCTGGAATTCCTTGCTTTTGACACCCCTTGATGCTATGGGCTGCTGGAAACCTGTTTATTAGGAACTCTTAAAAAAAGACTTCCTTCCTGCCAGTTACAGCTGTCTCAAACTGCAGGACAGGGGATACAGCTCCCTGTGCTGATAACAGAGAGCCAAGGTGTTACTCACAGCAGTAGCAGAGCTAAGTTGCTTATCTTTTTACCTCTGATGGACAATGGGTTCTCTAAATGATTAAAGCACATCGAATCCAGAATTGGTTCCAGCTGCTCTCTCACAAACACAGTATTTTTATATCCAGAGACCACCAAGTTGACTATGTCACTGCAACACATCTGCAGAGGTAGCACTGTTCTACTGCAACACTCTAAACCCAAGAGAGACATGTACAAAAAAATGCCCAACTACCTGCACTCATTTTTTTTTAAATAAACAAAGTATTTAAATAAGGGTGCAGTGTCATGACAAAACTCAGCAAATTGTTATAGTTAATTGTTACCTGAAGACTCTTCAGACACGTCTCTCCCATTGTCTGCATTACGAGGTGACTGCCACAACAACATAATCCCATTTTGGGAACTGATCTCACAGACCTTTTCAATGACCTCCCCCAGCCCCTCTCCTGTGCAGATAAAAACCTTTCACTTGCTTTTTGGCACACTTTGGTTTACAATTATTTGTATTCACATGTATCAGAGACTATGAATTCATGTATTTAATTCATGTACTTCCCCCCTCTTCCCTGTTCATAAAGTTTGTTGGTACAAATATTTACTATTTATTTTTGAGTATGCAGTACTCTTGGCACAGAGTATGGAAGATAACTAACAGTGAATAGCTGTCATCAGTGGTATGCTACCCTGATGGTAGATAGAGTAAAACTGCTTGTTATTTACATATTTTCAACAGATTCAGGTGTTCTACACTTCTGATCACTTAAAAAAAAAAAACACAGGAAGACAATTTACACACAGCTCAAGAGTTCACACTCTTAATCTGAAAGCTAAAAAAAGAAGTCTTTGCAGTCTGGGTTAATAAGGGCACATGCAACAGGCAAGTGCAGCTGTAGTTCAAAGGAAACTGAAGGACAAGGATTGCAATTTTCATTCAAGTTAATACCACTCCAGTCAACAGAAACTTCACTCAAGTGATGACTGGATGCTTGAAAGAGTGTTTCATTCCACTACAATGAAAAAAAAATTAAAACGTAAATACGTGTCAATATTGTGGGGAAAAAGGCAGTCTCTTGGGCTTAGTCAATCCTTCCTCCTCGAGGTCAGCCTTACTGAGCAGTCCCTCCCTGTCAGCGGCTTGGTAATGCTGACTTACCCTGGTGAAAGTCCACCCAAAGGTATTGGGGCACACAGAAGGTAAACCACGGCAAGCTCTCAGGATACAGCCGGTTCAGAGCAGCGCAGCACAGCTGACCTCCAGCGTCCAGCCTGCCCCTCCCTCTGTAACTTGAACCGCGGGGAATTGATGCCTTTCTGGGAACAATGGTACAGAGTGTGCAAAACAGCTTCATGCTTGCTCAAAAGCTTGACTCCCTGCTTTAAATACATTTCACCAGGCCTCTTGTACCCGGAGGCTTCACACTTTGTAGCAGAATCCTTCCTTTGCTGCTGAGCCTAAGCTTCCTCTGCTTCAACACCTGCTGTGTGAAGAAGTCTTTTTCCTCAAGGCAGTGCAAACCCCTTGCATGGGCAGCTCTGGGTGGCTTCCAAACGCCTCGGATGGTTCAGCTCAAGCCCTACAAATGGGTGCACCATTTTCATGCACATTAGTACTAATTTATTTAATAGTGCAAACCCTTAGGCAGACTGGCTTGGTCCCACACTTCACACAGTGGATGGCAATGGCAGTTCCTGTATCTCCTGCTGCCTATCCAGGAACTGAGGAGGAAACTAATTTTTAACAGGACTGAGTCATACTTTCATTTGCCTTACGTGGATGAGTTAAGGATTTACATCAAATCAAGATAAATCACATATAAAAGAATCACAGAATGAACTAGGTTGGAAAAGATCATTTGAGATCATCAACCATTTTATGACCTATCACCTCCTCATCAACTAAACCATGGCACTGAGTGCCACGTTCAGTCTTTTTTTAAACACATCCAAGGACGGTGACTCCACCACCTCCCTGGGCAGATGATTCCATTGCTCAATCACTCTTTCAGTGAAGATTTTTTTTCTGACATCTAATCTAAACTTCCCCTGGCCCAGCTTCAGGCTGTATCCTCTCATTCTGTCAGTGATTGCCTGCAAGAACAGACCGACCCCACCTGGCTACAGACACCCTTCAGGGGGTTGTACAGAGTGATAAATCACTCGAGTCTCCTTTTCTCCAGGCTAAACAACCCCAGCTCCCTCAGCCATTCCTCACAGGACTTGTGTTCCAGGCCCTTCACCAGCCTTGCTGCCTTCCTCTGGATGTGTTCAAGAACCTTCCTGAACTGAGGGGCCCAGAACTGGACACAGCACTCAAGGTGAGGCCTCACCAGTGCCGAGTACAGGGGAAGAATGACTTCCCTGCTCCTGCTGGCCACACTATTCCTGATACAGGCCAGGTGCCATTGGCCTTCTTGGCCACCTGGGCACATTGCTGGCTCATGTCCAGCCTGCTGTCCACTAGTACCACCAGGTCCCTTTCTGCCTGGGCACTGTCCAGCCACTCTGTCCCCAGCTTGTAGCTGCAGGGGGTTGTTGTGGCAATCGAGAGACTGTCAATCAAGTTTTAGCTCCTATTTATGGAGTATTTCCCATAGTCACCTCCCATGTCACAGGCACATCACTCTAAGCACAGACAAATGGATACAAGACTGTCCTGTATAACTGATGCAGAAGTACCTCACGTTGGGGGTAACAGTAGTAGCTGTACCTCCAAAGACCCTACTGTCTCCTGGCTGAAAGTTATATCTGTAATAGCTGTGTGTGAACAGCAGTGAACCCAGCCTGTGTCAGGTCCTGTCTGCTGTGTGAGCTTATGGAGTTTAAAAAGGTGGGCCAAGTTAACCCATGTAATCTGTGCCAAAGCAGATTAAAGAGCTCTCACTCACACCACGCTGATCACAGAGCTGAGGTGGCTGCAAGAGGCTGGCAGACATGATCAGCTGGCATTACCAAATCTCAGACTGGGGGCATGGTGGCCGCTTCAGTGTCTGGGAAGATCATTTGGAGAGACTTGCATTCTGCCATCTCTCAGACTTCCTGCATTTCAAACTGGTGCAATGTGTTTTCCTGCTTTTCTTCAGCAGGCTGCTGTGTTGCACTGCTAAGCTAATCTGCCCCAAGGTGAGTATTACATAATTAGCACTCCACAGCTTCTTGGATGAACAGGTTTAGAGACAAGGCAGATTGCACAGTTAAAGCAGCGCAGTTCCAATTCTTGATCTACAATTTCTTCCTCTTATCCAGTTTTCCTACTAACACTGTTCAGTGTTTCAACTTGACAGACAGTCAGTCCTCAGGCTTTTCTCCTGTGGAAGTCTGGGGATCTAAGAGAAATGCTTCTGAGATTTGTTCAGATTCATCAAAGCTGATCTAGGCTGTTACAGAAGGCAAAGCCTATGTTATGCTCCATAGCTTTTTTCAGGCATTGTCTCAACCATCTACTGAACCAAATACTTCCCTAAGCAGCAGAGCAGTATTCTGCAACAGCTTCAGAAAGTGGCATAGAATATCTTTACAGAAACATCAATGAAACAATAACAATCACAGGTAGCTTGAAGTATTCAGATATAGTAAAAAAAGAGAAGGAAAGAAGGGATTTTACCACAACCAGAATCTAACATCTATTACCTATTTGCTGATAATCAGAGGAGTCAGAGGAGTCAGGCTGGTCACAAATTCAAGTACCACCCAGGGCACAGGAACCTGGCTGATGCCTGAACCCCAGCAGCAAGATGGTGAGCGTGAGATCATAGGGAGAAGTAAGAAAAGTAAGAACTCACACTGCAGCCTCCCCCTTGGAGATGAGGCTAAAATATTTCACCTATCTGTGCATTTGTTTTCACAACATTTGATGGAAGTTAATATATCTGAAATCTCCACTCTTTTGTCAAGTTTACTTGAAGTTGGACAGTAGAATCAAAACATACTGGGGGCAAGGACAAGAACAGACAGCTAACAAACACAAAAGCCTCACTTAGGAAATCACATTAGAAGTAGTAATACTGCTCCTTATTTCCTTCCACACTATGGAATTTGTGTGGACAAATGGCTCAATTTCTGAAAACTTTTGTTTTGTGCTGTTCACTATTAAAGGGTTTCCCTGCAAAAAGTCTCAGAGCACATATGCTTTGAGATGTCATGTGAACCACATGACCCAAAAAGGATTTCTTAGTTTTAAACCAGGTCGTAACTCAAATAACTTTGATATTCCCAGCTGACAAGAACACAGATCTCACCACCAGCAGTGACACTACAGCTTGTGAGCTTCCAGAGGCTGCATGCCAGCCCAGTGACTGTCCCCAAAGACAGAACTCTTCACAAGTCACTCATGCTTAAGCAAAGCAGGAGCACTGCTCCTCATCGCAGCAGAGAGAAGGAACATTTATCATTCTCTTTTTCAAAACTGCCACTGGGTTCTTCCTAGACTGACTTTTACCATGCAAGGGCACTATTTTTAAATCAATACTTAAATAACAGTATTCCTTTTTAAAGAGAGGCTTTTACTTTAAACAGGGAAATGACTGCTTAGTTTTCTTCAGATTACTAACTCGTAGCATGTACATAACTTACAACAGATTTCACATTTGCAGAGCATCTTGTGTTCCAAAGAACAAAAAACATCCAACAAAAAAGCAAAACACATTGCAGATTTATAGGCAGCTGAGGCCAAACTGACTGAATTTGAAAAGAGGCCACTTCTTGGGTGATGCATGGCAACAATCTACACTAACCAAAAACAGTAAGGCTGTTTGTTTGCAGGAGTGAAGCGAAGTCAAAACCTACATTTGGAAACAAAGATCAGCAGTGAACAATGCTTTGCCCACAGAGATGTCCTCACAGCTTCAGGATGCAGGGCAGTCAATACCAAAAATGTGCTGAATTCTACACTTTACTAACAGTATGATTTATTCTGTATTATAAGGGTTTGATGACAAAGCTATATCTGAGTAGCATTTACTGGTGAAGGACAGTTTAAGACAGGTTTTAGTCACAGGTATTAAAATATGGAGACAGGGCTGAGCTTCTGAAAACTATGCAAAGTTTGTTCATGCAAGCAGGTGAGGAGTAACTGAATGTCTTTAAGGACATTGTGCATGTTGCTTAAAAAACTACCAAGGTCACAGGTCAGTCTGGGATGGAGGCTGAGATGTGCCCCTCAGGAGTGCCTGAGCCCACCTCTGCATGCCATGAGTGCACAGGGAAGTGCCAAACCTGGCTACTGGGTTTGCATTGACCATTTGTGTGTTGGTAGGTTTTCAGTTCCATACATAGCCTGGGATGGATGCCATTCTAATAATAATCTTCTGTACAGCCTGTAACAGCTTGAAATTCATCTTCCTGTACTGAAATGCCACAGCTCAGTCCAATAGGCACTTATGAAGGTTATCATTGGCAAAAAAAATGATGGGGGAAAGTAGAAACATTACCAGGGCTTCCTTAGACCCAGACTCATTCAAAGGAAAATTTCCCTGCTAAAGGTAGAAAAAAAAAACTGGAAAAGAAAAAAGGTGTTCTTGTATGCAAATGTGCAAGGTAAAAAGGGCAGTACTTGAACATGGCTTAGAAACTGGATTTAACAAAGAACACTATATTGTGAGCTAAGGGAAGAAAGCCAAGAATAACAGTCAGAAGGATACAAAGATCAGTAATTTTTTGTTCAGAAACTGATACATCATAAAAGTAAGTCAGGAAAACACTTAATATAGAACATGCCCTTGAATAAGCCTCTCTTTCACGAATCCCCTTCTACAGATGCACAACAAAAGCCATATTTCCATGCTGAAACATGCATACAGTACCTCTGAATTCTCTAACATGCCAATCAGGAGCAAAGTGAAAAAAGGAAGACAAAGGAATAAAATTAGGATAAGCACAACACAGAGGACTCAAATATTCAGTAACTCACTCATATTAATTAACATTTCTTTTAAGAAAAACATTCCGGTATATATAGCAAACACAGCATGTTTTAGAAAATAAAAAAGTAAACTCAATAAAGCTAATTCTAACAGCAAAGGCAGAAGCAGCCATGGTTACAGAGCCAATCTGACATCATAAAGCATCACCAAAACACAATTCTTCCTCAAGAACTGCTCGCTGACAGTCAGCTCCTACTCCCACAGCTGTCAGTGACAGAAGCAGCCAACGTCAGAAGTGTAGGATTCAGATATGTAAAGTGAGAAAGGATGAAGCAGATTATTACAATGGAGATCAAAAATAGCACCTTATCCTTCCTCCCATAGCAGAATTCATTTCCCAGTCTATGCAAACAATTCAAGCATTGTCCAGATGAGATGAACAGAGCTAACTCTTCTAAGACTGCCTAGCATATCAGGTAAAGAGCTGAACTGGGTGTCCTGCTGTCATGCTTGTACTCCACCCCAGGATCAATGCAGACAGCCTTGTGTCCTAATTTCTCAGTTTTTGAAGCTCCTGAGATTGTCTTGTAACTCCCTGGCTCTCCATCACCAGCAGCTTCCCTGGGAAAAATCTTCTTTAGCAACAAACTCCCTACATCTGTCAAATTGGTGGGACAAAAGGGAGGGAAAAGGAATCTGATACTGACTTTCACAATGTGCTGGGTTCCTCTTCATATACAAACCCAGCATTCACTGCTTCAAAAAAGCCCAGCACTTCTCTGTGTGCAGTGCAGAGCACACACAAGGCCCAGGGTAGCTGAAGGCTTTGGTACCCCTCTCTTTCTATCAGCCAGAAAACTGAATCACTGAATAGAGGCTGCTCAGAATAAGATGGCTGAGAAAACCTGTGATCAGAAGTAGTGGCTCCCCTGTTTTCTACAGAACTCTGAAATGTCTTGAACTTCTTTTCCTCTTCTTCATTCTCCCCCTTTCTAGGTCCATCCCTTTGCATGATACTTTTCCTGGGGCTGTACCAGCCATTTCTCTCTTCTGAGCAGCACCCTACGAACTGCACAGACCAGCAAGCACAAAGCAGAGCTGACCCCTGCAAAGCTGGGCCATACTCTGGTGCTAACTGGAAAACCCAAACTTCTTGGATAACCTTGCAGGAGTTCCAGTGAGCTCTTGGTATCAGTGCTGGTTGCAATTTTCAATAGGTCTCTTTTCTGGACAACTCTCCATGAATTAAGGAATTTCTAGTACCAAACAAATTACAGGATTTCACACCTAGGCAGCTGGCTCTTTTGAAATACCTTTGCCTTCTCCCATGCCTTCAGAATAAATCACTGAACAAGAGGTGTTTCTCTAAGCTCAGAAAATCACTATTCAGTGTTGCAATGCACTTACGAGGAAGAAACCCTCTCTGTTGATGAGCCTTTTGTTTTCACGCGAAGTATTTTTAGCCTCTGTGCTTCCTACACATTTAGGCAATAAATGCAGTTCCCGTATTTCCGACCCTGGCAGGGTCGGTCAGACGACTGAAGCGTCCCTTCGGTGGAAGAGCACGGACTAGTGGCAGGAAAATGAAACGCGGGCCCGTCCCACTTCTTCACATGCCTGTCACGACACAGCCTGACACAAAGCATCGCACCACTTACAGCCAAAACCTACTTTTGAGGCGATTACAGAAGCTGAATGTTCAAGTAACTGTTGCATCGACAGCAAATATTAAAAGGGAAACAGCACAGTAAATGCCTTTATTTTATTCTATTCCTTAGGGCAACGGTATTGCTGTGAGCCTAAGGATATAAAGTAAAAGAAGGCTTGTAAGGAGTTATTTGCTTTTCTTAGATCTGCTGGCACAGCTGGATAAAATGATCAAATTTTCGTGCTCAGAATCTCTTTCTTGTCTGAAATATTTTATAAGACACCTGATGAAAGAGCTCAGTTTAAACCTTGACTTCTGGACACATCAGCTACATGAACTGGTCTGATAAAAGCCCTTATTCCTCCTGCTGATGTTCTCAGCTACAAGATGGAGAGAGGGCAGTGAAGGCTTCTGTGACATGGCATCTGAGCCCTGAAAAGAGGAACTCAGGGAGCAGGAGAGGGAAATTCACAGTTTCATTGACCTTTTGCTACCTCATGACTTGCCAGCCAGGCTACCACTTGACAAAGGGGGCAAGGACCTATAAAGGCTCCCACAACAAATTACTGTTTTTCTAATAAGATCACAAAAGCTTCCCATAAATCTGCATTCCCATGAACTAGGCTGAAAACCCAAACTCTCATATACCCCTGCCAGAGAATAATCATATGAGATGAAGGCTATTCACTGTCTCTCTACTAATGAAGTTCTAATGAAAAGTCAACATCAGCAAGTGAATTATGTCAGTGAGATGGAAGCTGTGGGGTAGTGGTTGTTTTGTGGGGTTTGGGTCTTTTTTAGATCATTACAGTTAAACTTCTGGAGAAAGGATCAGGAAGATACAGTAACTCTCATGTTGCTGATGCTCCAGGAAAACGGCAGCACCTGCAGCTGGTAAGTCACTTGCTAATTAGAGGAGTCAGAAACAAGAACAAGGACAGTTATGATCCTTCAGACTTAACACTGAGCAAGTTTATTTGTTTTGTGGTGAGGCATAAATGGCAGACACACAGGCTCATTCAGCCTGCCTGCCACCAAGGAGACTGAATTTCTTCAGCTGGCAAACTTTCAGCCTGTATTTCACTGAAGGTTTGCCAATTCTGAATTTTGAGAACTTGATGGAACTGCTATGAAAAATAAAATAAATAAAGCTTCAGAGATGGAGTCTGAGAGCATACACATATCCCCTGATAGTACTTGACCTCACATTAAAGGTATAACAACCCATTTGTAGCAATAAATTCCAGACTTTAAAAACAAAACAACAAACAAACAAAAACCCCCAAACGAGCAAAAACCCAACAAAACCAAGATCTCTGTAGCCTACTGGTAAGAGAAATAAAGTGGCACCCATGATCACCTGGCTAGTCTTGTCCCAAGCTCTTGCACCAAGCACCTACGACAAAGTACTGGTAACATCAATGTTCTGTACCTGCATCTTCCTCTTGACAGTCTCAAAGGGGAAAGAAAGTGTCTGTGCCACACCAGCTGCTACACAGCCATTTATGAAGTTCTGAAGAGGAGTGAAATGAACGATGGGTTCTTGCCAGATTTTGTCCAGACTGATGTAAACAAAGAAGGAACCTGCAGAAAATGGGACAGCACCTAGAAAGCAAACCAGACAGGATTGTATCAACACATTGTACAATAAGAGAAGAGAGCTGCTCATCATGTAACTAGAAACATGGGAGGAGCCACTGCCAATTTACACCTCACATTCCACAAACTGAATCCAGATTTTGAAGAACTTTACTCTTTAGTCCCTGGTTTACCACCAAACACCCATATAGTAGCATCTAGATGTGCTGATAGGGGCATACACTTACCTACTAAAATGTGGACTTTGTCACAGTTATTAACTGCTATAGTGTCATGACAGGTCAGGTGTTTCTCCAGGGTCTCTCTTGGGACAAGTTCTTTCCCAGTTCAACCCAACCCTAGCACCTGCACAGGTAAACAGAGCTATGTCTTCAGTCAGGCTGATGAGGGATACTTCTGGCCTCTTTTGCTTGCTTCATGCTCTCATCAGTTTTATAGTGGGATTATACATTTATTATTATTGTTGTTGTTATGCATTTTATATAATGTCATATTGTGAAAAAGTGGACTCAGTTAAATGGCATTTTTAAAGGTTATGGGGAGTAACTAAATAATTAGAAAGTAATTTCAAGTAAAGAGAGAATGTAATTAATCTTTATTTTCACATCTACTATATACTACAGCTCACACTGGTTTCACTGAACATTTTGGGAGACACTCACATCTTGACAGGAATTACAAACACTCCGTGTGTGTGTGTATATAAATGTTTTTTAAGAATTTAATGGTGAAAATTGTGTATCCAAGCACAACTAGATCATCTACAGAAGGAAAAGAGTATTTTGCTGAATGCTCAACCATATATAAAATGCTACACACTTGGTCCTAATTTGAAGTAATAAAGCTGCAGCAAAGGTTATCAGTATTGCAGTGCCTTGCAAATCTCCACATCTTCTACAAGAAGACACTCCTATCTGCTTTCGAAACCGAGCGAGCAAGTGAACACCCCCCAAGCTGCACCCCCCACCAGGCAGTGGGGTGGTTTCAGCCCACCACTGTGTTACCTAGGATTGCTGGTGAAACGCCCCGGTAGAGTGCACGGGAGCCTTCCTGATGATAAATCTTGTAAAAGGCGTGAAGAATCCCTCTGTAAGATGGCTCCAGCCGGTTCTGCACGATGAGCCGCGTTTTAATCACGTCGCTGGGGTACGTGATGATGGTGGCAACCATGCCAGCCAGGCTTCCTGCCATGATGGCTCTCCAGTGGGAGATGTGGCCCAGCTCATCCATGAAAAGGGTAACAAGTCTACAGCAAAGACGTGAAAGGAGTGCTGTTAATGACACCATGAAGAAAACACGTGAAAAACTAAGGCGGATGATTCTTGATGTAAATGGTCTTCTGTCCACAAGCCACTTCAGCAGCAGGAAGTGAAATTTTAATATGCAAATCATCTAAGATCTGATTATATGTAACACCACACTAGCATCCATCTACAGGATGAAAACCTTTCTTTTGTATTTCCATATACAGCATGAAAATTACCTTGATTTAAAACATCTGTAAGAAATTATCTGATCATCAGTTAAAGATGTTGGTCCAACCTGCCAGTTGAGATTATCACGTAAGAGGAAATACGTAAATAATGCCATCACAGCCCTTCTGAGAGCAACTGAACCTTCTTCTGCTACTTATGTTGGGACAGGAGACTCCACAGGGGCACACCTCTAGAGAAGACTTCTGTCCAGGCACCATTATGCTCAGGAGTTTAAGTCTCAATTTGAAAATTTGAAATTGAAGCACAGTTTTAGAAGCTACATACAAATAATGCATTTGTGGTGCACTAAAGGACTTTTCTATGACAGGAAACTCTTACATCAGGGAGAAATGTCCTGGAGGCAGCAAGAAGCAAATAAAAACACTTGAGAACACTTTAGCTGGAGGTAAAGAAATGTATTATTCTATTTTGGAAGCATTAACTAAAACATCTAAACAGCACATCTACATTCAAGCCACATGGTGTAACCATGTGCAGAACAAAATCATTTGCAAATATTTACAAGTCACTGCTCGCTCAGTTGATGTTGTTTTTTCACGTGAATATGCATTTTCTAGTGCATGACAAATCCCTGCATCTACTTGTCTGGAGCCCTGGGAGTGCCCAGGGCAGAAAGCCCAGCCAAACAGAAGTGAAAGGGCACAAACCATTTTTCCTGTGTCTTACACAGGCCCTAAACCCACGCAGCCCAATTTTTCCTGTGTGTGCACCATGTGTGGGGAAGGCAGTGGGGTGTCTCCAGGCACTGCCTGATAGCATTTCAAACGACCATGGAAAGGCAAGAGCCTGTGCAGAGTAATTGCTGAGGGAGCATGGAATCACTGTCCCCGAGGTGCTGACTGGGCTCAGTCCTGCTCTTCCTGGGACTGTTTACCTGAGCTGCCCTATAACATTCCTCTTTTTGTGTTTCTTGCCTTTATGCACATCCTTCTCCCAGTAGAAAAGACTTTCAAAAACCCCCAAATAGTGTATCAAGGATTAAGCATAGGTATCTTGTACTTAATTTCCTGGTAGCCAACTTCCAGCCATAATTCAGAAGACCCTGTGCAAACTAGACACAAAGGTTAGCCTTGCAAAGGGAATACACTGTTTCAAGCTGAACAAACAATGAAGTTATTTTGCTCAAAATCAACTGCTTTATGTTGGTGCAACACACTGCCTTTTCTGTGAACTTTAAATTACATTTAAATTACTGTTTGTGCCTTGCCACTCACATTATCTTGCTCGCTGTTTGACCACTGTGTCTATCATGGCACAACAAAGCTGCCCAGTTTTAGGGTCACTTCGTTTGTGGTGTCCTGAAGGGCACAGGCAGTGATGGGCAGGGGACTTGCTGGGGCAGATGAGTGACAAACCCAGCGGGTTGGCAGCGCCAGCGAGGCTGTGCTGCTGCCCAGAACAGAACAACTCGTGGCCCAGCTGGGTGGAAATGTCATGTGCTACCATGAACAGCTGACTGCAATAAAAAAAAAAAAAAAGAAGCCCAGCCCCCAGAGTGGCAAAGCACTCTGATGTGTGCAAACAGTCAGGCCCTCCCTGCAAAGGCTGAGAGATACTGGCAGCTGAAGAGAATCCCAGGAAACAGCACGGTTGGCAGAGCTCCATCAGCACTGCTCCATGTTCATCCTGCTGAAGTCCTTCCAGCACTTGCCTCAGTTTAATATTTGTGTATTATCACAACCAAGATCTTAAAACAAATAATGTCACATATCAACGTCAAAACTGATCAAATTTGCTTAACAACTCCTGCATGATAGGATAAAATATCTGACTTGTGATTCTGTTATTTTCTTTGATACAGACAACATAAATACTTGAGAGTGTATAAATTAATGAAACAAACCGGATGCAGAGAACAGATGTGACAGGCACACCTGCAGGCTGCACTGTAACTTCATTTCTAATGGAACCTGAGCAAGAATGCTAACAGACTATCGACCCTTCATCATTTAAGAATACCTCTCATTTTATAAGCAATTGCTGGCGTATCACCAGGCCCTAGCAATGGCTAGGCGCTGAATAAATTAAATAAATAAAATTATAGGCAAAGCTCCGCGCCTTTGGGGCGAAGGGGCGCACTCGCAGCTGCCAGGCGGCAGAGACAGCGACACGAGGCTGACTCGGCGCTCTCCCTCCGCCCCCTGCGCTGTGGCGAAGGCCGGCGCGGAGCGCAGCCCCCGCGGCCCCCGAGCCCCCGCGCGGGCCGGCCGCT
>VZRX01012200.1:0-32053 GCA_013398075.1 Notiomystis cincta
CCTCTCCCACCCCAACCCATCCCACAGGACCCAGCCAGGGATTCCCAGGTGGACACCAAACACCTTTCCCAGTGTTTGGGACATGCATCACACAGGTCCCACATGTGGGACACTGTCCCAGCCATCCCTCAGGCTGTCCCTGTTTCCAGCCCAGGGAATTGATCCACAGTGCCCAGGGGATGCATGAGCAGGGATCAATCCTGCCTTGACTTGATCCCAGGGGTCCAACCAGCCCTTCCCAGCCAGCAGCAGCTGAGGGGTTTTGGGGATTTCTCTATCTAGAAGGACAGAAATTCTCCTTCCCAGAGCTTTTCCTGTGGTCACAGGAGCAGCCTGGGGCTGGGCAGGCACCAGTTGATGCAGTGCACATGAAAAGGAGGATAAACAGCGGCAGGGCAGCTTGGAGGGGCTGATTTTCCAAGGACAAACCCGAATGAACCAGGAAGGCTCTGACCCAGCTGCCTGAACCCCTTTTCCCTCCTCATTTCATTCCACAGGAGCCGTCTCCTGGCAGCTCCCAAGCCCGGATCCACACAGTGAGGGCTGCACTTGGGGACTCCCCGTGGTCTCTGCCATGGTCCTACCCCACTCCAAGGCAGGATCCACACTCCTCCCAGACCCCTTATTCACTCTGGGCCTTCTGCCAAGCATGGGCTGCTCCAGACACTCATTCCCTGTGCTCCTGCCAGGGAAGAGATGGATGGGGTGCTCAGCCCTGGGATTTGCCACCCGGGGCTCGTAGCCCAGCTGTCCCCTTCCCCTTGCTCCATGTAGGACAATTCCAGCATTCCTGGCTACTTTCTGATTGTCTCAGCCACTTTGCCTTGTTGTTCTTGTTAAAGGCAGCTCTCAATAAGTAGTTCACTAACTCAGCCATTTGAGAATCATCATTAATTTAATATCCTTCCTCATTTATTAATGGGCCTACTTTGTCTTGACTCTCCAGTATTTCCTTTTCCCCTTGATATATTTGTAAAAGCCCTTCCTATTCCCCTCAGCTGCATGGCTACCACTAATGTTTGCTTTTCCTGCTGTCTTTAACATTTCTCTTCAACCTTAAATGACTTGAGCTCCTCCGGCTTCTGTCAGCTCCCACGCAGGGCTTCCCTATTCCATGCCGGAGCTGTCCTGCTGGGGGGCAGCCCTGGGAGGCAGCAGTGCCCTGCTGCTCTGGCAGCTCCTGCTGGATCCTCAGAGAGCTCAAGGACTTGGGTTTGTCCTGGGAGAGGGTCTTGATGGACGCAGCAGGACAGGATATCCACTGTGAGGGCTTCCCAGGGAGATAATGCGGACAGGGATAGTCAGGGAGAGGAGATGAGTGGCTGGGGATGCACCCCGTGGTCACTGCCTGCTCACTGTGTGAGCCCAGCTGTGGTTTGGGGCACTGCCAAATTCCTGTATCCAGCACCCTTCCCTGTGGGATGTGTGCTCCAGGTCCTGGCCATGCATGTGGGGGCAGTCAGGCTGCTGCTTCCCTACTCCAGCTGCTGGAGATGGGGAGGTCCAGAATCCAGTCCTGGAGAGGTCCAGGATCCCATGATTGAGAGGTCCAGGATCCAGCAATGGAGAGGTCCAGAATCAAACTATGTGGAAGTCCAGGATTTAATGATGGAGATGTCCAGGATCCAACAATCCAAAGGTCCAGGATCCAGTGATGGGGAGGTCAACGATCCTACAATAGGGAGGTCCAGGATTCAGCGATGGGGAGGCCCAGGATCCAATGCTGGGGAGGCCCAGGGGCCTGAAGACTCCTTGTGGGAGACAAAGGGAGCAGGCAGAAAGTTTGAGGCGGGGCTGTGGCCCAGGTGGGAGCCCGGAGCACATCCCGCGCCAGGGTCGGCTCTGTGCTGTTGCCAAGGTGACGGGAAGCAGAGGCTTGGGATGTGTCTGTTTACATAAGAATTGTTGATTAATGAACATCGAGGCGAGATAATTTACCCAGGGCCTGGAGGCGCCAGCCACCGTTATCTCTCCATCTCGAGGCTGCAGAGCCCTCGAGGTGTCCCCAGACCCAGATCCGTGGGACAAGAGAGCCCCCACCTGATGGCTGCGACCTGCACCCCTCTGGAGCCCATCCGTGTCCACCTGTGGGATCTGTGAGAGGAATGCATCCCAAAATCCCTCCACAGGCCACCGGTGCCGGTGTTGCCACCCAGTTTTTGGATGGATAATGATGCCCAGGCACCTCCCTGGGATGCTGAGTAGCCAGAGGAGAACCTCAAGCAAGCCCTGCCACCCTCCCAGGGCATCTCCAGCCCTGGCTGTGCCATCAGCTGTGTCCCACCCAGCACCATCCCAGGCCTCTCTCCCTCTGGATGTGCAGGGATTGGTCCCACAGCCTGCCATGAGCCAGGTGTGCCACCTGCTGCCTCTGCTGTCCCCCAGGTCACACCACGGGACACAGCCCGTGGGACCAGGCTGCCCACGGGGCTCAGAGTTTGGTGGCACCTGCCAGGTGATCCTCACGCTCCCACCTCGACAGCCACGTGTGGGGACACCCTGTGTGGGGTTGCAGGTAACAAGGAAGCCCCCAGGACACCTCCCTGGGCTGGGTGAGCTGCCCACAAGCGTCCTCTTGCCCACAATAACCTCTTCCAAAGTTGCCAGACTCCATTTGGCGAAGATTATGGATCCAGCAGCTTCCAAGGCCTTGGAGAAGCTGAAAAGTGCCTCTAAAAGCTAAGAAATGTCCCTAAAAGCTGAGAAATGTCCCTAAAAGCACATCCTGGTTTGTTCCAGAATCTCTTCACTGGCCAAGGCAGGCAGTAGGAAGGGAGAAGATGGTGATCCCTGGGATCCTCTGCCTACCCTGCCCTCCCTGCAGCTGCAGGCAGGCACCTGACCCCCTTTTCCAGCACTGTGGCATTCCTATGGCATGGATGACAATTGGGGTACCTGTCCCAGGTACATCCTGTCCCTCTGCAGGAGGCAAGGGTCACCTGGCAGCCAGACTGGCACCACGGGGACCTGGTGCCCTGGAATCCTCCCTGTCCTGAGGCTGACAGGCAGAACCTGCCATGGGACAAAGCTCATGGCCAAGGGCCAGCTGCCAACATCTGAGTGGAGGATTTGGGAGGACTGGGGACAGGTCTGGGACACGTGCAGGTGACACAGGAGAGCAGCACATTGGGGTGGCATCACCAGTCCCCAAATTTCTGTGCCGAGTCTCATCTCCAGCTGCTGCACCAAAACCTCAGGGCCTGGGATTTCAGCCCTCTCAGAGCTGAAATACCGGGTCAAACCTGAAAAAATCCCGTGTGTTCCCAAGCAGGAGGCAGGGGGTTGGCAGGGAGAGAGAGAACACTGGAGAGGGGCTGGGAGAGGGGAGGCTGTGCTGGGAAAGCAGGATGGCGTGGAGGGAAGGGATGCAGGAAGCAGCTGCCGGGTCCCAGAGCCTTTGCTGGGTGCAGCTCTGGGGTGGTTTCCATGGCACTTCCCAGCTGCTGCTCCCTCCGGCTGCTCCCAAGGCTGTGATTAAGTGCAGGCAGACCCACAATTACCAGGGGGCCGCTGCTGGGGGGCTCTGGGGGAGTGCTGGGCCCCTGCCCCTGCACCTGCCTGGCACAGCCTGCCAAGGGAGCTGTGCTGCACTGCCTGAGCTGCCCCCGCAGCAAGGAAGGGATCAGCATCTTCCCATGGCCCCAGGCAGGGCAGGGATCCATGTCCACATATCCCACATATCCTCAGGCAGGGCAGGGATCCATGTCCCTGTGTCCCCAGGCAGGGCAGGGATCAGTGGCCTCACGGACCAAACCAGGGCAGGGATCAGCATCCGGGAAGGACAGGGATCAGTATTCCCCGTTGCCATGAGGGATCCATGTCCTCGTGGCCCCAGGCAGGGCAAGGATCCATGTGTCCATGCCCTTAGGCACGGCAGGGGTCTATGCTCCCCTGACCCTTAAAAGAACAGGGATCAATATTCCCTTCCCATTGCTGTGAGGTGTGGCAGGGATCAGTGTCCCATGGCCCCAGGAAGGACAGGGATCAGTGTCCCATGTCCCAAAGCAAGGCAGGGCTCAGTGTCCCATGTCCCAAAGCAGGGTAGGGATCAGTGTCCCATATCCCCAGGAAGGACAGGGATTGATATCCCAATTTTCACCAGGTAGGGCAGGCATCAGTGCCCTTACAGTTCAAGGCTCAGCATCCCTGAGACCCAGGATGGACAGGGATCAGCATCCCTGAGACCCAGGATGGACAAGGATCAGTGTGCCATGGCCCCAGGATGGACAGGGATCGATATCCACATGCCCCCACGTTCCCAGGCAGGGCAGAGATCAGTGTCCCCATGCCCCCAGGAAGCACAGGGATCAATATTCCCGCTGTCACGAGGCAGGACAGGGATTCGTGTCCCCGTGTCCCCAGGCAGGGCAGGGATCCGTGTCCTCAGGCACCCCCCAGGCCGTGCAGAGCCCTGCGGCAGCACGGGGAGGGGATGGCTTGGCAGTGCCCCGGGAGTCCCCTCCTTGCTCCATGCCCACAGCCCCCGTGCCCCTCCCCAGGTGCCCCATCCCTGCGGGGAGCCCCCCTCCGTGACCCCCGAGCGGGGCGGTCCCCAGGGAGGGGCACAGCGGGGCGGCCGCCGGAGCAACTGGAGCAGAGGAAATGCTGGAACTTTGAACACGGCCGGAAATAATGACTTTAAAAATGTATCATTCTGCAAACTCATTAAGGCGCATCCCCGGCAGCAGGGGAAGGGAATTGCCAGGCCTGGGAGCCGCTTGATCTTTACAAAATGTGCACAGCGAGTGCTCCTGAATATTTAACCCCGACGGCTCCCCGGGTGCTGGCGAGGCTGTGGGGGGCATGGAGGGGGTCCTGGAACAGGGAATGCCAGGACCTTGGCAGAGAGAGGGCCCCTTCTCCGTGCCCTCCTGTTCAGGTGGGCACCCAAACACCTCCAGCTTGTGCTGGGCTGGCAGGAGTCGTGCTGAGCTCCCTGATCCAGAGCCAGGACAGCTTCCAGAACCGGGTGGCACCTCAGTTTGGGATGGGGTATCCCTCCCAAGCTTGTGCTGGCAGTGCTGGGCTAGGAGTGGGCACAGGGATGCTGTTCCACCCCGGGTGTGCTGGGAGCCAGTGCTCTGCCGGGGACAGGAGGGAGTCACTCAGTCCCTGCTGCTCCAGGGGCCACCAGTGGCACTGCCACCCATCCGCCCAGTGCTGCCCTGGGTCACCTTTAATTCCCAGCAAACCAGGAGCGTGGGACTGGGGCTGCCGCTGCCCGTGGTACCCGGTGGCCCCACAGGCTGCCCCACACCCCGAGGCGCCCCACAGAACCGTGTCCCACTGCCATTCCCAGTTTCCCGACAGCAACTCAGCCACCCCGGAGGGCTCATCCCCGGGGCCGCACCATCCCCTGGTGGCATTAATTCCCGAGAAGGGGCTGTGATTCCCTTCCCTCTCGCCGTTCCTGCATACGGAGCGATGCCGAGCCCCCCGCCCCTCGGCGGTGACCTTTCGGAACAATCTGCGCTGCGAGGCTGCCGGCGCGCCAGGCAGGCGTTGCCATGGCAAAGCGGCAGCGCAGCAAACACTCCTCAATTACGGGGGAACGGCTCCCCGGCAGCCCCGCCACGTCCCCGCCGAGCCGCCGCCGCCCTCACGGCCTTCGGGGCAGTGGCAGTGGCAGCGAGGGTCACACGCCTCGTGCCGCCCTCCGGACGGCCACACGCGAGGGGTGGTGGCGCTGGGACAGCCACCTGAGGGACCGCAGCATCCAGCTGGGTCAGCTGCAGTCCCTGCCCTGCATCGCTCAGCTCCACCCCCATCCTGCCAGGCCAGAGGCTTCCACCAGCTCCGGAGCCATCGCAGGGTCAGCTCGGGGCTGTTGGCCTCCCTGGTCCCTTCTCTGCTGGGACACCGTCCTTTTCCACAGGCTGTGGCTCAGCTGCAGGTTTAGGAGGCATCCACACCCCCATTCCCACACATTCCTCGTTCCCACCTTCTCTCCCCTATCCTCTACCCATCCCACTTCACCAGCCTGTTCAGTGACAGCCCTGAGATGCCCCAGTCCCTGTCCCCTGCCTGCCACCTCCCTGGGTGACAGGGGGTGCTCCAGGCCTGGCACTGGGTGTGGGGTCCCCTCTCAGGCAGCACGAGCAGGTGCTGCCAGCACAGCACAGCACAAAATCAATCGACCGCGCTCGCTCCTGGAGACGGATTTACAGGGAGAACAAAACGTCTAAAAATGTGCCAGCGCTCCCAGCCTGCTGGGAAAGCTCTCCATGCACAGCCCACAGATAGATTTGCCCGGCCTTGGGGCTCTCACTCCCCTCCTGCCCACCCTGGCACCCTGTGGATGTGCAGCTGCACCAGCCTGGCCCCCTGCCCCTCACCCCTGGCTCTGCTGGCAGCACCCCAGGGTGCCTTGGCTCCCTTTGGGAATGCTCCCAAGGGTGCTGCAGGCCCTGCTGACAGCAGGCACACGCTGCTGTCCCGCTGCCAGGGCTGGGGGCTGGCCAGAGCTGGCTCAGAGGCATTTCAAGGCAGGGTTGGGATGCTCTTTAACACCTGCACCGAGCAGGCAATTCCCTTTCCTCCCCAAATGCTGCTGCTGCAGCCTCAGCAGTGCTGCAGAACTCCAGGCACCCGGTGGTTTGCAGGAGGGACACAATTCCTGGTGCCCACACTCCATCCCCACACTGATGGGACAGCACCATGGTTGTCCCCATCCCATCCCATTCCCTAACAGCCCCAGCCTCTGCTGATCCTCTTGGAAGCAGCACTGCTGGCCTCCAAAGAGGTGACAGCGCTGGGCTGGTGCTGCCTGAGCTGGACACAGGGGTCTGGGGGCCTGTCACCCTCCCAGAGCCGGGAAATGCCACCTCTGTGTGTGTGTGTTTGTGTGTTTGTGCCGTGGCACTGCCGAGAGCTCCCACGAGCTGTTTATTTAACCTCACTCCGGAGGCGGCTGAATTCCCTCTGCAGCCGTGTGAGGTTTTCTTCCAGAAATCCGGGAATTCCGCTCCCCTCCCAATGCTCCCGGGGCACTGCATTCAGCAGCGATCCTGCCCCGTGCCTGACCCTGTACGAGATGCCCTTCCCACCCCCGGTGAGCATCAGGGCTGGCAGGAGCCTCCTGCGCTCCAGGGAGAGCCCTCCCAAAATCCAGGGGCTTAGGCTGGAGGGTGGGGCAGGGAAATGCCCCTCCCAGAGGGTTGGCAAAGCCGTGGCCACCATGGGACAGCCCCAAATGCTCCCCTGCCCTGCCCCAGGTCCAGCCTATGCACCCCCAGTGATTGGGGGGGTCTCCATTTGTGTTTTCCAACCCAAACCGAGGGCAGGGCAGGTTCCCCCCAGTGTGAAGGGCATCACTGAGGCTCCCAGGGTGGAAGGGACTGGGTCTCGTGTTTGGAGGCAGAGCCCAGAGAAGGTGAGGTAAGACCCCAGCAGGCAGGTGGGGAGGCACCTGCTTCTGCCAAATCCGGCTTCCCACAGAGTCCAGTTTGGGTGCCACCCCTGAAGGTGCCTGTGCCAAAGCACAGCAGAGCCACAACGAGCTGCAGCAGGGTGTGCTTGGTGGCTCTGCAGGGACAGCAGGGAGATGAGAGAGGAGAGGTTCTCATGGAGAGCATCCAGGCTCACTGAAACGACCCTGGGAGAGAGGGAGGGTGAAGGATTTCAGATACAGTTGGGGTTGGATATGGCAGTGCAGCATTAATGGTTGGACTCAACGATCTTAGAGGACTTCTCCAACCCAAACAATTCCATGATTTCCCACTGTGAGGCTCCCAGTCCATCCCGCAGCCCGACACTGGACACAGCCACACAGCAGGGACAGCGCCCCCAGCACACCCCAGACCCCGTGCTCAGGGCTGGTGGCAGTGCTGGGGACACTCCTGGTGCCCTCCTGGCACCCCAGGGACAGGGACAGCCAGTGCCACAGGGCACAGCTGGCAGCAAACAGGGCACAGCCGGGGCAGGGAGCGGTGCCACCCTCACTGCCCGGGGCTGTCCGGGTTGCCAGCTCAGTGGCCCACAGCCAGCTTCCATTTCCTGCAGGAACTGGCTGACAGCGAGGGGCAGCGCTCTCCCGCACTGCTGGGTCTTTCCCAGCTCCCTGCAGAGCCCGGCGCTGATCCCGGATTCCACAGGATGAGAGCAGGGAGGGACCACGGCACGGCAAGCCATGGATGCAGCAGGAATATCTGCGGATACAGGCACAGAACTCCAAGGGTGGGAGATGCCCCTGGCTTGCACCACGGCTTTTCCCTGCTGCCGGGAGGCTGAGCAGCACGGGAGGGCAGGAGCAGGGCCAGTGGGCTCGGCGGGCTCGGTGGGCTCGGTGAGATGTGTCACGGCTCATCCCATGGGGTTGGCGCAGCGGGACCGAGCTCGGCGCCCCGAGGAGCTGCGGGGAGGGGCCTGGGAGCACGGCACACTTCAAAGGGGAGCGGGCTGTAAATATTTCACCAGCCCTGTGCAGAGCCACGAGGCGGCCGTGATCGGAGCCGGGCGCGTCCGCCCGGGGCGGGCAGGGATCGGGATGGGAGCCCTGGCAGGAGCCTGGCCACGGCATCACCCGGGCCCCAGGCCTGGCTGCTGTCCCCTGGGAGGGCTGCACCGACCTGGGCACTGCTTGTGCTCTCCACCAGCCCTTCTGTCCAGGACCTGGGGACACCACGCAGCTGCAGCCCCCGTCCCCAGCCCCACAGGTGGGCGTGGGGCGCCTGCTTGAAGCTGTCCCCTTGCTGCACTCTGTTCATCGCTGGGACGGCTGAGAAGAAAGCTCCTCTCCAGCTCCTCTCCTGCCTCTCGCACCCACACACCCCATCCTGCAGGGGTGGCAGTTCCCACGGGCACAGACAACATCAGGCTGCTGGGGGGCTCGGGGGGCACGGGGCACCGCAGAGCTGGGAGCTGCTGTGCCCACAGAGGCAGCGCTGCCACCTGCGCCGCTGCTCCCGCTCCTGCCCCCAAATTAAATGGAATAATTCAGTTGCTTTGGCTTCCAAGGGGCTCTTGCTGCTCCCTGATGCTCCCTGTTCCCTGGCACAGATGGATGGCACCAGGAGACGGGCTCTGCCTCGGGACCCCAAGGACTGTCCCCAGGAGGGCAGTGGGGCTCAGTGGGGACGTGGACTGCCCCCCAGTGCCCCAGAGCAGGGCAGAGGGATGGGGGAAGCATCCCGTGTGCCAGCAGCTTGCTCTGGGGGCTGCCACCAGCCACCCAACGCTCACATTCCAGCACTCCCACCGACAGTACCGCGGTCTGCTCTGTTGGGGACCCTGCTTTTGGGGCCCTCTCGCTCCCGGGGGAGGGGGGTTACAGCAGCCCCTGGCATCCGACTGCAATCCCTAAGCTGCGACATCCTCCCCCCACCGGGGCTGGGCTCACCGGAAAGCTCCTGTTTAAAACATCTCCCAGCCCCAGGAATGCTGCCCAGCAGAGCCTGGCTCCCCACTGAGACCCCCAGCCCCTCCTGGGGCGCCCACCCTCCCCAGCACCCACCCCACGGGGGGCTCCTGTCCCACAGGGACCACAAAGGAGCCTGAGCAGGGAGCGCTGTTCCCTGTGCCACGGTCCCAGGGCAGCGGCTCCCCCAGCTCCTGGGAATCGGGCCGGGCGCCTTTCCAGCGCGATGGGTGCAGGAGGGGCTCCCCCCGCACCCTGCCCTGAAGCACAGGGAGGGGATGGTGCCCCTGGAGAATTCTGCCGCCGGCAGGGACCTGGAGCCGGAGGCAGGTTTCCCATCACAAGCGATGGGGTCCCGCACCCTTCCCCCTCGCCCCGAACAGGTTTCACTCCCCGGCACAGCTGCCGCGTCCAGATGTTGCCGGTATTGAGGGAGGCAGGGCTGCTCAGCCCACAGCTGCTCCCTGCTTCGCTTGCAATTGCTTTGGAAACATTGTGTGTGCTCAGCTCTTTAGAGCTAATCTCCATCCTGCAGCCGCGCCTGGCGGAGCTGCCCACGCCAGCCCGGCTGCTGGGCAAGCTGGGCGAAGTGGGCAAGCTGGGGAAGAAGGGGAGGGGGTCCCTCCACCAGCCCCCGCGTGGGGCAGAGCCGGGGCGGGGCGATGCTGGGGAGGGGGCGAGGGTTGGGCACCACCCCGGCGATTCCTCCCCGCTTGATTGGGGCCATTAATCAATCGTGCGCTCTCCGGCAGCCTGACAGAGCCCGGGAGTGTCAGCGTGTGAGCGATCCGCTCGCTCGGCACCATCCATCAGGCCCCTGGCAAGCGCCGCGCGACACCCCCTCCCTGATTTATCTGAGGCCAATGGAGTCATGAAAAACAGCTGGTAAATCCTTCCCCATCAGCCGGCTGATTATTAATGCAGCCAAGTGTAGAGGCAAGCCAGCGAGTCGGAGAGAACGGGGCCGGTGAGAGGCAGCATCTGGCCCGGGCCGGCTGCCCCCGGGGCCGGAACCCTCCCGGAGGATGCTGCCCATTCCCTGCCACCGCGGGAGCGGAGCCCTGCCTGTCCCCGGCATCGAGCGGCGCTGCAGTGGCCGCAGAGGAGGCCCGGGCTCCTGGTGCACCTGCAGCTCCCGGCTCAGGTGGGCAGGACAGGATCTGCCCCGGAGTGGCCAGGCTGGGAAAGGTCAGAGCCCCCAGTTTGGGCAGGATGGGAGGGGCGTTTCAGAACCCCTGGAATAAAAAAGCTGGGGTGGCTCAGTGGGATGTCCTTGGACAGCAGGGGCTGAGAATCACCAGGATGGCCAGCCTGGGGGGGTTCAAAACCATGGGATGTTCAGGACCCCTGTGACACCCAGACTGGAGGGCTCAGACCCCCCTCAATGACCACACTGGGGATGCCCAGGCTCGAGGGCTCAGCTCCCCCTGGGATGCACAAGCTGGGTGACTTTAGAACCACCAGGATGCCCAGGCTGGAGGAGGTCAGGACGCTCAGGAGGCCCGGGCTGGGGGGCTCAGGACCCCCAGGAAGAGCAGTCATGCTGCTCCTGCGGCCCCATGGCTGGAGTCAGCTGGCACAGAGGGACACCAGGACTTCTCCAGAGTGAGGGCAGGCTCAGGATGTGGCTCTGATGCAGGGGTGGGGAGGTTGCCCAAAGAAGGAGAGAGAGGCCAGCACCAGCGCTGTGGGCAGTCACAGAGCAGGGCCCCAGCCTTGTCCTGGTGGCTCTGGGGACATTCTGGGGTGCAGGATCCCTGCCAGCCTCTGCAGCCATTGCACCCCCATGGAGGCAGCAGTCTGGGGGCACTGGCACCGTGGCACCCGAGATGCAGCACCCACACACCCCTGCCTGCCTCCTGCCCTCCCAGCTCTACCAAAAATCATCCCCCCAGGGCCATGATGAGCCATTTGCCAGCTTTCCCAGCCTCATCTTCCCCTCACACCCCACACTGGTGCCCAGAGTGCTCCTCATGTGCTGCCAGGCTGTTGTGCCCTCTGCAGTGACATAAACGGCTCGGGAGGGGAAAAAAATCCTCTAAATTGTGTGAGTGGGCTGGAAGGAAGCTGGAAGCAGCATTTTCGTGGTTGTGTGCCGAGCAGGTGCAGCTGACAATTAGCTATCTCTTCCCAGCCTCTTCATTTAGTTCCTCAAGGTTATTTTGAAAATTGAATATTCAATTAATAAAAGAGTGGCTTTGCAGGGCTCACGGTGCTCCCTTCCCTGGGGCGGACGCGCCCTCGGAGGCAGCTCAGGAGGGGAGGGAAGGGGGAAGAAGCTTATCCTCCTCCTCCTCCTCGTGGCTCCTACTCTTAACCCCCCTCCACAGCCACGTTTGGAGCTCTCTGAGCCCCAGATTTGCACGGAGGAGATGAAGCAGCAGAAGTTGTCGTGGTGGAAAGTAGGTGACGTTGAGTCACGTTCGAGCCTGTCACAGAACACGTCGTCCTCCTTCCCTGGTGTCCCCCCCTCAAAACCCAGCCTGGCCCCCCACCAGCATCACCCCAGCCCACCTGGTCCCCTGAAGCTGTGGGGAAGTGTGGGAGGGAAGGGGGAGCCGCTTCTCCCCTCCCTCCAGCTCATCCTCATCCCACCCTCCCCTGCTTTATTTTCTTTTCTGCCACTTAAATATCACTCGATGATGAGCCAGGGTTGCTGGGAATGCTGCTGCTGCTGCTCCTCAGGGTCCCTGCCGTGCCTGGAGCGATGATCTCCCACACCAGCAAACTCCTTCCCAGCCCAAATCCTCACCAGCAGCCCCCTCACCCCACCAGGACAGAGCACACGGTCCCTTTCCTGCAGCCTGGCAGGCCACCAGGCTGGGGATAAGTCAGGGCTGTCTTGCTGTGGTGGGACTGCTGTCCTGATCCCACAAAATTCCCAGCCTCTTTGATTTTAAATGAAGAGTCCTGCCCTGCTGGCAAGTCCTCAGCATCATGCTGGGATGGGGAGTGCCCACTTTTGGTCCTCTGCATTCCTGGGCTCAGAAAATCAGCTCCAAAGACCCACTGGAGAGGGGACAGCGAGCTCTGCCCCAGCCCAGGATGGGCCAGGGGGAGAATCGAGGGAGAGGAGCTGCAGCCCACGGGCAGGATGAGGCAGAATTCCCCCCAGGAAGAGGCCACAGCAGATTGCCAAGGTGGCCAGAGCAGGTGGCAGCAGCGTGGGGACACCTCTGCGTGTGATGGACGAGCGCTGGCTCACACCTCTGCTTCCTCAGCTCTTCGTGGAGCAGGGATGATGGCAGAGGGCTGGGAGATTTATAATGGAATATCACTCTGGCAGGGCCCAGAACTGCTGCGTGGGCCCTTTGGGAGGGCGTGGTGCCCACGGGGGCAGCAGCCCCGGGCCCCTCTGTGCTGCCCTGCAGGTGCTGTCCCCCAAGGTGCCCTCCTGCAAAGGCCCCTGGGGTGAGGCACCTGGGGACAGCTCCATGCTGAGAGCTGCATCCCAGCACACAGCCCCCCCTCCACTCATCCCAGCCCCGAGAGCTCGCTGGGGAAGGAAAATTCCATTTGGGACACAGCTGACAGCCTTGTCCTCTGCCTGCCCCTTTTTCCATCCTAAACCCTGCAGGGTAATCGATTCAGGGAAGGATATTTTTGCTTACCAGGGGTGTGTTACCTGGATCAGGGATGACATGGGCCATGGGGATGCTCCGAGCTGTGCTGGATCAGCATCCCAGCTCAGGGTTCATCCTCCTCCCTCTCTCATGTTCCCCCCCTCATTTCCCTTTTTCCAAAGCCTCGGTTACATCTTCCTTATTATCCTCCTCCCTGCTCTATCTGGGTCACCCTCCCCTGCCATTACCCCAGATAATTGTGAGCTGAGTGGAGGCCACGGGCAGCAATCTGGCAGCAGCACCTGGGAAACCGCTGCCTCCACGGACATCTCCCTCCTTCCTCACCCCCTCCTCTTCCTCAGCTCCCGCATTCCAGCCTGCTCGTCCAGCTCTGGGGGAAGGCAGGAAGCTGGCAGGGCTGCAGGCAGGGAAGGAAGAGGGATCACCAGGCCAAGTCACCCCAGAAGGAGCTGGGGTCACCTCTCTCGCGCTGCCCCGTGCAGTGAGGGGTGTTTGCAGCTCGGGAGGTGCTTTTGGGAACACTCTGCTCCTGTTTCCAGAGTGGAAATAGCTTTGCCCCAAGGCTGGAGGCTCCCAGCCTGCACTGCCCTCCTGGGGTCCTGCTCACACAAACAGATTCCAGCCTCACCCAGAAAAAGAATTAAATGGCACCATCTGGCACTCGGGGAGCTCTTCCCCCTCCCGCCGGTGGGAGAGGGTAATCCAGGACGGGAACCAGGCCACGCTGCTGGAACAGGCACCAGCCCTGGTGCTGGCCAGGAGGGGACACCCCCACAGTGGCCAAGTGGGCCCTGTGGTCCCAGTGGGTCCCAGCACATCCCAAGAAGCAGAGCTGGACACAGCTCCTCCCTCCAGGGACCAGAATAAGCTTTCCTTACACATAATTATATCTCCCAAAGTGGCCCAGCCTCCTCCCAGAGCTGCTTTTAGCTCAGCTAAACCCACGTGCAAATTCAAGCTGTCTGGGACCCCATCCTGCTCCCCCCTCCTGCCCAGCTGGGATGCTCCAAATCCCAGGCAAAGCAGGTGGAACAACCTGATCCCAGCCTCTGTGAGCAAGGGATGGGGCAATTTTGGTCCCTTCTCTAAAGATTTCATAGGAAATGGGTTAAATCAAGGATGAGATGAAAAGGACCAAGACCTGGCTGGACCCCAAGATCCAGGGGATGGTGAATCCCATGGGATGGGGCTGTCATCCCCTCTCTATACTGGGGCTGTGTCCCAGTTGCCTGCTGTGCCGTGGAGCTGCCTGGTTTTCCCTGCCTGCATCTCCCCAGCAGCCGCGGGGAGGAGGCTCCTGCTCCTCTCGATGGCATCAGGGTGGCTGCGGCTGCAGCCTCCGCAGGAATACCAACCCATCAATTAGGGAATAAGTGCCTCGCCTGTCCTTGTTAATCCCCTCCTCTCCGGGCTGTTCTTTATTATTTACGGTGAAGGTGCCCCGGGATGCGCTGTCGGAGGGACGCCTGACAGGCTCAATCTGTACCGTACAATTACATCCTCCTCCTCCTCCTCGCCAGCTGGGGAATCCCTTTCTGCTCTCCCACCATCCCGCTCTTTCCCGCATCCACGTCGGGAACAGAGCCGGCGGTACCAGCCCTGACGCCCCATCCCATCCCATCCCCACGGAAGCCCTGGGACGCTCCAGGTGGGAGCCAGCCCGGAGAGGGGTCCGGGCGAGGCGCTGCAGAGGCATTAACTGAGTCAGGATTAACATTCACCAGCGAAAAAATAACTCCATCCGAGCTGCGTCTGTTCCGGGGGCCTCGTGTGCGGCACGAATGGAAGCGCAGCATCCCCTGGGAGCCCCCGGGATGTGTGTGCTGCAGCCGCGTCAGCTCTTTGCAAGGGCTGCTGATGCCTCGGCTAACGAGCTCCCCGCTGAATGTGTCCTACGCACACCTGAGGATGCAGCCGGCTGCCTTCGCCTCCTCGCCGCTCTTCTCCCGGCTGCTGCCCTCGTCTGTCGCCCGGCAGTGCCGTCACCTCGGCCTGGGGGCTGGGTGGGCATCGCTCGGGGAGGCGCACGGCCAGGACGTGGGCCAGCGTTCAGGGGCTGGGCAGAGTCGCCGGGCACCGCGCTGGCACTCAGGGCGGTGCTCTGTGCTCGAGAGATCGGCAGGTTGGTATCTGGTAGGGTCAGGTGGGGCTTGGGGGCTGCAGGCTCCGTGCAGGTGCTCGGCGGATCCTGGGGAGCTGCAGTGGGGCTGGGGGGCTCCTTGCTGAGCTGTGTGATGAACACACGCTCACAATCCCCCACGGATCCCCGAGGAATGCCAGGAGAAGTCTGGCACAGGTGGCACAGACAGCGGTGCCCTCCTGCACCTGCAAGCAGCGCTTGGGTGTCCCCAGAGCATGCAGGGTCCAGCCCATCCCTGTGCCAAGGATCAGCTGGATTCTGCACATCCCTGTGTGCAGGTGTCTCTTGGGGGACACCCTAGGGAGCTGCTGCCATCCCACGGCTGGGCAAACCCTCGGGGTGCCACTGTCCTGATCCCCAGAGGGGCCCTGGGGATGTGTAGGGGCATCTGACCCATTATTTGCCCCTGGAGCTGCCCTGCCCTGCTGCCCAGCCTGTTGGCACTCCCAGAAGGATGGATTGCTCCTCTGGGAAGACGCCGTGCCCTGGAGCACGGGTCAAGTGCGTGGGCAAAGGCTGCAGTGGGCACGGTAATAACAGCCTGGGGATAAGAGGGATAAAGATATCCCCCGGCTCTGCCTCCCACTCTCCTCTGCGGGGAAGTGGTGCCTCGTCACCCCAGCCCAGCTGCTTATTTTTAGGCTGTCACCTCCTTGCTCCTCTCAGGGTGGCTTTTATAAATAGCCAGTGCCTCGGAGCAGCTCCAGTGCCAGGCGGGAGCTCGATGTGTCCGTGCCTGGCACGGCTGAGAGAGACCCTGCCCAGAGAGTGCCCAACCCCTGTTTGCTGCCATCCTCTTCCTCAGGGCATGGACAGCAGGGACAGAGGCTGATCCCAGCGCCCACCCCTCCCTGCCGGCCCCCAGAGCTTGGGCACAGCTTCCAGCCTGGGTACCCTCCCACCTGGGACACCCTATCCCCTGGCTCCAGTCCCAACACCTTGCCCAGCTCTGATCCCGATCCTCTGGGGCTCCCCAAACCCCAGCCCTGTGCTCCTCACAGCCCTTGCTCCCCACAGCTCTGCATGGCCTGCAGGACCCCCTGATCTTCCCCATCCTCTTCCCCCGTGTATTTTGGCAGCCAGAGCTCCCTGAGCGCCCTCCTTGCCCGGCAGCACCTCCCTGGCACGGCTTTGCCCGGTGCCAGCTCTCGATGGCCGTGAGCGCTGCCGAGTGGCGGCCGCGGTGCCATAATTAGCCAGGTACAGCAGGAACACACTTGCAGCCTGACAGCTCTTCTGGAGCCGAATGGGAGCCAATTAATCTAATTAAAGCGGCCGCTGGCTCGTTATCCCTACACAGTTCACGAGGCTGCACGGGCAGCCTGTCCTCGCCGTGCCCCTGCCCACGGGTGGGCACGGGCAGCACCCGCTCCCCCGTGGCTCCGAGGTACCCAGGGCACCGCCCAGGGGGGAGTAAGGGGACACAAAATGTGGGTGGGGTGACTCCGTCCCGTGCCTCGGGCACCTCGAGGGGCCAACACGTGTCTGGGTGCTGGTGGTACCCCCAGAACGGGGGCAGGGCGATGCCCCCACGCGTGCCGTGGGGTCTGTGTGCCGCGGGGAGGCAGCGCCAGGCGGGCCTGGCCCCGCGCCACGTCCCGGCGAGGCTGAGCAGGTCCTGCCCGGCAGCGTCCGGCAGGGTAATTACGAGGCAGGCCGAGGAGGAGGGCTGTCTGCACAGGTGTCTGTCAGCAGGGCGCTGGCACTCACGCCGCCTAATTAGACACCCTGCCAGCCCTTAATGAGAACAAATGAGAGGCCAGCCAGTGCGGGGCTGGGCCACGGCGTCCAGACCCCATCCCACGTGCTGGCCCTGGCACGGTGCCCTCGGAGATCTGGTGGCTGCTGTCATCGGGGCATGAGGGGCTGCTCACAGCAGCTCAACCCCCTGTGCCAGAGAGCTCTGGCATCAGGGCAGAGTTTGCCAGCCCCACCATGGCCCCCCGCAGCAGCCTGTGCTCTGCAGGGCACCACCCCAAATGCAGCCCCATTCCCAACCCCATCATTTTGCCCCTTTCCAAGTCATTTTGGGAGCTGGTGCTCCAGGTAAAGCTGGGTCCTGCCCTGCCCTGCCCTCTCCCCCACGACCCATCCCATTGCAGGAGGGACCTGGATGCCAGGTGGATCTTCTGAGCCTCCAGTTATCCTCTGACCAGCTCGAGAGCTGCCAGTGTCCCATAGGGCATCGCAGGGCACGGGGATTGCCACCTCTGTGCCCTCACCCTGGCAACACCCACCCAGCTGCACCACGGACCCAAAAGCATTTGCTCTCCTCAGGATCCCTGTGTGGCTCTCCCAAGTCTCCCTGTAATCCCAAAGGCCACCAGAGCCTCGGCTGAGCACACAGCACTTGGCAGAAGCTCATCCCTTAGCCCCTGGACACATGAGGGCAGGCTCCTTGTGCCCAGAGAACGGGCAGGGAGGGACAGGGTCGCCAGGACAAGTTGGGAGCACTAGGTGTGCTCCAAAAACCTCAGTGGAGCTGAGGTTTCTCCTCTTCAGAGGAGAAGACCACAGGACACACGTGGCCCCTTGGAGGCTGCAGCAGGGCTGAGCCAGCTGGAAACACAGGGCAGAAGGACAGGATGAGGGATGAGGATGGTGCTGCTGCGATAGCCCTCTGCAAGTCGATCCCTGGAAGCGTTCAAGACCAGGCTGGACAGGGCTCGGAGCATCCTGGTCTCATGGAAGGTGTCCCTGCCCATGGCAGGGGGTGGAAGGAGATGAACTTTGAGTTTCCTTCCCACGTGTGATTCCAGGATCCCGTGACTTGCACACCAGTGGGCAGCGAGGCACCGTGGCTGATCCGTGCCCAGGCTGGGAAGCAGGGAAGGGAGCCCAGGAGGGTGGGGGGCTGCAGGCCCCACGCAGCAGCCGGGCTCTGCAGCAGCCCTATAAATAAACACACCCACACACCGCGACACGCCGGGATGCTGAGGGGAGGGGGCGGCTCTGTGCGGATCCAGCACGGGGATGACGGGACAGGAGCAAGCACAGGGAGACGCTGTGCGGGTGTCAGGAGAAGGTGTCAGCATAGGAGCCGGGAGGAGGAGGAGGAGCGGGAGGCAGGAAGCTCCCTGGGGAGCTGGCAGTGCTGTGGCTCTGCGGGACACAGACAGAGCTGAGGTGGCGCCGCAGCAGGAGGGCGTCTGAGGGGACAAGGTGGCATTAGGGGACGTGAGCCACCCTGCTCGTCGCTGAGTACACAACACGTGCTCTCCATGGCTCCATCCCCGTGTGCCAACCCCCTGTACCCCTGCGTTCACCCCACACCCTCTGGTCCAGGCGTGTCCCCCGAGCACAAGGACCTGCCTTCCCCCACACGTGTCCCCGTCCCTCGTGCCACCTCTGCGTGAGCACTTCTCCCTCTTCCCCGTGTGCATCCCCATGGAGAATCACCCTCACAGTGCCCCCATCCCCAGGGTCCTGCCTCCCCAGGGCTGGAGACGGCCGGACGGCTCCGTGCCCGCCCAGCTCCGCCAGCCCGGCTGCTGCCTGCAGGCTGCCCTCACGCCGCGGCTCGGAGAGGTTTAAGGACAGGCGGGGACGTGCCATGTCGGAGGCCAGGGCCGGCCCTCGGCGCCTGGCAGCGGGCGGTGGGATTTGCTGGAGGGCCGGGCAATTTCCCCGCGGCTCAGCGCTGGCCTCTCATTGTCGCGGCGGGGGCTGAGCGCTTGATGGGCAGCTTGGGAGCGCTGCCTCAGCCCCCGCCGCTCCACCGGGGCTGCTCGCCGGCCTTCCAGCGCGCCCAGCTTGTCCCCAGGAGGAGGTGGACGTGGAGCAAGGGGCTTTGCCATGGATTTGCAGGCGTTTGGGGCGGCGTTTGGGCCCTGCTGCCACCCCCAGCCCCGTGCCATGGCTGTGCCGGGCATCTCGTGGCAC
Organism: Notiomystis cincta; assembly: GCA_013398075.1. Classification (NCBI taxonomy): domain Eukaryota; kingdom Metazoa; phylum Chordata; class Aves; order Passeriformes; family Notiomystidae; genus Notiomystis; species Notiomystis cincta. The sequence continues at coordinate 18,962 of VZRX01012200.1, forward strand.
TGGCAGCAGTGGGAAGGGCTGGGGGCTGCAGGAGGCTGGAGGCAGCTGCTGACCGGGATGCTGCAGCCAGCTGGGTCCCATCCTGCCGGACAGCAGCCTGGCCGGAGGGCCGGGAGAGCTGGCACTGCCAGCAGGGCAGAGGGGTGGGGCAGGCGGGGGTGGCACAGCCTGAGCATCCCGCCAGCCCTTTTGCGGAGTTGCCGGGCCCTGGCCTGCAGGGATGATGGAGCAGATGATGCTCTTGGTCTGAGGCGAAAGGCAGAGAAGAGTTGCCATGGAGACCAGCTATGTCATTTTAAGGAGGCACGGAGGCATTCGCACCCATCCCTGCCGGCTGAACCCCAGCCGGGGGAGGCGTCAGGAGGGCTGCGAGTGACCAGCACCCCCTCACGTTCCAGGGGCGTTGGCGGTCCCCAGAGGTGCCACCTCACGCGGGACCAGGCAGGGAGGCTGCAGGCAGGGCTGCCTGCCCGGGGCGTGCCCTGGGGCCAGCCTCCCTCGGGGCCAGCTGGGAGCAACTGGTGGCACTGGGGCAGAGCGATGGTGCTGCCATCCCCGAGCAGGGGATGGGGGACAGCCCAGCACATGCCCCTCTCAATTCTTCTAGGATGGCCCCATGTGCTGGGGAGGGGCTGTGAGTGCTGACCGAGGGGCTGGGGTGAGGTTCAAGGTAAAAGCAGTAATATCCTGGATTTGGGGATAATTTAAGCTTTAGTCAAAGCAAAGCTTTATGTATTAGCATCCCCCACACTCACACCTTTTCCTGCAACTGGCAGGAGCAGGAGCAGCTCGGCCTCTCAGCACCTGCAGGCAGCTCTGGAGCCTCTGCTGGAATTCCCTCGGCACTCTCAGGGCCCCATGGGAGGGAGGAATTATCCCGGGTGGGGTTACATGTAGCAGCACTTCCAACGAGGAAAAAAACCATCCCAAATAAAGAGGGAAACAGTGGCTGCAAAACTCCCCCACCCCCGCTCACTCCCCTCCCCAGGAGCGCTCCGGTTCGGGCACGCTCTGCTCCCGGCGGGCAGCCCCAAGGCCAGGGCTCGCTCCCGTGGGGTGTTTGCTGTCCCTCCCCGCGGCCACCTGTCCCCTGGCCCTCCGGGGGTCCCCCCCACGCCGGCACCCCGCGGCCGAGCAGCCCCGTGGCTGTCAGCGTTCCGGCGGCGCTGGAGGGAAACGCGGAGCCGCCCCGGGGAGTGGCTGCCCGGGAGGATTCCGGGCCCCAGGGCCGCCCCGCGGGCCGGGGAGCTGCAGCCACGGCGGGGCCTCGGCACGGGAGGCCGAGCCAGAAATGGGTGAGCTGCGGGGAGGGGTTCGGGTGACACAGCTCCGGGAGAGGTGCTGGCACTGTCGCAGTGCCAGGGTCATGCAGACGGACTGGGGACATGCCCCGATGGGCGATGCTGGCCCAGAGATGGGGCCGGGTGCCTCGGGCGCGGGGCTGAGCTCTGTGCGCGCTGTGAGGCGCACGGAGCTGGGAGCGCCTGAACTCGGCGAGACAAGCACAGACTGCAGCGCAAAGTGATGGCACCGAGCAGGATTCGAGCAGCCCGGGGATCCCTGGCTGGATCCAGACGGGCGCCAGCTGCTGGACCCGTCTCCCAAAATCTCCCGGAGCTCTTCCCCCTCGGCAGGGGCAGCGCCCGGCTGCCAGAGCCTGGCACGCAGCAGCAGCCGCCCGGCCGGGTGGGAGCAGCTCCTCCTGCCATGCCTGCCAAGACTCCCACTCCCGAGACTGTACGACAGGAGAAAAGGGAACAGAAATTCACGTTTTCACATTTAGCTTTCCTTTGTACTCAGCTAATTAGCGCCTGAGTCTGGTGATGTCATTAAAGCAGCACTAAGTCTTTATTGGGGTAATTTAATTTTCCCTTTCATATCAGGATGATTTCCTTTGTTGGGGTAGGTGCTGGAGAGGGGGGAGGGCCCGTGCAGACAATTGCTATTGTCAGGATAAATAATTCCCCAGTGGATTGACAAGGGGGGAGGTGGGCTGGGGGCTGGGAGCTGTCACTCAGCCGGGTGGCAGCAGGAGCTGGCCAGCCCTCCGGGAGCTGCGTGCCTCGGGATGCCTCTCCCCGTGCTGGATGGGCTCCCCAGCCAGCGAGGCACCTGCCTTGGCCCCCTTCCAACGCTGAAACCCTGCCTCGACGTTCGGGAGTGGGTGGGTAAAGCCGGGGGTCTCCCAGATAGCTCCCGCCCTTCTCCCACCCCAGCAGAATCCCCGGAGCTGCTGGGAGAAGGGAATGGACTTCACTGGGATGAAGGAGCCTTCCTGAGCCCCCAGAGCACTGGAGAAGCCCCGGGCTCTGCACACAGCTGGGACCTGCAAGAGGGCAGGGAGCTCCCGGGGCTGGCACAGACCGGGAGGAGCCCTCGCAGGGATCTCCCACCTCGGGAGTGTTATCCCTGCACTGGGAATGGTTGGAACTGGACTCAGCAGAGAGTGCCTGTCCCCAGCCCCTCTCCGGACTCGGAATGCCGTGTGGGGATGCTCCAGCACTCGCTGCCACATCAAACTGGGCACAAGGAGGGGCCCAGGGTGTGGGACTGGGTGAGAGACCCCAGTGCTGGGGGGTCACAGCGTGGCAGGGGCTGTTCAGCATTGCACCTCTCTGGGACACCTCTGGAACAGCTCCAGCCCCTTCCCCAACCCTGCTCTCCCCTCTCCAATGCCTCCCCTCAGCCTCTTGGCTCATGCTTGGCCCAGGAGGGGGCCCAAACACGGGTGAGAGGTGAAGGAGACATCCCATGGGGGCAGAGCCCTCTCAGTCCCCGCAGAGCATCACTGCAGCAGGTCCCATCTCATCCTTGCCCCACCAGTCAGGGAGAAAAAGGGGGCACATCCCTGGGGAGAGGAGAGGGAGAGGGAGAGGGAGAGGGAGAGGAGCTGATGGTGCCACCCCACAGTGTCCCCAGGAGCCTGGGCACAGCCCATGGCACAGCTCTGAGGGGACGATGGCATGGGGCTGGCTGATCCTGGGCCACAGCTGGTGCAGGGGTCTCCCTGCTCTGGCAGCAGAGCATCACCGGGATGGGAGGGGGTGGCAGGAGCGATCCCAAAGCTTTCACTCGTCAGGTTTAACACTGGGGACACTTCCAAAGTAATTGACCTTCATAGAAAATGGGAAGGGAGGAGAGAGCACCTGGAGGGAGCCATTTTCCAGCCACTCCCGAGTCCATCCCTGAAGGAACCGTGTCCTTACAGCCCCTCTGGTGCCCACCCTGCTGCTCCCACCTCCCCCGGAGCCCCCCGGGCGCTGCCGCCAGCCTGGGTGCGGAGCAGGAGGAGGGGGAGCGGGGCTGCAGAGGGGAACGTCACACCCGAAACACAAACACGGCTCGTTGGTAATTAGCAACCGTTTCAAGAGGAATGATGAGCCGCCAGTGACAGGCGGGCGGGTTTCTATTAAAAGCTGCCACGTGTGATCCTTCTCCAAGCCTGCCGGCCCCTCCTTACCTGGCGCTGGGGAAATGAGATGCAAACCTGACATTAATGCAACGTTCGGGGTGAGCTTTAATTGCAGCCGGAGCCGTGGAGCCGGGGGCTGGCGGCGGGGCCGGGGGCAGGGGATGGGCACCCTTGTCCCCCGCAGCCTCGGGACGCTCTCGTCCCGCCGGCCTCCTGCCGACCTGCCCGTGGAGGGCGGCAGTCACGAGGTGCTCTGAAGTGAGCTCTCGGCACCCCGCGTGTCTCCACAAGCAGAGCCACTTGCTGAAATGTTAAGGGCTTGTTTGCATCCAGAGGAAGGGAAGCGGGAGCGGAGCCCCGGCTGCCAATTGCTCCTCCGTTCCTTCCGGAGACAGGGAAGTGCTCATCCAAGCAGGGAAGCGTCCTCGAGTGATTCCTCCCTGTGCTCAGCCCCAAAATGTCGCTTTTTCAGCCTCGCATCATGGTTTTATTCCTACTCTAAAGACCTTCAGAGCTTCCCAAGCATTGCAGAAGGAGCATTCCAAGCATTAGAGAAGGTGCATCCATGGGCAGGGCAGCATTTGGGAGGTGGCCCTGGGGCTGATGCACAGTGATGGGATGGAGGAGCCAGGGCAGGTGGCAGGATTTGCTCAGGACAGCAGCACCCAAGCCAGATATGGTGGCTGTGGGTAGGGAAGGTGGGGATGGTCCCAGAGCCTGGGGCTGAGGGTGGATCTGCTCAGCAATCCAGAGATGGGAGCCAGGAGAGTAACCCAGTTCTGGGTCTGGGAGATTGGCTCCCCCAGACCCACTCTGTGCAGTGGAAGTGAGGAATTATTGGGCAGAAAGGCGAAGGGGACAATGAGCCAGAGGGGCCAAGGCCACCAGTGCTGGGCACCATTGCTCTGAGGGCTGGAGAGCAGTTCCTGTCCCTGCTCAAGCTGTGAGCAGTGGTGTCCACATCCCTTGCAGGCATCTCAAGGTGAGGGCTCCCCCTGCTTCACAGTTTCTCACCCTCACACCCCGATCCCAACCAAAACTGCAGCTCCTCCCGAGGGGCAGTGCAGGGACAGCTCTGAGCTCTGCTCCTGGGACAGGGACAGCACTCAGGGAGCAGCTGGAGCTGGGCCAGGGCAGGGCCAGGCTGGATTTTGGGAAAGGTTCTACCCCTCGGGGGTGCTGGCCCTGCCTAGGCTCCCCAGGGAATGGGCACGGCCCCGAGGCTGCCAGAGCTGCAGGAGCGTTGGGACAGCGCTGCCAGGGATGGACAGGGTGGGGTTGTTGGGGGGTCTGTGCAGGGCTGGGAGCTGGATCGATGATCTTGGTGGGTCCCTTCCAGCTCAGGATATTCCATGATTCCATGATAAATCTGTCCAAACAGTAACCAGCCTGGAGCTGCTGTAACCCCAAGAGCAGAGCAGGGCTGAACACGCTCTTGTTGCCTCTCAGCAGGCTCCTCTCGCAGTTTGGCAGCTGGTTGTGCTGAGAGGCTTTGGCTTGGCCTCCTGCTGCCCTGGGTCTGCTGAAGGAGGTGGGTCTGCCTCAACTCAGCTCCAGACCTTCTGGGAGTGACGTGAGCTGCTCCTCAGAGCATCCTTGGGGTGCTCCAAGCAGAGGTTCTGCCAGGATCTGGCACTTGGAACAGTGCTACTCAAAAAAAGAGCTTGGATGAGAGGCCCCTTCCACACAGGCCCCTCAGTCCTGGCTCTGCAGCCATGGTCCTCAGGAGCTGAGACCTCCTGGGATGCAGCTGAGACCTCCTGGGATGCAGCTCAGGTGGAGGCAGTGTGGGATGTGAGGGCTCTTCCTGCTCCAGCTCTAGTAGGAGCAGCAGGGTCCTCGCAGGGGAGATGTCGAGGACAGGTGTCCGAGGACACTGGTGACATCTTCTATACTCAGAGGGTGGCAGGCCCTGGCACAGGGTGCCCAGAGAAGCTGTGGCTGCCCCTGGATCCCTGGAAGGGTCTAAGGCCAGCTTGGAGCAGCCTGGGATAGTGGAAGGTGTCCCTACCCATGAAAAGGGATGAGACTGGATGAGCTTCAAGGCCCCTTCCAACCCTAGCTGTTCCGTGATTCCCTGATTCTACAGCTGTCACGAGGAAACATCAGCTCTCCCTGTGTCACTCTCTGCCAGCCACACCTGCTCTGAACCTTCTTGGTGTCTTCCAGGGCTGACAGGGTGCCCCAGAGTCACCCGTGGGTGGTGACACCCTCCTTGCTTGTGTCCAGCTCCTGGCTGCCACACAACCCTTGGATACCCTCACACCTCCCTCCTCCAGCTGTCCACATCACCCTCCCCCCACCCTGAGCTCCGAGGGCTCGTTTGTTTCATGACATGGCACAAGGAGGGGGACCTGTGGCACAGGTTTGTCCCCACTCCTGTCCCTGCCTGTCCCCGTGCCGGCGCTGCCAGCCCTCACCCTTGGCAGTGCCAGTGTGTCTGTGCCCTGCACACCGCGCCTGGCCCGGCTGGTCTGTGTCTTACAGGCACTCCAGTCAGTGTTGAAGGGCTCCTCTTCAGACTGCCAAGGCCCTGGCAGCTGCCACACTTCTCCTCTCCTTAATGTATTGTCTGGCTTGTCTGTCATCCCTCGAGGGTGACAAACCCTGTGTCCAGGCAGCATTCCCGAGCCCTCCTCCTGCCTGGAGTCGCTGCTCCCATCGCACAGGTTTGTGAGCTGCTCCGTGTTGTTTCTGCAGGGTGAAACCCTCACGCCCTTCACCCTCAGCCCGGGCTGGTCTGCAGTTTTTAGTCCTGGCCATGTGCAGGGGTCCCCCTGCTCTCAGACCACAACCACCCCACCACTGCTGCTGCAGCATGGGATGGCGCCGTGGGAGCTGGATCAGCCCTGGAGAAGTCCGTGGCAGTCCTGGAGAATCCAGGAAGGTTGTCCCAGCTCACGAGGTGCTCCTGAGGGGTGATGGGGAGGTGACTGGGGAGAGGCTGAGCTGGTGCTGATGTGTCTGGAAGAGGCAGAGGGAAGCGAGGGGGACACGGAGAGGTCCTGCCGAGGATAACGGGATGAGGGAGGTGGGGAGGGCTCTCCAGAAGGGAGCAGGGGATGGATGGATGGAACATGCCCAGGCCAGGGGGGCTCCCCCCACCACAGCTCGCTGCAGAGGGGCCCTCGAGTGCCTGCCAGCGAGGAAAGGCGGGGAAGGAGCGGGGGGGAGAGATCTTTTCATCTAAAAGGTTACATTTGTCCTACTTCCTCCCATCTCCAGCAATTAACTTGAAGGGAGACATCACTGCTAATTGAGCAGTGAAGATCAGGAGCAACAATTACGCCTTTTGACAAGAGACAGCACAAGAGGGACTGCTCGGAGGCTGAGAATGGTAGGGAACGGTTTCTATGGCAATATAACTTTCCTCTTTTCCTCTCCAGCCATAGAAATGATAAAAATGTAGATTTCTCCCTGATTAATGATTTAATGAAAATAAAGAAAATTCTTATTAAAANNTAAAAAAAATGATATATAAAAAAAAAAAAAAAGAAGAAAAAAAAAGAAAAAGAAAAAAAGGGAAAAGGGGGGGGGAGGAAAAAATCAATAGGACGCAATGTTTAGCATGAGCCTGCGGCTGTGGGCAGGATCGATGTCCTTCTCCAGGCTGGACCAGGGAAATCTATTCCAGCAACGTGCCGAGGGCTCGGAGCGGCCCTGCCATGTGGTAATTAGGCAGCGGGCTCACACGGGGAAACGTGAGGGCTGGATTCAGATCTCTGATCAAAGGAGCTGCCCATCAAAGCGCTCCTCGCTCCGGCTTCTCCGGCAAACCTCGGCGCTCGCTCCGTGTCGCTCCTGCCTTCCCTCCTCCCGCCCGCGCCCCGCAGCCCGCCCCGATCCGCGCCTTTAATTGGAATTATTCAGCCCGGTTGCTGCGCTGCCAGCCTGGCACACGGGGATGCCACGCCGGCGAAGGAATCACCCGCTGCGGAGGCGGCCCTGAGGCGGTGGCAGGAGGTGCCACGGCTGTCCCCAGCACCTGTCTGGCAATGCCAGCAGCCACCTCGGGTGAGGCAGCACCTCCCATCCTGCCGGATCCATGGGAGCAGCGAGGAGGGGGATGAGGCTGGGAATCATCCTGTCCCCGTGTGGGCCTGGTGCTGTTCCAGCTCTGCAGGCAGGGCGGGGGCTGTGCATGGGCTGCTCCCGAAGGCACCATGAGGTCCGTGTCCATCTGAATCCGTCAGTGGCAGCTGCTGCCTGCCAGGCCGTGCTGTGCCAGGCTGTGCTGTGCCAGGCTGCGCCGTGCCGTGCCAAGCAGAGCACAGAGAAGGGAGCAAAGCCTTTCCAAAGCCCTCTCTCCCCCCGGCCTTGCCAAACATCCTCTGGTTTGCAACGCCCCACAACCCCTGTACTCCCCCGCTGAACGACTTTGGGGTTATTTTTCCTTTTGAGCATTAGGATGCAGGGAGGTGGCTGGAATGAGACTGGGACCATCCTGGGTGTCACTGTCCCCCCTGTTGTCCCCACAGGAATGCACCCACCCCATGGCAGGCTGTTCCCTGCCCATTCCCATCCCACACAAGGAGCCAGCAGGATCCCTGGATGTGCGTGTCCAGCCCCCCATCCATAGGGTCAGAGCATGGACACTCCGAGGGATTTTTCCCACCTCCTCAGTTCCTATTTTATTGCCAAACTGGAGCATAAAACACACATAAACAAATCTAACAGCGAGAAATGGGTTGCTATCAAATCAACAAATTAATCTAATTATAGGGCTGATTAAATCATATCAGATAAACCAGCGACTCCTTCCCGGCGCTCAGCAGCCGTGCAGGGCCACAGCCAGCCCTGCTCGGCTTTTTTGGGGTCTGGCTGAGCTGTGGCACGAGCAGGGTGCATCCCCCCGGGGCTGGGACCCCCCCAAACCGCTCTTGCCCCCCTCTCTCGGGTGCTGCTGCTGCCGCCGTGCAAATCTGAATGGCAAATGCGGCTGCAAAGCTCACGATTCCTCGGGATTAAAGATGCAGCTCCAGCCCGAGAAATGTATGCGGGAGCCGTCTTTGGAGCCAGATTGCTTAAACCTAAGCCTGCTTTAGGTATTTGAGGAACAATTTTATCAGGGCTGTTTGCAGAGCTTTGCCGGGGCCGTTGCCGCCTCTCGGCGCGCCTGCACATGCCAGCGCCCGTGTGCTCGCGGGATGCGCCCGAGCGCCAGCGCCCACGTGGAATATCCTCTCTGCCAGCTCTGCTGGAGAGGAAAATGAGCCCTGGGTGAGAGGAAAAAAGCGTTTTATTGACCAACAACACTCAGAGCAAGAGCTGATGGTGCAGGATTCACCCCACAGGGTTCTGGGCTCTGCAGAGCCTCCCTGGAGGGGCTCTGAGGCTGCACGTGGTGGGATTGTTCCCCACATCCTGAAGGTGCTGAACATCAGCTCCTGCTTCTCACCACACTCCAGATGGGAAGGTGGTTCCTGGCTGGGGATGTGCAGGCTCCCTGCAGGTTCCCACCTCGGTGGAGCAGGAAAATCTCCTCTTAAAAGCAGATGCTGGCTCTGGTTTCACCCATCTCCGGAGTTGTTTCCAGGGCACCCCTTGCTCGCAGACATGGGTTATGTCAGCTCTTGATTCTCCTCCCCTCACTCTTCTCTTGGCCAGGAACAGAGGTGTGGAGCAAGGCTCTTTTGTCTCCTAGTGGAAGATGACACCAGGGTGCTGTCAAACCCAGCAGGAGATGAGGAGATTGAGAGTCCCAGCATGGAGCGGAGCCCTTTGTGCCCATGGGGTCCCACTTTGACCACCAGCTTTGCAAGGGATGCTCCACTGGTGCTCTTCTCCCCACACCCCAGCTCTGGCCACCTCAGGTGGCATTGGAGGGCCAAGGAAATACTCAACCATGGGTAGAGAGCCAAGGGCATGGGGGCTTGGCCAAGCCTGGGCACATCCTGGGCCACATCCAAGGAGGAGTAGCGGGTCAAGGGAAGGGATTGTCCCCCTCTGCTCTGCCCTCAGGAGACCCCACCTGAGGAGCTGCCTCCAGGGAAGATGTGGAGCTGGTGAACGAGCCCAGAGGAGGTCATGGAGATGTTCCCAAGGCTGGAGCCCCTTTGCTTTGGAGCCAGGCTGGGAGAGCTGGGGGTGCTCACGTGGAGAGGTGAAGCTCCAGGGAGAGCTCAGAGCCCCTTGCAGGGCCTGAAAGGGCTCCAGGAGAGCTGGAGAGGGACTGGGCATGAGGGATGGAAGGACAGGACAAAGGGAATGGCTTCCCACTGCCAGAGGGCAGGGATGGATGGGATATTGGGAAGAAATTGTTCCCTGTGAGGTTGGGGGGGCCCTGGAATGGATTTCCCAGAGAAGCTGTGGCTGTCCCTGGATCCCTGGCAGTGTCCAAGGCCAGTCTGGATGGGGCTTGGAGCACCCTAGGATGGTGGAAGGTGTCCCTGCCATGGCAGGGGCGGGATGGGATGAGGTTTGAGGACCCTTCCCACCCAAACCAGTCTGTGATTCCATGCCCCTGCCATCATCCTGGCACGCAGCTCATGGTGCCACGTCTCCTGAGCTGGAGGAGAACACCCCCAGCAGCCTGGGGGGGGGGGGGGGCAGGCCGGGGNTGGGCACTGGGAAGAGTAAGGATGGGCCCAGCTGGCTGGATCATGAAACCCTCCTCCCGTGCCCAAGGGCACTCAGAACCTCCCCCAGCCTCACCGGGGGGATCCCAGCTCAGCTGTGGGGCACACCCAACCCCCCAGACGTGCTCCCAGGGCCCCCCAGAGCTCCCAGAGCCCACCCCCACTGCTCTGGGGGGTTCCCACGCACCCTCCCCAGGCATGGCGGGCGCATGGCCGTGTCCATGTGTGACACACGTGTGTGGGGCTGTGTGTGCCCACGTGAGGGTGGGGTGCACACGGCTGCGCGGGGGGCCCGGGGGGGCTCTGCTGAGAGGAGCCATCTCCCAGCCCGTGCTGATGCAGTTCAGCAATCAGAATAACTTCGCTGATGAATATTTAAGCCGAGCGCTGAATATTTAAAGCATTCAATTATTTTAATGGCTTCTAAGTGTGACAGCGGGAGGGGACAGGGGGATGGCTGCCCCCGGGTCCGGCAGGGCCGGCGGGATGCTGCTGCTCGGGGTGGGGCGGGGGCGCTCGTGGCACTTGGCAAGTGGCTGGGGGGCCACCGGCTCTGGTGAAAGCCCAGCGGAGCCGGGCCGGGCAGGAAGGGGACAGCTGTGCCCTGCCACCCCGGCAGCCCAGGCTCTGTCCCAGTGCCCCAATTCCTGCCGGAGCAGCCTCGATGTGTGCCAGCACTGCGTGGTGCCAGCCCCCTCAGCTCTGCCACCAGCTGTGTGCGTCCCGGTCCCTGTGCCATCCCAGCAGCTGTGTGGCCCTGTCCGGGTGCCACCACCAACGCTGGGACACGCCAGCCCTGCAGGCAGCCCGGGATGATGGGAGGGACACGTGGGGTGTCACAACCTCCCCACCCCGCAGTCCCTGCGAAGGCAGGCCAGTGGTGACCAGCGGTGACCGATGGTGACCAAGGGTGGAGAACAGAGTGTCCACCAGGGCTGTCCCCAACCCCACAGCCAGGAGCCACCCCCAGGACCTGCCCCAGCCCCACGGCAGGGACGGTGGCCTGGAGCACAGGAGCACTTTCCCCATGCGTGCTCCCGCAGCCATAAATATTCATATTCTTATCCTAATTTTCCATGTACTTTTCTGTCACATCCAATTTTATTTTAATTTCCCTTTATAAACCTTCCCAGCTAATGCACTCCCTGCTCCCATGATTACCCCAATCAGCCGGCGCTTTAAACACAATCCCTGCAGGCAGCTCTTGTTGGGAGTGCCGGGATCACTGAGCATCCACGCCCGGCTCCGGCACGCTTGGCAGCCGCGCTCCGGGGTTAAGCAGAGCTCCTTTGCCACCCCGTGGTGGGCACGGGCTCCAGGCAGTGCTGGCCTTCCCGCACCGACCAGTGCGGGGATTTGTCCCTTCCCGGCGGCCCTGGTGGCCAGGACCTGCAGCGTGGGTTGTGGACAGCTGGGATTTGCACAGGGACAAGGCTGTCCCGGTCACGGGGCGGTCCCTGGGTAGGCGGGTCCTACCCTGGCATCACCCTGGCTGCGGGTGGACCCTGGGCTCCGGGTCGCTTTGAGAAGAGGAGCAGAGGATGGGCAGGATCCCTGTGCAGGGGCTTTGCTGTGCTGGTCAGAGTGCCAGAGCTGTGCCACGGTCATGCCAGAGCTGTGCCATGGCTGGACCATGGTTATCCCAGGAATGTGCCATAACTGTGTCAGACCTGTGCCATGTCGATGCCAGAACCGTGCCCTGGTTATCCCAGGGCTGTGGTTATTCCTCTCTGTGCCACTTGTCTCTGCTCCCAGCACTGCCAGGCAGTGCCACAGCTGAGCCAGCTGGCACTGCATGGGCACAGGGGGTTGTGTGCCCCTCTGTCCCTCACCGGGGACCCTGTGCCAGCCTGTGACCACAACACAGCCCCAGCGGGGCAGGACATCCCCCAGGCTGGGCTGGACATGTCCCAGTAGGAAAGGGCATATCCCCAGGGGGTCAGGATGTGTCTCCAGTGGGTCAGGATGTGTCCCCAGGGGGTCAGGATGTGTCTCCAGTGGGTCAGGATGTGTCTCCAGTGGAGCAAGACTCGTCCCCAGCAGGGCAAGACAAGTCTCCAGTTGGACAGGATGTTACCCCAGAGGGGGAGAACGTGTCACCACTGGGCTGAGACATGTCCCCACAGGTCAGAATATGTCCCCAGCAGGACAGGATGTGTCACCAGTGGGTCTTGAGATGTCCCCAGCAGAGCAGAATACATCCCCAGTGGGTCAAGGTGTGTCTCCAGTGGGTCATGAGATGTTCCCAGAAGAGCAGGACATGACCCCAGAAGGGCAGAATGTGACACCAGAGAGGCAGAATGTGTCCCCATCAAGGTAGGACATGTCCCCCGAGGGCAGGACCCATTCCCAGCAGGGCTGGACAAGTTTCCAGTTGGGCAGAACAAATCTCCAGTGGGGCAGGATGTGTCCCTAGAGGGTCAGGTCAAGCTGTGTCCCCAGAAGAGCTGGGTGTGTCCCAGTGGGGTAGGACATGTCACCAGTGTGTTGGGACAGGTCTCCAGTGCCTCAGGACATATTCCCACTCAGTCAGAATGCCTCCAAAGGGCCAGGACAGGTCCCCAGCAGGGACCTGCAGGGGCAGAACCTGTCTCTGGTGTGTCAGGACATGTCCCCAGTGGGTCAGGCTGTGTCCCCAGTGGGCCAGGTCATGCCCCAGCAGGGCAGGACATGTCCCCAGCAGCACAGGCCATCTGTCCCTGCCCAGGGGTGACCCCAAGGTGGGTTCACACCAGAGCAGGCGATGGGACCACCCGGACACGGAGCCCCACTGGCACCCGGAGACAGCACAGAGGGGGATTTGTTCCTCACCATCCACGAGCACGGGAATTAACGAGGCTGCGGGAGTCTGCCCCAGTCTCCAGCTGAGGGTTCTCCCAAAATCCCCCCTCGCCAGGGCCGGGGCGGCTGCCGTGCTCCTGCCAGCCGTGGGAAGTCACTCAGGCTCCGCTCGCTCACTTCTGAAGACCTCTTGATAAACATTTATAAACATTTGTAGTATTTTAAATTTCCCCTCAATAATTTATGAATAGTTATTTTATATACTTTAAAGAGGGTAATAATGTAAAATTTATAAGGCGGGAGCACTCAGAGTGGCAGCGC
>VZRX01012201.1:0-17150 GCA_013398075.1 Notiomystis cincta
TTCTTCTTCTTCTTCTTCATGCTTTGGCAAATGCCAATTATTTTTTTAATGCTCTGAAATTCTACTGCAGCCAAAACAGCCACCAAATCCTCATAATTAGTCACTGTATTATTTTGAGCTGATCAGGAAAAGTAGTATAATGTACCTGTAATGTTAGTATTTCTTTAACTTGCATGTCTGAGTGTGTAGACTTAGTGTATAAAATATATATTTGGGAGCTTTAGCAGAGATTTCTGAAATCAGACATATCAGCTAACCCAGGCATCACCTCTTAAAGAGGGGAAACAGATGTGCTGGGATTTCCTACACTAGACAGTGGCAGGAGACCCATCGACCAGGACATGCCATCTGCAACAGCAACTAAAGCAAAAAGCTGCACATCAAGCAGTAGAAAGATAAAAGGAAAGAAAAGAAAAAGAAAACCACTGTTTTTTGCTGGCTGTACACTCCTATGCTGAATGCACTGAATACTCTTTTTTTCTCTTCTAAAGTACATGAATTTTAAAGAGAGGCAGAATAACCAGATATGACTCACAAAACACAGTTTAAATAATGAGTTGGTCTATCTTAAAATTAATTCCTGAACAAAATATGCAGTGGGGTTTTGTTCAGTTACTTCTCTGCTAAGTGCCACCGTAGACAAACACATATACCTGTTCCAGAAATTGATGTAGAGTACAGGGGCTGGGAGGAAAGGAAAAAGTAAAATGTGTTACAGAATCATAGATTTGACTGAGCTGGAAGGGCTCCAAGAATCATTGAGCCCACCTCTTAAGTGAATGTCCCATGCAGGGATCACACTCACAACCTTGATGTTACCAGCATCATGCTTTAACCAGCTGAGCAAACAAACTCGCAGCAACCACAACGAGAATAATTTCAAAGAGTTGAGCGCTGCAGTTACTGTCAGACCTTGTGTTGCACTGCAGAGTACAAAGGCGAATCTGTACCTGGGCACATCTCCCACACGGCTGCTCATGGCCGCTCCTGGCCAAGAGCGGGACACACCCTGCAGCTGGCGCTGGGATGTGCCCTGCATGACCCCACCGGGGCTCTGCCTGTGAAGCTGCATCAGCTGTGGTGAGTTCCGAGAGGAGCTGTCCCTCTGCCGGGGTACCGGGGCTGTCTCCCTGCCGGGCCTACCGCGGCTCCCGGCCGGGCCGGCGGCGGCACCGTGCCCGCCTGTGGGAGCGGACCGCCCCACCCGCCCTGGCCGTGAGCGCTGCCCGGGGCTCCTCCGGGAGATGGCGGGCCTTGCCCGATGGTCCGACTGAGCCTGTCCGGGTCTTCTCAGTCGCTGTGGCGTGAGCTTCGGGCTCCTGGTGCGTTTCCGTGCTGCCTTGAGGTTTCCGTGTTACGGGAAACCCTCCCGTGCGTTGTGCTGGAGCCCTTGGGTGTGGATTGTGCCGCCACCGGAGCTGCTCTGCCCTGTGTGCTGAGACCTAGGGCTGGAGTTACCCTGCTCTGCCATACTCCTCCTCCTCGTACAAAATGATGTCTCTCATCGGTCTGTCGTCCTTTCTTCCTGCGTGCCTTCCTGCTGGAGCTTTAGGAAGCAACTTTTTTCTCGTGTCTTCCCCTTCTGTGTGAATAAACTTAAACTGGATGCTTAATACCAGTGTTTAGACCCTAACCAGCCAGTGCATAACTGTGCCCTTTTGTCTGGGGAAAACTCTTTGCTGCACAAGATTTTGAATGCCGGGCTACAAGACTTCTGTATCAGTACCACAGAACTATGAAGTGGGAGCCAACAGATTTTCCAAGCTGAAACAAAGGTAATTTAATTCAAATGCTCCTGGAAAAAAACCAAACCAAAACAAAAGACATATTAACATCTCGTTCTACTCAGCTGCTAGAAGAGGATTAAAAGCAAGTAGCAACAAGCAACTATTCTTGGCCCATTTTCACTAAAAAAGGTGTAATGTCAAGCTACCTTTGACCACTTCCTAATGAAATTTCTCCAGTCATCACAATTTTTTTTCTTCTGCTGTACTCATCTGAAAAAGGATGTGTCTTCATTTCAGGTATTCAAATAGCTATTCTAGGCATTTTCCTGAAAGATAAGACAAGTACTGAAGAATTTAATGAGAAAATTTTCAAGTTAAAATTCAGTGAAGCTTCTGAAATTAAAGCATTTCAAAGTTCACTGATCATTAAAATATTTGTTTTAGTAAGCTGAAGATAGATTGTTGATTTTGTAAAAGCTCTACATAACCTGTTCAGATTAATGAATTCTGGATGTGGCAGAGAGAAATAAACTGGAGCCGAGATAAATCACTAAGCTGATAAAATGATAACTGGATTTATAATTTCTTGAAACAAAAATGAAATATTGTTTTGCTTTTTTTTACACAGACATGACCAGATGTAATTGATACAGATGTCAATGACCAAACATGAGCAGTGCTATAGAATTGGGTACAGAAAATACCTTGTGATATTCTTCAACTAAATAACTCCAAAATAGTTTACCTCAACACAACAAACTTTACATTACATTGGGCAGTTGGCATATTTATAGGTTATTACTACATAGAAAGAAAAAGAAAAGTAGAGTTTTCTGTGATGATCAATGGAAGTGGTGCTCATTGCAGCTCTTGCCACTTCTGTATTGCCCATGAATTATCTCTGTTTATTGTTCCACCTGGAAAAACCTGTAGGAATGTGAGCACGGTGCAGGAAATGTGAAAATGCAGACAAATTCTCTTGTACTTGGCAATAAGAGCAGTGTAGCATAAGAGCAGACTCTTATCTCTCTTTCCAAGACCTGTGATTGTGTTCACAGCACGATGTTCTTGAGAGGGAGGGGAAAAGAGAAGAATTGACAAGTTGTGAGTCACTCCTTCAAGGTCCTGTGTATATTTTCATGCCTTAATATAGGAGATGTTGATACCCTTCATTGGTTTATTTGAAGTTGGACACTTAAACCCTGAGTTTACTCCCCTGAGGAACCATGTAGTAAGAAGGGGCTCTTAGGCATTTTCAACTCTCTCTATGCCCACAAATCATCCCTGACAGACAACTCTGCAGCCACTATTCAGACAGCTGGCTGTGGCTGACTCTCTTTTCTTATGCATGAATTTTATTCTCACAGTGGTTTTCCTAAATCTTTGCTGCTGTATTCCATTTGCCTGTTGGTTTTATATGCCTCATTATGTATTCTTCTTTAGTTAATTCAATTTTTCCTCATGGGTCACGATTTCTGGACCTCTGGTCATTCTCACTGCTGTTCTCTGGACTTTCTCCAGCTGGTCTGTGTCTCTTCTGAACTATGACTCAGTAAGGTTAATGGAATTTAGATTTACACTATTGCATGACTGATGCTTAGCTCTCTGAGCTTCTTTTGCTAATGCTGTTACACTGTACTTTACTACACTATCCAAAACTATATGAAAGCTTTGCCTAAGGACCTTATGTTTCATTTTTGTTTGTTTGTATGGTGAATCCTCTGTATAATGTTTAGAAATTATCTACCATGATCACAAGCAATAGCCATTCATTAAAAGTTAATCAGGAAGGATTTGGATGGTTATTTTTGCAGCTGCAAATTCAGTAGTTAGCAGAAATAATTAATTAATCACTTTTCATGCACTTTCATTTCAGAATCCAGGAAAACAGAAACATGGTCCTGACTTCTATGCTTTTCATCCATGCCTGCCAACAGAAACAGAATAGTTCTCAACACATTTCCCCAAATGTCCCCTTCCAAGTCCCACAGAGCCAGTAATTGTAAATCTTTTTCTGCCAAACTGTAGCTGTTGGCCCAGCCCCTGGTAGCAGTAATTTGCATCCTATTGAGTTCCACACCCATAATAGGTCAGGAGCTCTCATATCAGAAAAAAAAAAAGACCCATTTTTCAAAGTCACTTTTGCCTTACACAATAGGATTCACATATGGTCTGGATGATTCTCACTGAAAATGTAGAGCTCTATTTTCTTTGCAAAACACCACTATGTTCCAGAGACTTTCTGTAGCAGAGTTTTCCTTTAACTAAAGAAAAAATGCGTATTTCTTTTTCTGATTTGAAGTAGGAGTTATAAGCTCTTGTATATTTATCAATTTGTTAAAGCAGGTAG
Source organism: Notiomystis cincta (assembly GCA_013398075.1). Lineage (NCBI taxonomy): Eukaryota > Metazoa > Chordata > Aves > Passeriformes > Notiomystidae > Notiomystis > Notiomystis cincta. Next base: position 4,078 of record VZRX01012201.1, read on the forward strand.
ACTCCTTTTCTATGTGTGATAACAGCAGGAGAGAATCCATTTTGTGAGTTATTCCATGCTAGTTAAAGAAATCAGATTGTTTATCACAATTTAAATAAAGTAAAAAGATATTATTTTGTCCAGACTTCCCCAAAGGTCCTCTGTCACAGTTTTAAAATAGTGTGTTCTTGCTTTTTCTTATATTCTTTATAGTTTTCAGTTGCCTAGAGTCTCTCTACTTGACATGAGAATCTCAACTAAAAAAGGATCAAGCCCGACTAAGATTAATTGCAGAGAGTTGTTTTCTTGTGAGCATTACTATTATAGAAGAGGGATGGTCATGCACAAAACCAAGTTCTGTGTCAGTTGGCATGGATAAAATAATGATCATCTTTACTTTGGAGAGCTTCCTTCCAAACAGACATGTTTGATTGCTCATGGGTGCTGCAGATGAGTGCTACAGCTACTACAAGGGGTAGTACCAGACAGAAGAGAACAAATGATGTTGCAGAGCAGGAAGAAGGTACAATTGGGTCTCCACTGGGTGATACAGACCCTCAGCTACAGCTTTTCTTTCTTCTGGGCTCCTGCTATGGATAAGCACCACTTCAGACTCAAACACCAGCTAGCTGCTCCCCAGCATCATTTTAGCTTTAAAGGTGGTTTTTCCCCAGAGATGATGCAGTAAAAGCAAAGGGAAAGAAATAATGAAATGTGCTAGTGACAGCACAGTGCTACATTAGAGAGAGGGAAAAAGTTATGCTTCCTGGTAGTCTGTTCCTCCAAACCACAGCAAGATCTTCTCCCACTCCTCTGCTATATGTCCAAAAGAATGGATGTTTTCTGTCACCTTGATATAGCATTTGCCATTCCTAACATACCCTGCCTGTTATGAAACTGCTCTAGATACTATCATGCTACACATGCCTACATTTCCCAAATACAGGCTCAGATAAAGAAAGATTTTAAGCAGGAGGAATGTTAAGGTCTTGCTGCCTTATTTGTTTTATTAAGCAGGTCTTTCTGCAGTTTTATAGGTCGTCTACAACAGATTTCCTGTGCTGACAAGTTGTTTCTTTCCTCTCTCCATCCTTCCTCACAAGGCTGAGATAGAATTTCCAGCTGGCCTAAGTTCTCAGTTTAATGGCTTTGAATGTTTAAGTAAACCAGACAAAGATGCTATTTTTATATTCCTATTGGTTAACATACTGCAAGGAGAGATAAATATCCCCATCCTCTTTGCATAATCAGTTTTATAGGCAGCACAGCTCAAATGTCATCAGAAAAATAATACAGGTACTGATTCTCTTCTTTACTATTGGTACTTTATTTCTTTGTGCTTGCAGTTCTTATAACACATCACAAGGGCTTTAGGTTGGCCTAAGGAAAAAGCAGGAAGAAAGTCAGATATTCTTCAAAAGGAATTATGCTCATTAATGAGACTATTTAGTATCTTAAACATCTGTTAAGAATCTGAGACTGAGAGGGATCTTTACTCCCTTCAAGAGACAAAACATGTTATGTTCCCACTTGCTTTTTAGCATATTAATAAAAAGATATCAGGCTAGTTTCTTCCTTTAGTTCACACTAAGAATTTTCAGAGTACTTGGAAAATGTGAACTAGATGCTTTTGGACACAATTTCAGAAATATTGTGCTCATTCCCATAATAGAAGCAGTTTACTTCGTCTCAGTTCTGCAAAGTATATTGTTACAGATTCAGTTCCTTCTTACTTTTGTTGTGGTTAATTAAAGACTTGGCCAAGATTTATGTATAAAACCTCAAATTCATAACATTTCTGGGGTAAGCTCTTAGACAGCGAGGTAAGCTGCCCCACCCTTACATCACACTGATGTAGGAACATGCACAAACACAGGCACACACACATTGGCAAATGGATTCAGTGTTACTTATGGCTTAATAAAGTGTTGCAACTCTTTGCCTTTTTAATACTCAGTCATATATAGCTGCTGGTACTTGTAAACTGGAGGGGTCATACAAACCTGAAATGACTTTAAGGCAACAGACATAGGCACTGAAGAAGAACCCACCAACCCCTTGGCAAACTCAATTTACTTTACTTCATTCTGCCCTTGGCAAAGGGAAAGAAAAACTAAAACACAGAGTCAATAAGATGGCTCATTCAAATATTCATTATGAGTGAACAAAGGAAAAAAACAGCAGGTGGGAAACATGAATATTTTACCTTCACCAGATTTGATGCTCAATAACTACTGAAATGAACAGCTTGTGTTCCAGTTTCCATCAGAAGCATATTGGTCTAGCATCACAAGACTCACTGAATTACAAACCCCTATTAGTTATGTCCCTACATACTCAGTAATTAAAGCCATACCTACAAATATGCATAAGTATTCTCTGGATACAACTGAAGCACTAATGAAGGGTTATTTTCATTCTAGCTGCATTTTGGCAGCTAGAGATAGAAACTGCAGCCCACAGCACAAGCTGCACCACAGAAATATCTGGCTCCCAGTTAGGTTTTCTTTCCTCATGCCCAGATGTGCAAGCAAAGAAACACACAATACAGTTTTTTAGGAATCTAAAACAGAGGCAAAACACATTCTAGTACTGTTACAAAGTTATGTCATGGGGGTTTTTTTAATTATTAATGCCACATAATAACTCTATTAATCCCATCTATCCTAAATTTATTATTATTGTTCCCTTAAAGGTCTTCTACCTACACTTATGCAAACCTACAGCATGAAAATTTGCAATGCAGCTGTGAGCACCTCTATTGTAAGAGCTTCATGATTTGCAAAAAGCATGAACCTTATTCCCAGCATCTTCCTGAGTAATAGACAGCAGCAACAGAACAAAAGCAAGCAGAACTGAAGAAGGGTGCTTTCTACTTGTGAGTGAAGTGTCAGGGAAATTAACTTAGTGCTGCAGAGCTGTTCAGTGCAAGGAAGAAAATTGCAACAGGGAGAATTTTCAGGGAGATCTAGGAACTGGTTTCTAGCTACTGCATACTTGCAAGATTTGAAGCCTCTGTAAAGTGCCAAACCAAATTCTGTGTTCTTGCTGAGGTTTTCCTTTACTTGAAATGATTAAGTGCAAGTGTAAAACAGAGCATGCACTTACTTTTTTGACATAATGGCTGAATCCATTGCTGATCTATTTAAATTCAATATGTACTTGTTGAAACTTGCAGAATAACATGCTCCAAAACTCTACATACAGACAAGCTCTCGAGAAGAGAGCCTGAATTCTGCTTGTCTTCATGTGTCTAATAGTTCCCATTTGCTAGGAGAAAACCAAACCAACCAAAAAAACCAAAGCCCTCAAACCAATGCAGAATACTAGACCTGGTGATGCATGTGCCACCTGAATGTAGCCATAATTGCACAGTTCCATGAAAGGGGGCAAATATGTTAGAGAAGAGATGAGGAAATACAAGTGATTTAAATAGGAATGCTGCTGCATATTTCATTTCAGAGCCTGAGGTTTGTATTACAATGCAGTGGATCACTGGAGTTAACATACAGAAAAAGTCTTGAAGAAATGTAGATTCTACAAAGTTCAATAACTTTCTCCATTTTCTTTAAATCCATCAAATCTTTTAGACTGTTTCTGCATTTAATTAAAGTACAGGGAAACAGTCAAATGGGAGGATTTTCCCTCAGTGTAAATGGAAATACTAATATTATGTATCACCATGGTGCAGATGGAAAAGTTTTTACAGAAAAATACGGGCAGGTATTAACACTTATATATCCAATAACAAGCACATCTGCTGCAAAACATGTACATCTTCTCCCAGTGGGCCCAATTCTTTCTTCTTCAAAATTCAGGGAGCTAAACAAAACCTAATCTTAAAGCCCCATGATATTCAAACTCCTAAAAAATAGGTTTATTTTTATTTTGGGAAGCAGCTGCCTGTTAGAGCTGTTAGGATGCAAGTTCAATGTGTGAAAGAAATATACTCCTTTGTATTACCTCAGTTCCCCTGTTTGCTAAAACAAACAAACACACACAAAAATACCACCCCCCCCCCCAAAAGTCCACCCCAACTACAATGAAGCCTGGTTCCTTGAACAACTGTTTTCATTACAGCTCAGCTGACTACCTTAATTGGTTATAAAGATTGTTAGGTAGGTGCAAGAAGTTTTCCCTCCGTGCTGCAGTCTGAAGTCCTGTACCTACGTATTTTCTAGTCTCACTATATAACAATCCCCTGATGCTTCCCCAAGAAACTCTCTGGTTGCACTTTTGGTCACTCCAACATATTTGCCTATTTGACATACTGCAACAGATGCTCTGTAAATCAGGCAAGTTCCACCAACTCCTCTGGAATTACTCTGGTACCAATGTTACATGTTACTGGCTTGGTTTTAAGGTCCTAATAAAAAGAAAAATAGAATGGAGTAATAATGTTGAGCCTTGCAATATCAACCTTTGAAACCTTTAACAATGAAATTCGAAATTCTCAGGGGTGGCGTTCACAGTCCTGAGCTGCTTGTGTTGTATTGAGGCTAAGAACTCAGGCAACTCCAGGAATGTGTGACAGCTATGTCAGGATTTTGAGAACAGCAGCTTTAGAGGTTACACTCATATTTTTCAGTGAGTGGGGATAGATTTTAATTCTCATCTGTTTGCCTAATAGCATTAAGATGATTTATTATTCATAAAATGCCTTTGTGCTGCTTTTTAATCAGGTTTGGTGCTGCTTTTAAGAAGTCTTTTTGTTGTTTTCTAATCTTTGCCTAATTTAAGTATATGAGAATAAATCCTATGTCTGTTTCCTCACAGCATCTGTCAGCACTGCAACTCTAAGGAGAAGAAGAACTTGCAGCTGTGTATCTCCAGTAGATTTTAATATGCCATAATTTTCATCAGCCCATATTTGAGCTTGGCCTTCAGGGGCATTACATTTGCCTTCCAGAAACACTGATTAAAGGGATTAGAAAGCTACTCTGTACATGCCAGTGACTTCCCACTGGCATTGCTGTGGGTGCTCCTCCCTCCTGCCTCATCCACAGCCTCCCCCAAGCCCCTTGGCCTCGGTGCTGTCCCTGTGCTCCACAGGAGTGAGGCAGCTGCCTGCACATTGCATCCAGTCACACTGGCTGGGCTCTGGAAGCCCTGAAAAACAGAGAACAGTAAATTGCAGCAGGAATTAGTTCTTGCTCTGGAAAAAAATCCCAACATCTGTTTGTTTTCTTTCACTGAGACGCCGAAGGAGCTCACAACATTGTGTTTATAAGGAAGGCTAAGAGGTTACAGAATCACAGCCTATATCTGCTGTCATGTAAGAGAACATTTATATAACACTGCAGACAGGTTGTAAGTCACAGAGCCAAGCAGGGAGGTGAGCTGACAAAATCTGCCAAGTGTCTGGGACCTGCCACCCAAATGCTGAAGCTGAGAAAGCTCAAACTTCTAGCTGTAAAATGTTACATTTCCTGACATGGGGAATTAACTACCACTGAGTCATAGCATCAGTTCTGAGTGTCTTTTGAACAGAGATGATTTTTGGCAGGAATTGAAATATCTATCTCACAAAAAGAATTTTTTGGTGGACTATCTGTCACAAATATATCAGAGGTTGGTTAGTTCATCAAAATCAAGATTTTCCCAGTCTTAAGAATAGTAGCTAAGAGTTTAATAATTAGCTTTAAGGAACTCATATTAAATTTTATGGAGAATTATCAGCAACACACACTCTGAAAACTCTAACCTGTTCATGCATTTAAATTTTGGACAGTAGGTTGGAATTCTTACTGCAGATAACAATATTCACCAACTCAGAAGGATATTGAAAAATGTGTCAATGTATCATCCATATCAGCTAAAGAAACTTTCTTCTTTTTTGTTTTCTTAAAGCTGTGCCTTTTTCTATGTAAGTGCTCATTTACAGCACTCAAACAATTGCAGAGCACCATGTTGTCCATAGTTATTAACAGAAGAATCCACAAAAACATATAAGCTCTTTTGAAATTGATTGGAGCTTTGAATTGCAAGGATTCATCTAATTTATGAGATATTCCAGCATCTTTGGTATCTTCAGGCACTGACACATGGATTCTGTCATGAGTCCAGTCTTCAAGAACACTTCAGCTGATAATTGGAGCAAATTCTCTCTATTTTGCAGAAGCAAGCTAACTTACTCTTTCTGATGCATTTTAGTAACTTTCACAAATACACAAAATTAGGAATTTGCCTTCCTCGTGTTTCATCATATTTACAGAATCCTGTCCAGGACACTTTCTTGCACAGAAATTTCAGTTCATAAATACTTTTTTATTAAATACAAATACAAATATCCTTTAAATACAAGGATATTGTGGGACAACATCCCCTAAATTATCTCAGTGGCTCACTGTGGCTTCAAATAAGTTGAATTTAAATTATAAGGTCCAAGTACTATAAGCAAAGCCACCATACTTCAGATATCTAAAATTTAAAAACAACCTACAAGAATCACTTCAACATGCTAAACACAAAACACACAACTCAGACTTAAAATAAAAATATTATCCAGGAGCATTGCTTGGAATTAGTCAAACAAATAGCATACTAGCTGATTACTACATTTTTGTGTTACTTTCCTGAATAGTGCAGAGTATTATAATTACACAATATAACTATTAAACTGGAAACAGAATAGGCAGTTTATCTTTGCTACTAAATTTATCTTTAGATGTCAACTAGGACAAGCTTTTGGTTTATCACTCATGAAAAATACCTTGCTCAGCCTAAGCATAAGAGGGCATAGGTTAGTAGCTTGAAATTGAGAGAAATATTCTTCCTTATGTAGTCATAATTCATGAAAGTCTGTAAATTCACAAATATTTTATCAAAGAACTCTTCACTGGTTATCTACTATTTCTTAATTTAGGCTTTCTAAATCTGTGGGTTGTCGTGGCCATGGTACAGATTTCACTGTGCAAGGAGAAAAATTAATCCTAATAGGAAACATCACATATTGAGAGCACCCCTTTGGAAATGTAGTGTTTCAGTTTGTTTCAATGTCTACAGACTTTGCTTTCTGATCAACAAGCAGCATCTCAGACAGATATTCTCCTGATTAGTAAAACTTATGTTGGGTATCTTACACATTAATGGAAGAGTCTCTACTAAAATCATATTTGAAATTCAAGAGACATGTGGATTGTTTCTCATTTTAGTTCCTAGGGATTTCTAAAATAAAAGAGCAATGGAATGAGCACCCATATGATTTTTTTTTTTTTAAAGAGATAGCTCTTGATTCCTATCAAATAGAGGTTCTAAGAGTGCTCAGTTTTAAGATGTTATTATAAATATCCCTTCCCAAAATAGCCAGTGAGTTGAAACACACTGTTTTCCTAAAAGAATTCTAACACTCTTTTGCATAGGACTCAATATGTTTTTAATAAACATTAAGCTTACTATGTTTCCTTCATTACTACTGTGTGCTTTGAAAGTGGGCTCATTTAACCCTTGGTTATCAGTCATAAACCTTTTTTTTTTCTTGTCTCCCTTTTCTGATTCCCATTTCAAGGCTCAAAACAGACTAGATGTCTTTGAACAAAATAAAGCACACTCTCTATAAAAGTAATTCAGAAAACCAATCCATGCCACAAGAAGGTCATGACACTTATGGCATTGGATTTTCACCTGGCCTGTCTACATGCTGCTGGTGTTGTTTACAGATAGATGCTTATGATCATCTCAAGAGTAGTGGATTTTGTCCTGGTTGTACCTCTGAGCCATCTCAGATGAGTTCAGTCATTACTACCGTAGAAATTAGCCAAATGAGGTGTGTGTGAAACACGTTTAGGTTTCTGTCCTCTAATTAAGGATACAGTTGTTTATTGCTCTCTCACTCTGACTCAAATTACCCAGAGGGTCCACTGTGTGTCTGCCTTTCATGAACATTGTTTATAAACAGGTTAGATGATACAAGAAAAGTAAATAGTATTGAATTCTCAACTGCAACAGTAACCAGACCTTCAACGAGATGCAGGTAGCAATAATTCACATTTTTTTCTATGCATTAGACTAGACTGGCATCACTGTCTTGCCTAGAACTATTTTTTAACATATTTTTTGAATCTGTATCATAACTTAATGCACTCATCACATAATTTGAAGGACAGAATGAATCTTGTTCACCAGAAGATACTATGAAAAACTTTACTTTTCATGAAATTGTCAGAATATTTATTTTTCCCTTCAAGTAGTACAGTTCATCCTCACCCATATCCCTGATTTGGTCCTTTTGTACAAATCTTCTAACTTCTGCCATTTACCAATCATCTGTTTGAAAAATTCTCATCCTTTCTCAGAACCCTAAGTTCATTTTATTCCAGGTAAGAAAATATGTACCAGTTAAAATAAAGCTGCTTCGCTCTATTTTGGCAACAGAGAAACTTGCTGTTTTATGGTGAAAATCAACCTTTCTTTTGCTGCAGGTCAATGAGATTGGCTAGAGAACATTTAGTAATTCAGTATTCCCTATAGTGGAGTCTTGAAACCCTTTAACAGGCAAAGCAAACCAAAACCACACAATGGGAATTTACTTGAAGAATATTCATGTCAGGCACAAGGTAACTTTTCCATCTTTATTAAGCCATTTCACAGACATGTCACTCACTCCTTTCATGGGAAATAAGTGCAGTGTAGTTTTCTTGCACCTGAATTGACTGGAATATGGTAAAGCTTCTAGGGAAAGAAGTAAGAAAAAACACTTAGTGCATGAAATTGAGCCATAATTCCTTTGGGTCTTGCTCATTTCCAGTTCTCATTATGGCTTTATATAGCTGGTTAAAAAGGTGAAGATTGGTATCTTTAATAACTTCTGTTTATAGCAGTTAATGTTAAAAGGTGACTAAAAAAATTAAGAAAAAAAAAAGAAAAGAAAACCTCATTAATTCCAATTGCTCTGTTAGAAACAAAAAGGAATGTAAATTTCATGACACAAAGTGCTTTAGCTTACTTATAGAGGTTACATAGGAAGGTTGTTTACGTGCAGGATAGTTGTTGCTGAAGGATCCAAAGAGAAGCCCATTCTGTTAGGCCTGGCAAATCATTGCAGAAAAGGAGATCTATGTCCAAGATAACATCTTTTTAATCAACAAAAAATGCAAAGAATAAGGGAAGAGCCTTCCAAAAAATGGATCCTTTCTTCAACTTAGATAATAAACTGGGTGATATAAGTTTTCTTTGTATCTTTCTCTTTGTTCCTTTCACATTGTTCCCTTCTAACTGTGTGAAGATTAATTTATTGCACTTTATGCCAAGAATTACCAAGACATGCAAGAAAAAGGTAAGTGATGATCATTTATAATCAATTATCCAAGAGAAATCAAAAAACTTATCCAATTCTACGAGACCCTGAAACATATGTTTTCTAACATTGCTTCGAGTTTTATTTATCTTCCAGACTTAAATCACGAAAGTAATGAAGACTGTGGAATTTCCAGTTCATATCAAAACACAACTGAGACATTACAAATAACAATATTGCAAAGATAACAGTGTTCAGTTTGTATGTGTTCCTGCTGCTCTATTATTTTCTGCATGACTCTGCACTAAATTTCATTTTTATCAGAGAATCAGACTAAATCAGACATTAGCAAAGGGTAACAAAAGAAATTAGCTTCCCCTTGCTTAAAGGTCACAGATTAATTAATTTTAAATAAACATGAATTTTAAAGGCTTCCTCTTTGATTTTTGAAATAAATTGCACATTGTGACAGATGAAAAATAAAAGAAAAATAAATAATTTGATGATATAAAAATTCAGACTTTCCTGATATGCTTAAGTATTTTCTATTTTAATTGAGGATGACACAAAAAACAATATCAAAAGAACCTTGCATGGTTTTGCTTCATTCCTTTTCCTCTTGAAGTGTAAAAACCTCATTTCTTACTCTGTAGGTTATTGCTTTCTATTTATTTAAAATTCTAACTAATATATGCTCTCATTGATCTTGAGGATACACGAGATAGAATAATCTAATGCAAGTGTCAGAATAAATAAGTACAAGCATAAAGTAGCAAACCTTTACAAAATTAAAATCTAAATCTAAATTTTAAGTGAATGTTGGATTTGCCTACGGTTCACATGCAAATTGAGTCCAAGGCCACACATTTCATTAAACAAGACCAGAACCTCAATTTTCTTACACTACAAGAGTGGGACTAAGGCTTTTGAGACTCAAACTCTGCTTAAAGCTCCAGCCTATACAAATTTCTTAAGCAAATTATTCAATTTTCACTTCTCTCTGCTGTTTTGCTAGTTCTCCCTATTTTGATTGTATCAGCTTTATGAAGGTATAAATACCATCATTTATTCAATTTTTTCATGGGACCTATGTAGAACAACTGCTTCTTGAGATAGCAAAGTACTTAAAATAATATGAAGTGGGGGGTTTTTGTTCTGTGCACTGAGCTAACAAAACTTCTGTCTCTTCACCTCTCTTCTACACTCTCTTCAGTGTTTGGACTGACAAAATCAAGAGTACAGAAAGATAAGTTGAAGGAAGGCTTTGCTCATAACATTTCTTTGTGCCTACTACAGAAATAAGGCTGTGACTTTGCAGTCTGCCACCCTCCCTGAACTTAATAAAACTATACTTTTATTAATTGTAGCAGTTTTATTAACATTTTTATTGACAGTTTATTGACTGTAGTTTATTTAAAATACAGTCTCTGCCATAGTATCCAGTTTGGGGTCATGAGAAAAAATTGTAAATGTTTTCATTTTCTGTAGGATGCTCAAACATTGTTATCTTATAAAACACAGAAGATACAAGTGCTTTTGCAAGGGACCACCATATTCTACAAAGTCCAGACCCATAGAATATTGTGTAGGAAACAGAGGATGTGGTAGTTCCTGAAAAAAATAACAATGGCCTCCGGCACTATCCAATATAAAGAGAAGAGAGAGGTTTGTTCCTATATAGGTATCATCAAGGTAAATGTGGGGTCTGGAATCCCTACTCTCCCAGACAAAGGTAATAGGTTCAGCTTGCCTCTTTGAACTAATCTATTCTATCTGAAGTCTGAACCTTATATAATAACTACTTTGTGGGGATTTTGGCATCAGGAAATAAGGATGATGCTTTCTGAGTCATTCTCTCAACTGGATCATGCCTGGATCATATTGTCAATAGCAATTTTATAAAGGGCCCTGCCTGCTCCTACTCTACCAGCAGCAGCAGCAGCACAAGACATGGGCACTTGAACAAAATACAAACAACAGATAACTAGCTAGTTTGGCTTTGTACATTCTTCTACCTTCACTTTCAAAACAGACAGGAAGACCAACTACTAAGTGGTTCATTACTTGTCTTTTTTTCTTCTCTTTTTTCTCTCATATACAAAGTAAGATAATAATTTGGAAACAAACTTTAAAGGAAACAAGATGACATTTTAGCTCTGCAAAAAATAAAAAAAAAAGAACAAACTCTCTACCCAAAACTGAAAAAATAAATATTACCAACTATAACATTGTCCTCTTGGGATAGCTTTCATAGCATGCTGTTTCACTGAGGCTTGACAGAAGTTCAGGGTGTCACTGTTGAATGAAGCTGTTAATTCACAAAACCTCCTTAGCCCACAGACAAGAAGTTCAAAGCCATTTATAACATCACTTTTATCAGAAGGGAGCTGGGGCATATTTTTGGTACTAGTTCTGAGGCATGGAGTAGGCACAAGAGAAAAGGACTGATTTCATCATCACCGATGCATCGCATAACTCTGATTGGCAACAGAGATGTCATTTGAAAAGGTTTGTTTGCTGCTTTCAAACCTCAAACAAGAGTAGGTATTTATGAGAGATGCAACAGGTCCATGCACCTGACATGGAGGCTCTTGCTCTCCCAATGCTAGTTCAGGACCAGCAGATCTTGCTGTGGTACCAGCAACTAGATTCGCCCAGCCTTTCTTTCCCATCCTCCTCTACGGAGCTGAGTGAGGGGACTGAGCAGAGGTTTCCATGGGCCTCCAAGCAGCCTGTTTAAACCTTGTGCCTGGCTCTGCAGTGTCCTTTCTTTACCATGGCTTTGGGTGTCTGTGGCTAAGCTCGGAGGAGGTGGCCTGTGGCACAAAGAGAAGACAGCTCTGCTGCCAAACACTGCGACATTCAGTCCTTTGTACTGGAGAGCTTTGAGAGTTTGTTTCTAATTTCCTGCTGTGGGGATGTAAAAGAAATGGCTCTGCTCCTTGAACTCTTTCCTGAGCATCCCTCTTGAAGCCAAGAGATCTGCTCAATGCATAGTGTGCAGCTGTTAGAGACCAATAAACAGAATTAACCTATTGAATTAAAGGAAGTGTTGATCTTCATGAAAAATGTTGTAGCAAAATGTCATTGTCCATTTTCTTCATACCAGATATTTACAAAAAAGAATATAACAAAGTCACGGAATAATGTAACTACACTTTATATTACACAATTAATCTTATGGACTAGATGCATAATTACTCTAACTTAGAAAATTAATTGATACAGAATGCAGAGAAGGAGAAAAGATACAATAAAGACTATTGTTTTTGAATCACATGAAAATCATGAGAGATTTATGTATAATTTAGTAGCTATTGTTCATTGTATATCTTGTATTTTACATTTCACCCACGTGTTAAATAAAGGATAGAGTGAATTATACAATTTTGGTTCCCTCCACGTCCTTGAGCAAGTCTGTCTTGCAGTCTCAGTTATCCTCTTTATCCTTGAGGGTAAAATTAGCAAATGTGTTGGTTTGCCCTGGCCCGGTTTCTGGTAGCAGGGGGCCACAGAGATGGCTCCTGTGAGAAGCTGCTGGAAGCTTCCACCATGTCCAGCAGAGCCAGTGGCTGATGGCTCTGGAGATGGACATGGTGCTGGCCAGGACCGGGCCAGTGAGAGAGGTTGGTAACACCTCTGTGATGACAGATTTGAGAAGGAAATCAAAACAAAGTCACGGGGGTTTTTTCACTTTGGGTGGTAGAAGCGGAGGTGAGAACATGTGGGGGAAAATAACATGGCAACAACCAAGGTCAGTGGAGAAGGAGGGGGAGGAGGTGCTCCAGTATTGGAGCCGAGATTCCTCTGCAGCCGTGGTGAAGCCCATGGTGAAGCAGCTGTGCCCCTGCAGCCCATG
>VZRX01012201.1:17203-80796 GCA_013398075.1 Notiomystis cincta
GGTTTTTTTTTTTTTTCCTTTTCCCTCCTCTGCCCAGCTATGACAGGGGAGGGAGAGTGAGCGGCTCTCGTGGTCTCTGGCATTTGGGCCAGAGTCAAACCACGACAGCAAAGAAACAATCTAATGTCACATGTGGAAAGAGCCAGTTGAGAGTATTCTGTGACATGTAAACTTACTGCTGCCACCAATTTAGCTCTTTCTTACTTAGAAACATCCACCACCTTAATTCTTGCTGCTTGCTTCCTGGTCATTTCAGGTGACAGGGACTTTGAAACACATGATGAGATGTGCTAGGCTGTCTGATGACAGATAACAAGTCTGAAACAGGAAGAAGGAGTCCTGCTGAAAATCGAAGTGACAGAATTTGCTGTTTCCCACAGTGAAAACACTTTGCACATCACAACTAATGAAAATGCAATCAAACTTTCTTAAAGCTTATTTACACCCATACACACACTTGGGAACAAATAAATATTTTAGCCATGTACAGCAAAATTAAAATTCACAGTTGATCGCTGTAATTGATTTGACTGTAGTCTTTAACATACTACTTATTTACCTTCTACCTGGTGGTAGAAGGCTTTTGATCCATGCTCCACAATGCAGTTTCTCAGCATAGTCAAACCTGTGGTTATTTGCAGCCTTGAACATGTTTATGCATAAATGCATATATTGTCAGTGTGCAGTTGCATTCTTCTACATGCAAAATTCTTTGTGTTTTTCTTTTCAGCAGTATATGCTCATCATATTCAGTACAGGGAAATATTCATCACAGGACGTTTTCACAGTGAAAAAGGAAAGCAGATTGCTATCCTGCTTGAAGAACATGAGGATTAATACATGAAGAAAAAATCTGGGGTTTTTTAGGTTTTGTGTGTGTGTGTGTGTGTGTGTGTGTGTGTGTGTGTGTGTTAAGTTTACTGCTGGAACAGGTTTAGGCTGACGAAAAGTTCTGACTGCATTCTGTGGGTTACAAAAACCCACAACAGAGGCAACACACTTCAATACAGCATTAGTGCGCCATGCTGGGCTGCCTGTGTGTGGCATGTATTGCTCTACTGCTTTAAGACCCCCAAAGGAATATGTACAAGTAAACAAGAGAATAAAGAGACATTTGATCCATTCAGGTGAAAATGTATATATATACTGCTACTTGACTGAAAATTAAGAGGATAACTTCTGGTGGTCCTGCTATCTTCACATGGTTGTACTGTTCCTTCCAGAGGAAAGTTTAAATTTGACTCTTTTCATTTCAAGAGGGATAAGATGAGAGCCCACAAGCTCAGACTAAGATCAGTTAGCAAAATACAAGTGTGGTCTGCACCCTTATCCACCCATTGCCCATTGCTGATCATCACCTGTTAGGTGGGATGGCAGAACTATCACTGCCTAGGTGGAGACTATAAAGTTCTGGCTTTGGCAACTCTTTCCTACCAGAGGTGAAACTGGAGATCCTGACTTGCCCTTCCTTCTTTGCAAGCTACACTGTGTAATATGGATGCATGTGCTGAGTCCCTACAGTTTAGTTACTGGCTTCTATTTTAAGTGTGTTAAATACAGATAATTGGGTATCATCTGCAACAATCTAAATAAAAAACTCAAAATACTCTGTAAAAGGTCTATGGAGTTCAGCAGTCTACTTTTCTGCGTGATCCACATGCAACAAATTTGTTTAATATTTTTCCAGAATTACACAAGTGTTCTCTTCAATATTGTCTCCATCTCAAACCAAATCAAGGTTTGTCAAATGCTTTTTCTTATATGGCCATGGAAAACATTTTTTTTCTGAACTAACTGCACTGGTGAGAAGCTGTTTTCTAACATTTTCCTCAGCTAAACATGCACACTGGCATGTTAAATTTAAAAAATGGAACTGTTACTCCATTGAGACAGCAGAGTTTTTACCTGCTGAGTTCAGCAGTGAAGAGAAACCTCACAACAATCACATCAATGTAGATAAATGTAAGGACATGAACCTTGGGAGAATCCATCCACACTCAGAAGAAAAAATTCACAACTGAGGGCTGCAACCAGGAAAAGAGATTTTTATGCTGACTACAGGGCTAGACAGACTGCTGATCCAGCAAGGCATTTATCTTGATAAATCTTCTTGAAATGAGGGAATGTACTTGCAACCAAAATTTTAAATGCCATCCCATTTCAATGATCTTCTAAAATATTTTTAAGGAGTGCATTTCAGAAATAGATTAATGCAATTTTACCCTATAGAATAGTCCAACAGTCATTCATAGCAGCAAGGAGTCTGGGAAGGTAGATTTGAGAATAAGTGCAGACCTGGAATTTCATAAAGGAGATTAATGGATATTTGTAGACAGAGCTGCCTATTGCCATTATTTGATATCGTTAGGCAAGGTTGTACAAAACAGCACTCGAAAGTTACCATGTTTTGACTAGAACAGGATTACATCAGATTTAACATAACACAGCAGCAAAGTGTCACATCAGCTCTCACAACTAATCTGGAAGTAAAACACAAAATAGCAGACATTTAAAATGTGACCTTCTTGCATCCAGTGTTAAATGTCCTTTTACATGTGAGGAACATACAAACTGATAAGATAAGTTCTAGAACTTTGAAGCCAAAAGTGGAGGAAACCAAGTTAAGCAAGGAAAAAAATTCCATAGTTTCTGTTCTACAAAGATGTTGGAATTGCTCCAAGTAGTCACTCTTTTAAAAAAAATCATGGAATCATGGTATCAAAAAGGTTGGAAGTGACCTCCAAGGTCATATGGTAACTAGCTACAAATACTGAAACAAGCTGTCATGATTATAAAATGCTCTGAAGCACCATTTTGCTCTGTAATATGCTAAAGCTTTCCATCTTTTAGAACAAATTGTAGCTATTTTTCTCTGAATCACATTTCATTAGTCCGTTTATCAGTGAATTAAATATTTATTTGAATAGTGCTGTGTAAAAATGAAAGTATTGAATTCAACTTTTTCAGCAATCAGATACAGGATAAAAGTTGCTAGTGTGTTCCACAGAGTGAAATATTAATCATTTTTGCTGAACATATATTTGGAACACACCCTTTGGGATTTCTCTTATGCACCCTACATATTTGATTACATCTGCCATAATTAATTACACAAGCAAATAGAACCATTTAACAAGCTGAGAATGCAGATATACATGGCACGAATTGTTCCTTTGAATCCTTGATGACGTGGACTTTGAGGTTCAGGATTTGAGCCAGAAGTCTTTCTGTCAAGTTCAGTGTCTGGAACAGATACAGAAACTGTAATCTCTCTAAGCCTGAGTGAGTCTTAGAGCTTTGCAGCCAGACTGTGCTGAACTCAGCAGAGACCCTGCTGAATTCAGTAGCTGGGCTTATCACAGTTTCCTGAGACTGCTGGAAGCACTAGACACATTGTCTACTCATTTTCCAGTCAGGCGTGCTACTGGCACACTCCTCATCAGGTTGTAAAGGCAAGTCCCCTTTTTTTTTTCATTTCTCTGTAGAAGAAAAATGAAAGCAAGCCATTCTCAAATGTACTTCCTCCTGTGTTCCCCAAGTGACACTACTGGTGAAACCTTTGATAGCTGCAAGTGCTGCTTATTTCCACTTGTCCTTTCTTTTTTTTACACAAGCCAACATTAGAGAAACACATTGCTTCTCTCATAGAGGACAAGTTTTAAATGGTCTTCTCGTGGGTTTCCATGAAAACTCATTAAAAAGTGATCCAAAGAGGAGAGATGTGCAGTCGTAGCATAACTTCAAGGGCTGGGCTGCAAAATACATTAGTGAAAAGCACCCACCCCTTCAGAAGAATCAAGTACTTCTGAACAAAAAGTACACAAATAAACTCATAAGAAGAAAAGTTTTGTAGGAATATTCTTCTGAAAGCACAGGGTCTTGACTCATTAGTTATAGGGTAGTAATTTGCCCTAGCATGCTCTTTCTGGGTGGCTGAAATAAGACACATCATATGCCCACAGCTCACTCCATCCATGTCCCCAACAGTGAGAGCTACTTCAGTGCTGGAAACTGTGTGAACACCATATTGGCATCCTGCTGTACTCAGGCTAAAACTCTCCGCTTTGAAGCTGAGCTCAGGCAGAGAAATGTATCAGCAGAATTTTGTAATTTCCAGTTTTGTGTTGGACTACTTTGTAGCATAGGCAGAGAAAGTCAGATGTGGCTTCTTGGGAGCACAGGGTGAGTTCCCCTTTGAGGGTTTATCAGTGGAGAGGGAGAGGTGGAGGATCCCTACCTTGTTTGCAGTGTTTATGAGGTGGGTGTTTTTAGCAGAGCTCAGTGTCTCGACCTGCAACGTTCATGTCTCAGACATCTCATATGCTGTTTCTTATACTACTCAGATTAGTAGGCAGAACACCACATGCTTTTTGTGGAAATTGAAGTCGTGTTTCCTGTTGGGTGCTTGACATATTCCTATATATTATTGAAATCCATGGGGGATTGGGTGGTGGTGGTTTTTTTCAGTTTACTCATTATCTCCAGTCTTAACCATATTGATTTTTTTCCCCTTTTATTTTGCTAGAAGGCATCTTGGACTGAAGTTTCATGAAAGAGACATTTTAATTACCTCACTTTTTTTCCCATTGTGAATCCTTCAAGAATTATTGAACTCAAGTTGTTTTTAACTTATCCTTCACTCTTTCAAAGTCTGTTTCCTCAGAAATCAATATCTGATCCCACTGCCACATTTAAACCGTGTTCTGTTCACAGATTTACAAGGCTGTGTTCTGTGCATGAAAGATGAACATAAAATGACAGGCCTTAAAATGAACTTTTGGATTTTGAAAGGATTAAATAAAGATGCACAGATCAGCATTGCAGAGTCAAAGCTTTACACTGAAGTGAATTTTGTTTGTTGAAACAATTGTTATATTATAATTTTCCAGATTTCCTAATTCATGAGCTTTCAGAGCAGATTTGGAGTCAGGTTGCAACAATGTAAATTCAGACTAATTGCTTCCCATGTTGGGAGCTTTTTCCTCTACAATAGGAACACACCCATCCACTTTTCATTGTATACCTGGGACCAATGCCATTGCCTGAATCAGAGTACTGGAGTCAAACACATTTCATGGCAGAGAAAGAAGAGAAAAAAGAAATATTCTCCACCATTCAGGGTTTCTCTGTAGGGGCCCAAAAACATATAGGTGAGGTTTTTAGAATAAGTTTTCTTATTAGCTTCTACTTAAATAGTCTAAGAGAGACAAACCAGACCAAACTGTTCCATATGAAGCTAATCCTTAGCATACCAATATAGTACACCAATATAGTATACTAATCCAGTATACTGATCTGTATTAAGGATCTGATCTCAGCCAAAGTTAACCAACCCATCAACCTTTTGCATTTGAGCTGCATTTTCAGAAAATTAACAGAAATTTGCATTACCTGAGATATTGAATTACTGTCACACAAAGAATACAGAGAATTTTCAGAAAATGTCACCAAACCCACATCCTAAACCCAGAAGCCTTTGAGAAATTCTACAAAATTAAAATGAAAATTGAGAATTTAAGAATTTAATTAACTATATTTTAGCTAAGTATGAAGCTTTTGTCTAGACAGACAGAACCACTTCTCAGCAAGGATGGTTCACTGAGTCTCAGTCAAATATTCTACTGATTGAAAATCAAATGCTACCATTTTAATTTTGACTCTTAACAAAAATACTTCGTTATTTTCATGGAGACTAATAACAACTGACTTAAGCACAATTTTAAATCTCTTGTGTAAATGTGAAAATATGGTCCCTTGTTTAGCCACACCTAAAGTAGGTTGCTGCAGTCTGTGTATTTCATCTCTTCACAGTTGTGTACATTATCCTTCTTAGTTCCTCTTTCTGCTAAATCTTTGAGTCCCAAAGCTATAAAAATCAGGTCTTTATATGTAAGCACCAAACAGTTTCTTTTTTAAAAACAATTAGCTTTTTTTTTTTGTTTTACTTCTGAAGAGGAAATTCTAAAATCTTTCGTAAATGTCAAGGGTTTGAATTAAAAACAAAATAAACATGATTCCCTATCAGAACTCCAGAAGGCCAAGTTACTAGACAGAGGAATCCCATAGGCATGACTGTTAGTCTGCTTTTGAAAACCTCTTGCAATTCCCTGCAGTAAGAAGTATTTAAAATAAAGAGGAACAAACTTGTTTGGATGCCGTCCAGTAGCAGAGAAATATAGTGTTGATTTCATGTGGAAGAGAGAAGCCCATAACAAAAATTTAAAAAATCTTCCACTGTATGCAGTTTTATCAGGCAACTTTATATTGTAAAATTGTGAATCTCTTTTCATTTTGTTAAAATAATTTATAAACATACTCTTCATATTCTTCCATCTGTATAAGACCATTTTCTCTTTCTTGTTTCCTCCATATATCATATAAGATTGAGAGAAAATTTCTCTGAAAGAGTACATCAGATATCAAGAGCACGTTTTTGAAGAGGTAATCTTATATGTGTGTATTTTCACTGCTTTGAAGACTGTATTTCTGAAAGACAAATTTAC
Organism: Notiomystis cincta; assembly: GCA_013398075.1. Lineage (NCBI taxonomy): Eukaryota > Metazoa > Chordata > Aves > Passeriformes > Notiomystidae > Notiomystis > Notiomystis cincta. The sequence goes on from VZRX01012201.1 coordinate 23,707, forward strand.
TTGCAAAATGTATTCTTTTTCAAGCTACATTTTTTTCTAATCAGTAAGTAGTCTCTTTGATGGAAAATACCCCCTTTAATTGCAAAGGAGGTTCAAGGAATGTTAATTTTAATTCTTTTTCCTTGACAAAATTGTGCACCAAATATATCACTTTTGTCTTGTTTTTAGGTGCAGAAAGAGAGCTTATTTCCTGAAAAAAATTAACAGAAATGTCTTTCTCTACTGAAGTGCTTGTGCTCAGATAAATGAACAATGAATGGAACATGCAAAAAGAACCAGTTGAATGATGCATTGCAAATAAATAAATGCAAACACCAATACTAGGCAAATCACTTTTTTTTTTTTAATTATATGAAATAGGAACACTTCAAATTAGGTTGGTGCTTCTCTGACTTTTATAGAAAAAATTTACTTATTTCATTTTATGCTACTACATTGGCTTTTCTTTCTTTTTTTAAATTTAATTGGTTTAAAACCTTGCAAGATCTCTATTTCCTCAGTTTTCTGTTCACTTTAATTATCACATATTTTGACCACACTTGAGATGATAAAAGACATCTGAATTTGTGGAAATTATGTGCTGTTTGGCAGAAGTGTTGTGTTTATTGTTTTGATAGAAAAATCCTTCAGTGTTAGCTTCATTTTCTTAAACGCTTTGCTTTTAAAAGTCACTTTATTAATAAGTGCCGAGAATATTCATGCATGTGTGTATAGCATTGTTAATTCTAGTTTTTCACCTCTTCTAGTGCATTGAAGAATATCCACCTAACACAAGCATATTTGCGTTAAATTCATATGATAAACCATTCAACATACATCAGAAACAATACAGTAAGAATAATGCTTAGTGGTTTCCAACAGGCCCTGAATAAAGGATATTTTTTTTATAAATTGGAAGTTTGGATGTGTTTTCAATGATCTTAACATTTTCAAGTTTTAGCTCTTCTGCTAAGCTCATAAAACATACAGTGTTTTCTGCAGCATTGGGCCTTAAATAAAACCATTCACAGTCACAGACTATTGCAGTGAAAAAGAAATCAATTTTTCCTCAGAAAAGAGATTTGCTACAAAATTCAGAGAAATGAGTTTATGGTTTCAGGAAAAGGTACGAATTTCTACAGGCATACTAGGATCTGACAAATATCCACTCAATCATGCTGAGGTAGCTACTGACCCTCATTTCTACTCCTTTTAAATCTTTCCTAGATCCTTCACTGGAAATGATTATGCTATTATTTGTCACTTCACGTTGTAACCTATGTCCAAGCATACATTACGTGACACCAAATTTCGTTGCCTTGCTCCTGCCTTACTGAAAACAAGAATTGTTGTTGAGCTGTGGCTATCTCTGCTAGCTTATAAGTAGGGAGCCCAGACCATGTTACATCAGGCAAGATGAGAAAGAAGAAAAGAGCACAGAGCACAGGAGTGAGTGTGCTGAATTAATAACAAGCTGGTAACTCCAGATTTTGGAAGTGAAATATCCGGATGAAAAGACACAAAAAACTAACAAGAAGGTGGAAGTTCAGAAGATGGCAACACAGGAAGATCAAGGATCAACTTGCTCACAGGAACAAAGGCTGACAAATCTTTGTCTACTGGGGCATGGCTTGGACAGCAGATATGAGAGAAGGTAAGCATACAGATGTCTGGCCTTGAGGCACACTGCTCTCAACACTCTTGAGAGTTAGCCAAGAAAATTGTTGGATACTAATAGGTCATGGCTATAATTCTATTTTGAAGTGTCCCCACACAGTAAACAGACGCCCAAGCAAAAGTGACTCAGAAATCTGAGGATGTATAATACTATCTGTAAACAATAATCATTTGCCTCTTGACTATATAGAAAATCCCAAACCAGGAGTGATGTACAGCAATCCAAATAGAAATTCATGCCAAGAAAACAAGAAAGAAAACCCAAGGACAAAACAGACATCCTCACCCATGCCTTAAGAACAGTTAGAGCACAATCAAATCTAGCACAGTATTTCCAGTGAATCCATAGGCCCTAATATTTTTCAGGGCTTTACTAAAGTCCAAGGAAAAAACTTATTTTCCCTTGTCCATTAAGCCATTCATACACATCTGCCATTCCATTCCAAATTAAATGAGAGCTTTCAAGAGAATCCTTGCTGACATCTTAAGTCAATATCCCTCTTCCCAGCTCTTAACACTTTTACCTCAGCTGTGGAGTGCCATGGGGGTTTAGTGGGATGACATTTCAGAAGCAAATTGAGGGCGAGAAAAGTTCTCATAGCAACTTCAGAAGTACAAGGGAAATACTAGAAATGGAAGAAAAAGATATAAGCTATTGAGACTTGATACAGACAATTTATGAGGAGTGAGAGAACAGTTAGGTGAGAGCATTCCTCTACCACTGAAATTCAAAAGGGAGGCTTTGCAAGGTAATAAGAAAAGATTTAATAATAGTACTTAGGATAAGAGGTAATAAAGGTGTGAATTAAGGATAGACATAATTCACTTGAAAACTGATTCTTGTGTGCACTGCTACAAAACACTAACAGAGTAGTACAGAAAATGTGTAGTGGAAGAAGCTTGTAGTTGAATCCTAATGCTTATCTTAATGATAACCATGGACACAGTTATCTTTTTCTTTTAAGACTGCACAAAGAAACTTTTCATCTTCATTTCTGTTCAGAACAAAAAGAGACAGTTCTTTGCCATTGTTAGGCATCTATACACTTAAAAGGCAGATGTAGTTAAATCCGTTGTGCTTCTTAATATTACCTGGACTACCTAGGAGGCTCAAGTCACTGATTCTGTGCTTCCTGTCTTTGGGGGGTAAAAATAGATACAATGGTCTTTTAAGAAACAGCTTCAAAACATGATAAATAATGTCTTTTTATGTTCAGGTTAAGAAAAGTACAAAAGAATATTCAACAATGCCAGAAAAAGCATAGCATTTTAAAAAAAATCAATCATGTGAACTGAAACTTGCAGCTGTTTCAAACTGCTGCTGAGGTTTCATCATAAATAGCTGGCCTTGTACTGTTACAAACCTAGCCATTAATCTATCCATCTCTTGAGGACCTAATCTGCATGATTGTTCTTTAATTTGAGTGCAGCTGTGACTAGATTAGGAATGATTATTCTTTTGTTTACCTCAGCTGTTTAGTGCACTGCTTCTAGTTTACAAATACAAGTAAGCAAGCAATTGATTACTTATAAAGTAGAAAGCAAAGGTGGGGGTAGGAAAACCACAATAGGTACTGGGTTTATTACTCCTGATAGAGCTAGACTGCACCTGGCTGGTTTACTGAAGACTCAGGTAATGTACTTGCATTTATTTCACTAAATATAGTAGCTAATAAGCCCATTATGCCACTGCCATAATTTTCCTCTAAAGAGGCATCCTTTACATGGTAGCTTGCAGTAATTTCATGAGGGAACAACTGAGCAATATCTTTAATTTAAAGTCTGATTTGATTTAAATAAAAATTTATTTGTATTTGTTCTCTGTCCTTAACTAGAGCTAATAAACTGCTTTCTCTTGAACTCAGGCATTGAGCAGTGTTGCAACCCTGGTGAATGCGGTACTGACTCCAGGGACATGGGAGATTTTGCTGTCATAGAAATTCTACTCAAATGGAGGAAAAAGACCTAGTAGCCCAGCCCACAAGTGAAGCTCCTGAAAAGATTATAGTCACTAAATTGAAGGACTGTGGTGAGCTGAGAAGAAGGATCTTGTTGATCTGTGGATTTCTCTATTGCTGGAGTTTGTTGGAGTCTGGCAAGTGTGCTGGCTTCCATCGTAGACCAGGATCTGTTGCTCTTCTTATTTCTTGTTCATACTTCTTTAGATTTGTAGTCCCTGCAAAATTTTGGAGAGATGGTGTTTATTTCTTTGGGGTTTTGGAGTTTCTATATTTGTGGGGAATGTGGGTGGGATTTTTTTGTGTTGGCTTTTTATTCAATTAATATTACTGATGCTTTCTGATGCCAATATTTTCTTGGCTTTTTCTGTGCTGAATGCTCATGGTCTATGCATGGCTGATTAAATACAGTGTCTGCCTTGTGTTTCCAGATCCAGAAAAAGTTCATTTCTGAAATGGTTCAGTTTGTCTTAAAGTGAACTAAGTGAACCAGCATGTTTACCACTGAGGTTTATGAGTATCTAAAGAACTTCAGGGCCCTTTGTGCTAGGCTCTGCCAGGCACTGAATGTGATTTCAAAGAGAAAGGAGAGAAACTGCCTGGAGAACAAAATGTTAAGTATCTGTAGGATCATCTGTGGGTTCACCTAGCAACCCACACAAAAGCTAAGGCACTTTAACAGGTGTCTATATATATACCTAAGCATTTTCAATTAGATTCTTCTCTTCACAGGACTTAAATATGGGCTCTAGGCAATTGTATTTGACCAAGGAATGATCACTGGTGACATATCTTTTGTAATGATAAGTGACATCGTCTTTTGTAAAGGCAAATAATAGATCTTTGAATGAGGAGAAAAAAATTCCTTTTCATAAGGAGCTGACTTTTAATGAGTCACTGCCCAAACATGCCCACAGGATAACGGAGCTGATGGCAAGCTCTTCACAGCTTCTAATCCTGTGCCACTCACTAAGTCTAACAGCATTTTCAGCCACTGTTCTTCCTGGGAAGTTGTGCTTCAAAAATAATTTTCCTGCTTTTTCATCTCCTTCCTCTGACTACTACAGTATATTTTTACTAGTTTTTCCTTGGCTAAAAGGTAGCCTTTTGGACTGAAATTGAGTACTTGCTACAATTTAGTTCTATTAATGGCAAACTACAAAATTTTGCAGCCTCAAAAAAAAATCCGTTTCCTTTCATCTCAGAGGAGACACCCCAATAATGTAACTGCTAATGGATTGGATAAGTTCCTGCCAAATCACAATTTATGTAGTTATATTTTAATCAGTCACTCACCTAATGTTATTTATGCAGTATCATAAATTTAATGCCACATATTTGGGATTCATATTACTTCTTGTATCTGCATCTTAGAAGACTGGAATGGTTCCCCTCAAACTACACTGAACTACAAGAGTTTTAGAGTCAATAATTCACATGAAAATACTTCTAATTTGAATTCGTGATAAAACCCAACCACAATAAGCCACAAATCAAACCAACTCAAAACCATTTTCCACAGGAATATGCAAGGTGTTGGGTTTTCTGGCTCAGTGATTTCACTGGCTCACAATTCAGCCTTATTGGTTTGCTGATACTGCTGCAAAAGGTCTAAAGGAAACTCCTTAGTACATGCTCTGCCAAAACATACAAACAGGCATTAACTGTAGTAATTGGGATTCTGGATAATAAGATGACTGTGGCTTAACCCCAGCCAGCAACTAAGCACCACAGAGCCACTCATTCACTCCCCCACCAGTGGGACGGGGGACAGAATTGGAAAAGTGAGAAAACTCATGGGTTCAGATTAAGACAGTTTAATAGAGAAAGCAAAACCAAACATAAGCAAAGCAAAAAAAAGAATCCATTCATCATTCTCCGTGGACAGGCAGGTGTTAATCTCCAGGAAAGCAGGGATCCATCATGCATAAGGTGACTTGGGAAGACAAACACCATCACTCAGAACTTCCCTCCCCTTCCTCCTTCTTCCCCTATCTTTATATGCTTTTATACATACACTTCTTCCCCTATCCTTATGGCATATGGGAGGAAATATCCCTTTTGTCAGGCGTGCTCAGCTGCCCCAGTTGTGTCCCCTCTCAAATACTGGTCCCAGTCTCCTCTCTGTAGGGGCTGTGTGAGAAGCAGAAAAGCCCTTAACTCTGCCCAGCAGTAACAAAAACATCCCTGTGTTATCGACACTGTGTTCAGCACAGATCCAAACCACAGCCCTGTACCAATAGGGTGAACAAAATAAGCTCTACCCCAGTCAAAGCCAGCACATGAGACCAGTGAACAGAACATAAATCCAGGAGCAGATTGACACAGGTGGATTACCTTCAATTTGTTTTTTCTTGTAGAGTAAATATCTTTCAATGCAAACCTACATTACAGAATCAGGATGGCAGTTTTCATTCACATGTTAGACACACAGTTATGATTTTCTTTTTTTGAGAAATAGTAAGAACTATCCCATCCCTCATGAACAATGAGTGCACCCAGCCCTATAATTCTTCTTATACCTTTACACAATATTTCCAAGTAATATTACTGAGAAATGATAAAGAAATACAATTTCAGGGGGAAATTACTTTCCATTTGATGCAAAGGTATAATCATACAATAGGAAACAAATACCAATAGCATAAGTTTTCCTTCCTTCTCCTGCCCCATTTAATTTTGACCTAAAAAATATAATTAAATATTTATTGACTGGTATAAATCACCGATTGTAAGATGCAAACAATTATCTCACAGTTCATTGATTTCTGTAACTCCAGTTTATCTTGCTATCAGATTTTCCTTAATCATTCTCTCTAGGTGGAGAAAGAAACATGTTTAAGCAAAGCACATAGGACATATAAATTCCCTCCAGACTCTACACTATTAATCACTCTGGCCAAAGAGCCTCAGGCGGAAGAAAATCTGTGAAGGGGAAGAAACCAAGGAGTGGCAGGTACAGAGGGCACATTCAGCAGTCCTGTTTCTGTGGCTCATCCTTAGTGAGTTAGTGGTTAGAGCTGCTGAATCAAATTGGCAGTTCTAATCAGGCAAGTAACTACACCCCATAAAACTGCTGATTGTGAAACTGTTTTTCTTCCCTGTCACCTTTTGGAGATTTTGAACCAAGTCCTTTTGGGTAGGTGTCTGTGTCACAGGAATTAAGGAGGAGCAGAGGAAAATAAAACACTTGAACACAGAATTCATTATATCAGACATTGAGAGAAGTACCTGGGTTCCTGACAGGACTATAGGTCTTGTACCAGATTTGTTGTTTTCTCCCCATAAATTCAATTTTGCACATTTTAATAGGTATTCTCATTTTAGTTTAAATTGATTGTATTTGAAGTTTTGTAACATGTAGTTTTTCCTTAGGTTCTGGCCCAGACCTTTAACTCGTATCACCACAGACCCCTCAGATGTGTCAAAGAATAATTACTGTCTTTTCAGTACAGACCTAGCCTGGATCACAATTACTGACCTAAAGTTCAAAGGCCTAGTAACTCCTCTATAACTTCTTGAATTCTTTCTTTTGCCACCCTTCAGTTGTTTAGTTCTCTTTCTCCACCAGCATTTTCTTATTTTCCATAGCAGTGAATCTGTTTGTTAACAATGGACTTGTCTCCCCAGCTCAGGTACTGAGTAAAATTTGATGTCTTTTCCACCTCATCAGTTTCTCTGAATAAATGACTTGAAAGATGCTTTGAGCATAAAACTAGTATTTCAGAATATTAAATATTAATATTACATCTCTTTCTCTCTCTCTCTCTCTCTCTCTCTCTCTCCCCCCCTTCCTTCATTTGACTATGTACAATGAGTTGGAGTCCTTTTGTGCCTGTCCATAGTTGCACTATTTGCTTACTTCTCTGGAAAAGTTAAAGATAAGAGTCTACCATGTAAAATAGTTATATCCAAACTCAGTCATTGTGTGACTAGAAACATTCTGGTAACCAGGGTGACCACTAAAGTGCAGCTGAAATGCAAACAGTAGATTTGTTTTGTTATCTTGCTAACAACATTGGCAACACAGAGATTTTCCATATTGTAGAGTGCCATGCCCAATATTTAAATTGGGGGGAATTGTCCAGCAGTGGCTGATTGCAACGTGGGGAAGGCTGGGCATCAGTCAGTGTGTGGTGAGCAATTGTATTGACCATCACTTGTTTTTCTTGGGTTTTAATACTCTCTCTCTTTATCTTCCTTTTAATAGAAGAAGCAGTAGTAGTAGTAGTAGTAGTAATAATGATAACAATATTTTACTTTATTTCCATTTTTAAACTGTTCTTATCTTGACCTGTGTATTTTACATTTTTCTGATTCTCCTGCCCATCCCACAGCAGGGATTAGCAGCAGTGAGCTGCATGGTACTTACTTGCTGGCAGGGGATAAATCATGACAACAACATATCAAGTTTCTTCCTTACAGCTTACTGCAAATAAAACAAAAAGTCACACTGACAATATATATATTATCTCAATTTGTGTGATAATCTAATAAAACTCACTCTTTGTAAGCTGTAAATTAGAAACAGAACTTCTCACTCCTCTCTACAAAAGGTGCTCGTCTAGGCTAAGAGAAAAATGTTGCAGAGAGTTACTGAAACAAATAAAATACTGAAGTCCAGGGGTTTTTTTCTCCTCAACAAGAATTTCATAACAGTTCTGAATCTAAAATCAAACTGCAGTGTTTCAGAGAAAAAGAGGATAGTTAAATAGATGCTAAGTGGATAACATGAGTTAAGGACATCAAAAAAAGTAGCAAACACGTCTTTATGTGAATCATTTCAGAAGCAGAGCTGTTCATTTTCAGATCTTTTTCTAACATGGATTAAAGACTGAGCAAGCGAGGCAACTCTTTTAAGTACAGTGAGTTGGCTGGTGAGGACAACAGGAAGCATTCTTTTTCCCACTTGTGTTCATAATCCTTGTTAATCTCAGTACTTTGAAGTACATAAACTACTTTTTAATTCTAAGGAGATGTTTCTATTTTTGCTTTAAACTAACATTGATGGGATCTTCAGTGAAGGGATAAAGTATCTGTTATCAAACAGATGTATCTGGTGAAGAACATGTTGGCAAGTGGGGATGAATATCATTCTAGTGTATTCATATCATGAAAGCGAGGGAGAGCATTCTGGATAGAAAAGAACCCTTATTTTCTGGGTATTTCTTTCAGTTTTGTTTCCATTTATATATTAAATAGATTTATTTGGAGGTATTTTATCATGAATTACAAGTCATTTGGCTTGCTGCTCATACTGCAAGACTTTCCAGAGGCATCTAACTTTCTACAAGCATTGCACCACGTGATAAGTGTAGGCATCAAATAACACAGGGATTTAGAGATTGAGGTTTTTAACTGAATTCAGTAGGAACCTACTGGCTGGGCTGCAGAGTAGGTATTAAGAATAGTCCACCAATAAACATTTAAATGAGGTGCCTTCATTCAGTTCTGCCCCAGAATGGTATGTTTTAGGGATTTTGAACTGCTAAAATAAAACACTTATTTTTCCCATTCCCCAAAAATGTGATACATCTAATGAAGCACTTTCTGATCTCTTCCTTTATCACAGCATCCCTGAACATGCTGATAATATTTCTTATCTCTCTGCTGGTGGAAGAACCCTGACACAGGTTAAAGCACCAATTTTTCCACCAATGTGAGAACTGCTATTATCTCAGAAGAGTGTCAGAGAAAGCACAGAAAGCTGAGATCTAACACACAGCTCATTTGATCTAAACATTAGGCAACTAAAAGAACAAGAAATAGAGTCTGGCCCTGATGTCCCCCTGAAGTACAGAGCCTCATATTTTGAAACTGAAAATCGCACTCCTACTGTCACAGTCTCCTTGCAAATCAACTGCAGACACTACAAATGCTTACAAGAGGTCATTTAACTCTTAACAATCTTGGACGTAGCAGTTTCCTGCTCTCCAGGGATTACTCAAACATGGGTTTCTACTCTCCTTGCCACTTTCATGCTTTTGGAGCCAGTACTTCTATACAGAGTTGAAACTGGAATATATGTTTTTCAAAACCTGATGTCCAGGTTTGAATCCAATTCATCAGGTGCTTTTAAAGAAGCTCTTGCATGGACTTCTGAATGCTCTTTTCTTCAATGAGGATGGAAAGACTTAGAAAACTTCTGGTCTAACTATTGCCTCTATTGATTTAGATTTCACCTTGAAGCTATGGATAGTGGAAGAGGATGACTTCAACTAAAAAAGGCACCTGCAAAGTCAAGATTTGTTCAAGAACTTGACCTCTGTGTTCCCAAGAGAACAGAGATATGACATAAGTCAGTCAGAAGTACTGATTTTAAATATTATTTAATTCTGAGCTATAGCGGTCTCATTTCTTTCCAGATAAACAATTTTGACACCCCTCCTCCCTCTTTCTCCTTCCTAAGAAGTAGGTGCCTTCTTACAACTGTCTTGTTGATGGGCATTTTTAAAAGAAGTGAGGAAAAAAATGTGATGAATTAATCAGCAGATGTTTGTGTTTTCCAATTGCTTCTCATTTTGATGGAGATCTCCAAATGTCACACTAAGACACTGTGCTAGACTAAGAAAATTGTCTGGAGGAGTCTAGCCAAACCAACCCAAATATTTAATTTTTCCAGTGAACCAAGCAGATGATTCTCTAGAGACCAGTGGTCAACTCCACACAGCACAGCATTCCATCACAAAAGCTTCTGTGACATCCTCAGAAGCAGGAGGGGAGACTGTACCAGGCCAGGGGAAAAAGAGTATTTGCATCAATACTGCCGCATAAATAACTCTATGACCCAGAATTGCTCCATCATCCTGGGCAGTGCCAATGGGGAAGCTTTATCCTTTTCTAAAGGGCTGCAAATCTTCATCTATTCATGTGTTTACCAAACACAGACTTTAACGAGCCTTGGATTTCTCTGGGGTTGTTGGTGGCCCAGCAGTCACAGGGCTCTTGATTGCTTTTGGAAGTGTCTTAGTTTGAAGTCTGGTAGCACTATTATGCACAAGCCTATCTTGGATCATATCAATGGGGCTAATAGCCTGCTGCTGAGCAAAACCAATAAAATCCATCTCCTTCCTCTCCAAAACACTGAGTAATTTAAGAGATACCAGTGGGAGGAACTAATGAATTCTTAATTTTGGGTTGTTGCTATAGCAATACACTCAACATTTACACCAATGAGCTGAAAGGGAACCAAGTTTTTATTCCCTGTACATTGGCCAGATACCACAAAGCAATAGCTCATCTACTGGAGTGTAAACAAAATAATCTTGTTTGCTACCTGAAGAGTTAAGGTCAATTTATAAAAAGCTGAAAAAGGCTAATATGTTTGTACGTGTTTATTTGTATAAATCAGCTGAAAACTGTGCATTAGGAATATTGACAACAAACAATTTGTACTTTAGTTGTGTAAATTGTACACCAAAGAATGAAAGACAGTAGGTGCTAATAATGTGGAAATGTCCAGTTATATAGGCACAAAGATTCCACAGACCTGAGTGACTTGGGTTCAGTGAGCCTTTGTGGTGTTTTATCCTCACCGAGGTAGCTCTATCGATAGTTCCTTTGTTACTGCTGAGACGGCTGAAAAACTGCACACAGCTCTGCACAGCTGGAAATCATTGTTAATGGAAACAACATTATTCCCTTTAGACTTCTCATCTTACTGAACAGCTTCTAAACACAGTAATTATACCTAGGACAGAATGCAGGACTGGTGCAACAAAGCAGACTTGGTTTCTATTCCTACTGTTTATCTGGAGAAATATTTCATTGTGGCTTGAATTTTATTATGAAACTTGGCCAGAAAGTCAGTGGCAAAATTTGAAACAGTGAAAATTATTTGAAATATATTAAAATGGAACAAGAGGGGAAGACATGGTTTTTATTGGATATTATAGTAGCATATGAGTCTCATCCTTGAATAAAATAAAATTTCTCAGCATGTTTCTTTCAAAATATACACTGGAGTACTGTTACATCTCTATTGTGAATAGAAGCTTAAATGAAAGTAGTCATCTTTGCTGTGCACCAGTAGATGATATATCACAAACTCTGCTTCAAGATATTTGTACAGAAGTTCACTTCATACACATTCCTTTGGGCATAGAGACTCAATTCTCACACTTCACAGCATTTTAGCATCACAGAGAATAAGCACTCTGCCCATTCCTGTTTGAGAGCCTCTGAAACTCTTTACCAGGAAAGTGAGCCTACTTTCAGATTTGCCAGAGCAAATCTTATCTGGTGTAGTAAGATGGTAGAAAAGGAAAAAAACACCACTGTTTTTATACTTAAAGGTAATTAATAGAAGGTAACACAGTTGCATACTCCTTGTATACCACTTTTTGGTCAGGAAAGCAAAAGTCTTACTGGACTATAAGCAAGTTTCAACCTCATGACCTTATGTTCTAGTGTTATGCCTGTGGTTTGAAACAGAATAATCCACAGCTCCATTTGATGAGCTGCGTGTTTTAGTTGATAACTCAGACATAGTAAAAATAGTATCCAGACAGGGACCCTGATGGGAGATACAGAGGAACACCTAAGACCTGTACTAGGAGCTGTTGCACTAGGTCTAAATTCTGAGAGCATCAGGATGCCAGGTCTAAATATAAGAGCATCAAGTGTCTCTCAGTAGAGCAGCTCTGGAGAGGCTTACAGGGACTCTGGTACTTGGGGAATGCACCCACCCAGCTGGCTTTGAGTGCCCTGAGTTAGGCAGCAGTTGAGAAGTCACCTTCTGCCAGGAAAGGATAAGAGCATGGATACATCTTCCTGGTGTGGATGTGCCAGTGAAGACATCTTTAGTGCACCACCAGCTGCTCACCAACTTTCCTCATGCAAGGGAACATTGCTCTCTGTAGGATAAGCTCATTGTTCCCCTAAATGAGACCAGTCAGGAAGAATCAAATCACCAGAGACTTCCCATTTGAAACAATTCCTCTCTTTTTTGGTTGGTTAAGACAGGGTGGCACAAACAGCTCTGCTAGCAGGGGGGTGTCAGAGTTAAGTGCAAGCCATGGGGCACAGGCCAGCTGGGACAGCAGATGCCACCAACAGCAGGACCATACCTTCCTCTCTCCTCTGCCACAAGGCACAGCCCCACCCTGCCCTGGTAAGCCAAGGTTAAGGAAGGCTGGTACCACAGCTGGGGCCCAGGGTGGGTTGCAGTCCAGCAATTTCCAGGTGAAGCTGCAGCCATGAGTTCTCAAGACAGAAAAAAAGAGGGCAAAACAAAATCAGGGGCAGCAATGCAAAGGCATGGCACAGACATTCCTGCAATAAAACATGGGTAAGGGAGTTTGACAGGCAGCAGAGAGTAACAAGAACTGTCCGTGGTCAAATCTCAGGTCTTGAACTAATCTGACCTTCCTTCCCAAACAGATACAGCCTGAGGGAGACACATCTTTTTCTTGTTAGAGCACTGTGATAAATAAGTAGGAGGCAAAAGGACTCTGCTGTGCAGTAGGATCCAACACAGAATGGATTCGATTTACCCTACTATGCTCCTTCCCAGTTAATTTTCTCCCAGATTGCACTTTCGTGAATCAAGGTGAGAAACTGTTGTAGTTTAACTCCAGCCAGCAATAAGCAGCACAGCCACTCACTCACTCACTCACTCACTCACTCACTCACTCACTCACTCACTCACTCACTCACTCACTCACACACCCCCTGCCACACACATGGTGGGGAGTAGAATAGGAAAGAAAAGGGAAAATTTTGTGGGTTAAGATAAGAACGCTTTAAAATACAATCCTACTATTCCTACTGTTATATTTTACTGTTAATTTTAATGAAAAATAGAGACAAATAAAGCTCAATACAAACAAGTGATGCACAACACAATTGTTCACCACCCCTGAGCATCAGTCAGTCCCTCTTCTGGATAACTCCCCCAGTTTACATACTATGCATGACATTCTGTGGTACAGAATATCTCTTTGGCCAATTGGGGTCCTGGCCATGCTCCCTCCTATCTTCTTGTGCAGCTCCTCACTGGCAGTCATGGGAAACTGAAAATCCTTGACCTTGGATAAGCTCTACTTAACAACAGTCAAAAAAACCAGTGTTATTAATGCTACTGTCATCCTAAACCCAAACCACATCACAGTACCAGCTACTAAGAGGAACACTAGTTCTATCCCAGTTGAAACCAGGACAGAAACTTGCAATGTTTCCTTTAATAGTGAGGAGTGAAGAGTTCAACTTCTATCTTGATGGGCCATGTAGAGGAATATTTTCACATATGGAGAATTGTTCTCAAAGTGAGAAGAGTTTCAAAGATTAATAGCCAATTTTTGTAACGAGCCATTCCACTAGGCAGACTCCTGATCTCCCATTTAAGAACACATTATCTGGTGCTTTATCGCAGATTTCTTCCCACACAGTGAATTCTTATCAGCTCACAGAAGCAATATGTTTCTCATCAAGTCTGTTCATTTTAATGATTTTTAATAGGCTTTGCTTCTTTGCCCGAGTCTCATTCCCAGCGCCTCTTCAGCAAGCTGTGTCAAGGTAAAACGGAGTTTCCCTTTTGAATTAATTCAATTAGCACAAACTCCTGAAGTCTGGAAGTACCAAATCAATTTGGACTCTTTACAACATTTGTAGTGTTAGATATGGTGTGTGGTTTGTCAGCAGTGCTCAGACAAGTACTTCCATGACTCTGCATGCAGAACATCATATCTGTGAAAGCAGAGACTCTGAGCTCCTGTCCTGGCTCACTGCCATCCATGTGAGCAACTGGAAAAGGAGAGAATGTGAGACTGTAAAGGACTGTGCCATTTCACTTGCAGAAAGCTGAATTACAGCTCATTACAACACGGGCTCAGTTTGTGTCATTTATGTGAAACTCACATGCTACCCCTGTTTTAGGTATTCACTGCTAGTCTTGCTCTTGCTTCATTTTCTGTAATGTTCATTTCCACCCACTTGTGTTTTTCTTCTGTTGAAAGAGAACTATAGAACTTTATATGACCTGATTCAGATAAATGCTGTTATACTTTATGTAACAGTGCAGAGACACAGGTTAACTTAAGTGGACATTCCATTTCACTGGCCTCACTTAAAGCATGCCTCATAATTCTCCTTGGAACCAATGGCCCTTCCTTACACAAGTGGGGATGAAGCTGTTGTCTTGGCTGCTATTATCTCACTTCTCCCGAGTAATCTCTTTCAAACTGTTTATTTGTTATCTTGTCTTAGTCTCTACACATGAACTTTCAACTACTTTTTGTTTATTCAGATGGCATTTTGCACAGAGAGGCAAGAAGACTTAGATAGTAAGAAAAGAAAAAATACCTTGATAAAAAGAAGCAAAATAATAGCGTCTCTACCTGACTGGCTTCAGCTGTTGGCAGCATCAAATAACTCTCAGCTCCAAAGTGTGAGCTTTGGTTCACATTTTGTAAACACAAATTAATAATCGTAATGCCACAGTCACCATTAGCTGTAACTCTTGACTAAATGTGAATGAAGATTAATCATGCTCTGTATACCCAGCTCAAACAGCTCGACACTGAATTTGTCAAGCAAAAGCATTTGATTAATATTCAAGAGGCTTTGGATGGGTGAAAAAACTACAACAACAACAACAACAACAACAACAACAACGCAAAAATGCAAACATTTTGTGTTAGCAACTCTCTCTCCGATATCAGCATTCAGTGGGATCAGGCTACTCATGGTGTCAATGACTGCTTATTTGAATATTTTTCTCCTGTGGGGTAGCTAGTTCTGTAAATATGTTAAGAGAGTTAACATCTCTGTTAAGAGAGTAGAGATGCATGGTGAGCTATGAGCCAGGAAGCAAATTCTAACTTTTCTGGGAGAAGAACCCTTGCCCTTTCAGTGCAGTTAAATAAAAAACATGAACCTTACCAATACCTTTGTCACTCATGGTTGTGAGTAGATTTCCTCTCCACACAAACTTTAGGCATAATGCTAAACAGGAACTGCAGATAACAAACCATCCCACATCCACACTTCAAGGGTTCAGACTTTTCTCCCTCTAATTTTCCAGACATGTTAGTAACATATGTTAGTCTGTGCATTGCTCATTTCATCTTCAGTTAGGTAGAAATGGAAAAGAGAAAAAAGAGAGGGGGAGCAGGTATTTTTATACATTTTGTTAATTTTACACTGCAGTGGGATGCATGGCAAAGTTTTGATAGTGAGGGGATAGTGAGACTGCAGGGGTGGTTTCTGTGAGGGGCTGCCAGAAGCTTTCCCTGTGTCTGACAGAGCCAATGCCTGCTGGCTCCAAGAAAGAGCCACTGCTGGCCAAGGCCAAGGCCTGACCATGGTTGGGCCTTGGGATAATGTACTTAAGAAGGAGAAAAATAACACTCAGTAGTGGCAGCCAGAGAGAGGAGTGAGAATATGTGGCAGGAACAGCTCTGCAGACACCAAGCTCCATGAAGAAGGAAGGGCAGGCGGTGCTCCAGGCACTGGTGCTGAGATTCCCCTGCAGCCCATGGTGCAGCCCATGGTGAGGCAGCTGCGCCCCTGCAGCCCACACAAGTCCATGGTGGGTCAGATACCCACTGCAGCCAGTGAGGACCCCATCTCAGAGCAGGGAAATACTGTGAGGAAACCTCCCCCTGAGGAGGAAGGAGCAGCAGACACAACATGTGATGGACTGACCAGAGCCTCCCTTCCCTGTCCTCCTATGCCACTAGGGAGGAGGAGACAGAGAAAATTCTAAATGCACCTGAGTTCAGGAAGAAAGGAAAGGTAGAGACTGAAGATGTTTTAATTTCTCACTCCCCTGCACTGAATTGATTGGTAATGAATTAAATTAATTTCCCTGAAGTTGTGTCTATTTTGCTGCCGATGGTAATTGGTGAGTTTTCTCTCCCTGTCCTTATTTCAACACTTCACAGGAGGATGCAGGAATAGAAGGCATCAAAATGGAGCCCAGCGTAAAATCAACATAATCATGTAGTTAGTGACCTTACAGAATGGCAAGATATTAAAGACGCTTATTTCAGTGGTCTATCTCCAGGAAAAAAAAAAGCTGTACCTTCTGTATTGAGAATGTTTTGACTAATCTATTTCTTTTGTTTACGCTTTCACGATTTGAACAGGAGTCATTGAAATTAAATAGTTGACTTGTGCAAACTTTGATCAAAAGAACTCTAATAACATATCTCAGTGAATTCCTCAGTCTCCTCACTTCTCTTTCATACCTTTCCTGTCACCTTCTGTGTGCAGATGCCACTCATACTCTGTCTCGCTGAAACTCCTGCCAAATCCATCCCTTCTCCTTGAACTGTTATCCCAATTATTGTTCCCACAGCTGTTTAGAGTTCCTTTCTTGTTATCCCTACTGAATTTCTTCTGAATTTATTCAGTTTATTATGTATTACATTAAGCTCACTGTAAATTATTAAACAAAACCCTGGGCTCTGTTAGGAGAATGATGACCAGCAGGCTTAGGAAAGCTTTTATCCCCACTCTACTCAGCACTGGTGAGACTGCCCTGGCAGACTGCAACCAGTCATGTGCCTCCTTCCTCAAAAGGAATGTGGAGAAACAGGGAAAGGTCCTTCAGGGAACAAGAATGATGGACAGAGGCTGTGGGGAGGCGCTCTGTAGGGACAGGTGGAGGGAGCTGAATTGGTTAAATTTGTTGAGAGGGAACTAAGGGACATATTGTGCTATTTATAGAGCCAGGCCAGGATTATGGGGCCAAATGCCTCCTGGCAGCATCAATTGATACATCAGGAAGCAGTGGTCACAAATTGGTACTTCACAGGCTCAGATTTGAAAAACCATTTCACTGGTAGGGTAGAACAGCACAAAAAGAGGTTATGCAGAGACTGTGGCATCCTGTTTTTCGAGCTTTGGAACACCTGGTTAGACACAGCCACAGCTGATCCAGACTCAGCAGCAGTCCTGGCTTTGAGCAGGAGGTTGATCTATATGAACCCCAATATTCAGTTTGTGACCTGAGATTTGATTAAGCTATGCCAGGATCAAACACCAGCTAGAAAGTTCATTTTCAATTCATTTTCACAGATAATGCTGTGAGCCACAAGGACCACTAACTCAGCTCTAGTGATAGACTCAGAATGAATGGAATGAAACATCAGAACAGAGACAATAATTAAGGTAGAAAGATAATCTGAGTTACTAAACATTTCAAAACTTTATCAGCTATTCCCTCTTATGTTTATTATAGATAGGGAGAGTAATGTACCTTTTTTCCCCCATTATTCCTTATTTCAGTTCTTTTAAGTTTTGGCTTGTTATTCATTTGTCTTTGGTAATGGGCTGCCTAGGTTGATTCCTCTTGATGAAGCTATAAAGCTGATTAAGTAATTCTTTGTAGTTATTTAAGCTCAGTCTTGTTTTCAGAAAAGCAAACACATTGTAATAAAAGATATAGACAGGGGGAAAAAATCTGTTTGTTTAATTAGGATGTGTGATTGGATTTACTGGGGAACATAGATCTGTCTCCTCTCATGCAGTCTGGTACTACATACACTCAGTATTAATTGGTGGAAATTAAATATTACACTTCTGTCCTTTGCCATAAACTCTTCAGCTTTTAGTTAGCTTTCAGCCCTGACATAGAATTGTCATAGTCATCTCACTGATAATATACAGAGTGAATAAAAAAGGGACTTATTTTGCAGCTTCCAAACAACAGAACTGCATTGGAAAAGGCTTTTTAAGAGTAAATAGTTTCCAATAAGTAAGGCTTATTTCCAAACCCCTTGAATAATTGCTCAGATAATGGATTATATGATGAGAGATTAGCAATGGTCAGGTTTACCAGCTAAGATAGACATAATCAGTACCTTCCAAAGATAAGTGAGTGTTTAGTAAATACTATAAATGACACATGAGAAATGCAGTACACCAGCACAAATCAAACCCAAATTTTTCAGCAACGCTTTTATGGAGTAGTAATTCAAGTGTTTCTTAACTTTTTTCCAAATTCCATTGGGCTGGCAGTGGAGTCATCTCAAAGCACATAGAAGCCTAACTATTGCTATATTTTTGAAGAAAATATGCCAAGTGTACTTCTGCACCTTTAGTTGTATAATACCCACTTAACTGTCAGTTTAAATTTAATTTATCTCAAGTATGAGATCCCCAGAACATCAAGACACTACTGAAATATACACGTCTATATCTATATCTATATCTATATCTATATCTATATCTATATCTATATCTATATCTATATCTATATCTAATCTATATCTATATCTATATCTATATCTATATCTAATCTATATCTATATCTATATATCTATATATATTTATATATATCTATATATATGAAATTTTTCAAGGTCAAAGCTGACTGAAACCATGAAGAGACAGAATCAAATGACAAAAGCCCCTCTTTCTCCTCTCTTGTACATATATTGTCCACCACCACCACCCCCAAATACCTCACCAATTAAATTGTCATTTCATCTCATGCTGTTTTCTCTATGTGATTTAACATTGCACTTTTCTGCTAGAGTGGTTTTTCCTATTTAGCCCAAATGTGAGCCTTTTGTCTGAGATCCATTTTATAGAATGAGCTCAGTTCTATAGACAGCTGGCTGATTATTGCCCTCATGACTGGGGCTAATCATGAAGAGGTTTTTGGTCTGGATTTACCCTCTTGCAAAGAGTTTTGTAGAGGAAGGAGATCAGCATTGTCACAGTTATTTTCAGCTATATTGAGAGAGTTAGTTCCCTCTCCCCAGCTGCGTTTTCCCTCTCAAACATGCTTCCATGGTAACATACACAGAGCTGCTGCAATGGTGAAGTTAATCTCAGAAGTTTGGCTTTCCCAGTTGCTAATATTCTGCACAGAATCTTAATTTAAATCCTAGTAGCACATAGTAGAAATAATATTTGGCAACCTTCATGTACTTTTGCTTCCTGATCTATTTCCAATTATCTTCTCTTTCAAGTCGTATTTTGAAAAGGACTGCTGTACAAAAGAGAGTAGTATTTAAAAAAAAAGGATTTCTAATTAATATAAATTTAAAGGTAAATACTCTAAGGGAAATTAGGATAATTCATACTTTATAGCTGATGCACCATAGAAATTTCATAAGTATTCCAGAGGAGGGGTGGCAGTTGAGTAGATTGGTAATATATTGTATAAAGAAGCTCTTAGTATCCTTGGTGCTGGGCACAATCAAATTCTAAAGCACCTTCTGATAACATTTGTAGAAAATGTCAGCCAACATGTGTGGTTCACATCAGGGCTGTTCCTTTTTACTATGAGGACAGCCACAAGTTCTTTGTTGAATAGATTTGATAATAAGTGAGCTATATGATTTTACTATTGAGAATAGAATTTTCTGTGTGGTCTGTCCTCAAACATCCATCAGTATTGATGCAGAACATCCAGAAATAACTGGCTAGAATAATAGGTTTTAAAAGTATTGCACATCTTTTATCCCTATCAGTGAAAAGTCTAATTTATTACACTATTTACACATTTTATTTACTTAACAGGACTTGTAGGTGAAGTCTATGAACAATTCCAGCTGTCTTCCAACTAAGGAACTATACTTCTGGTACTGTTAGGAGCACTTGTATTATGCAAAATATGTTTTGGGTTTGCTCAACATCTTCTTAATTCTAGAGAAGCTCAGGTTAGCATTAATGTAGCTGGATCAGTTTAGTCATATAGAATACAGGGAACATGCTATTAGTGAATATTCACAAAAATACTTCTACTTGAAGAAATTTCCAAACACCTTAAAAGAAGTCTGATGCAGAATGAGAATCTTCAGAGGGGTATTTAGTAGCCTCTTTAACAAAAAAAACCTTCTTCCTTCTTGTCTTACTGTGGATGGATTCCAAAACAAACATCAAATACGAGCTGCATCCAACAGATTTTTCCACTGCAACTCCTTTTCATATTCTAAACAAAAACCACAACAAGCCTGTGGTCCCACTGAAGGTAGGATATGATCAGTTTGTGTAAGAATCATAAATAAAGATTAACTAGAATTGCATGAACAATCTGATTTTTGTTACTCTCAACTTAAAATTGCCTCATGTTATATAAATCTTGTCCCTTCCTAATATGTAAGTATGAGAGATAAAACTGCTTGTGTCTTTTGGTTGCAAAGACAACTACCTGCCACACATGAACAGCTGCTATTTCGTCCTGGCCTGAAAAGCTGAGCTTTGGGCTGCATGAACATTTTCCATTACATCAGCATGACATTAACCTGCAAGTAAAGCCATAGCTGAGGGTCACATTTGCAAACAGATGAGACATACACATAAATGACCATTTCTGTTTGCAGCCAAGCTGTGTCAATCAGGCAGCTGCATGCGTAGCAAGGCAAGTGAGCAAATGATAGAAAATTTCCAGCACATTTTCCCTCCCCAGAGAGAAATTCAAAGATAAACTAACAGATGAAAATTGCTAATGCTTTATCATGTCCATCTTTCCATTGATAGTGACTGGAATCAGCTGTGAATTAAGTTATTGCCATTCACACTGCTGCTCATGTGCTGTGTTCTCTGCCAACACCTCAGGGGACTCCGGCTCTCTGCTTCTGTGGTTAGGAAAGCGGAATTTTGGAGCCCTTTGAGGGCCTTTACTTGTAATAAAATACTGACATATTCAGCCTAAAGTCATTCTTGGCCATTATGTTTGCTACTAAAATGCTTTGTAAACAGTTTAAACCAATGTGACTGCCTTCTGTTTCATACAGAAATGTATTAAAAATACATTTTATTGAGTGAAAAGAATGAAAGGAATCATAATGAAGACTAAGACTTATAGTAGCATGTACGGTCAGTTTAATTGTAGATAGTAAGAGAATGGCATTAAAAAGAAAATATTATTCCTGACCTAGCATATAGGAATAAATTAGGAGTTTTACTGAGCTAATTTTAGTTCAAAACCGTTGGAAATGGATATATGCAATCCTTTAAAATCAATATGGCAGTTTATTCCTTTCTTTTTAAAATGTAACTGAAAAAGGACAGAAGATAGGAAAGAAGTTTATGAAACACTTCAGGATGGTTGATAGAAGCATCTGCATTTTTAAAAAATCTGTTATATCCAATCTAGTAAAGATCAAATGATGGTAATAAAGGATATGGGACATTGTTTTCCCAAAGTTTCAGTAAATTGGACCCGTGTTTTTACCATCAAGTGATCTTTCTCTTTATTTTCATATTTCAGCAACATTGAAAAAAAGGCTGTAGAATAACTACACATTATCTGTACACACAAGAGTAACTTCTTCTATGAACAATAGTAATTATACAATCTTAACTGAGGCTATAGAGTCAATGGTTTTTCTACATGTAATCATACTTGTAAAGGTTGAAGTCCAGTTATTCAAAGAATCAATCTCCTCACCATATATTCCTTCAATTCACCATATATTGCCTTCTTGATAGTCTGAGGTCAAGCTTTACAATTACAAAGGCAACTAATTTCTAACATATTTAATAGCTGAGCAGAAAAGAAAATTTTTTGTCTCCTGGTACATGACACTATTAGTGGATTTTCATGATCTTAGTAGAAGCAATTGAATTTCCCAGTACAATTTAGAATTATAATAACCATATCAAACAATAACTATCTAAAAATGAACAAATATGCATCACACACACGCTCTTTTCATTTTTACAGCTTTGATTAATTCTTGTCCCTGTCCTTCCATTTATTTGCCACATAAAATTGTATGCTTATGATAAAAAACTATATATCCATTTACTGTAGGCAAATCTGTGTCAACTGTATAAAAGTGCATAATAAATGAAAGCATAATTATCCTTGTAAAGTCATTATGAATTCCAGTATGGACAAAATATATTTTACATATATATAGAAGAAATTTAATTTCTCCTCTTTCGCTTCCTTCTTTCCTCTTTCTCAATCTGTGCTCTGTCAGCAGAACTACAAAATACAACTCAGGCCCAAGAGTAGACGTTGTAGTTTCCAGAACTATTTGATGTAATACACCAAAGTGGATGAAATAAGAAGAGAAACATGCAATTTAACACATTTTTGACCAGCAAAGTGTCATAGAAGAAGCTTAGAGGCCTATCCACAATGGGAGTTGGATGTTCTAGAATTGTCTCATAGGCAATATCATTGTGGTAGTACAATGATCCTAATTATGTCCAAAGTTTTAAAAGCAAAAGGAATGTATCAACAAAATTGTACTTTGAATCCATAAATGACAAAAAAACTTTAATGAACTCTTGTAATCATTTTGCAGTGGTTCATTTTGTTCAGCCACACTGAATTATTACAAGCATACATTAATGCTATTTATAAAGTCAACTTTTAATGTGCAATATTCCTTTAAGGAACAGCTCCAACAGATCTCTTCAAGCAGCTCTTACAAATAATTTAGGAGAATTGGGAAAAAGTCCATGAAGTTTACTTACTGGAAGAATACTTACTGGAACATTAGAAATGGCAATCCATTGGTTTTTCTACTTTTTTGCCGTGAGAAGTGATGCTTGACTTTCTGATCACTAGGCTTGAAAATTCAGTCTTACTAACAGAGCCTAAAAACTTTTTGGAGGAATGCAACAAGGAAGATGGTCAATCAGGCATATTTTCTCATAGTGGAACATAAAAGTGATAGAATTTGGTCTCAGAATATTTCTCCATTTCTCCCTGCAAAACAGTGGCTGTTTAACATCCATCCTCTGGTTGTTTCCTCAGTTGAGCTACCTGATGATACTAAATACTAGAAGTAAACAGATACTTTAGTAAAGTGATTTTGTTGAGACAGTGAGACAGTTCAAAAGAGGGAAAATTACTTTTCAGCAGTTCGGGCATTGTGAAATGCAGGCTCAGAATATCAAAGGATCAATCTGGAAATTTGAGTCTGAGAATTTTGGAAGATCTGACAGCACTTCATTTAGGAAGTGTGATTACTGGCCCTTTTCCTCCACTGCAGTAAAACAGTCTGTTTTGTTCAGCTTGCATCAGCATGCATCAAGCACAGTATTTACATAATCCTTCGCCCAGTAGTTGAAAACAATCTTTTTTAGTTGTATACTTGTGTGTGTGTTTTCAGTGACTGCAGTTCATTTGAAAAGGCAACCCACATATACAGGCAATGAACAGTCACTGAAATAATTGATATTGAATAATTGAAATACAACATCAACCAGTTCCCTCATCCTGATTTTAAAATCAGAGCCATAACTTCGTATATCAGACTTCTCTTGTGGATCAAATAACTCATGAGTTTCCCACATGGGAATTTAGAGCAGCAGCCCAGATGTGCTGAAGCCAAGATCCTCCCACTCCCCAAGCTGGTATGGAAATATGTTAGGATGGCATTTGGCCCCTGATTCTGGCTGTTTTCCCTCTGAATTTCCCTCTGAATTGAAAGCACCCTCATTCCCACTCTGAGAAAACAGGGAAACAAAGCAGCCAGCCACAGCTGTCTGAGTGTATTTTCCACTAGAATGATGAGTTGTATATTATGTTCCTTGTGAGTATTATCCAGGCAGGAGAAGAGAAAAGATGGTGAGTTAGGACAGCTGACTTGCTTAGAAAGACTTAACAAAGCTCCCATCTGCTGAGAGTGGAAGGTGTCAGAAAAAAAGGAGGTGCTCTTTCTCCTGAAAATCCTTTTCAGTGGGATGCAGTTCAGCACCTTTTCCCATACAGCTATCCCACAGGCTTGTCCTATATGCAGAGCTGCCAATGTCCTGGTGAGATGATGGTGTGGTGGGTGCCAGGCCAGGCTTGGCAGTCAGGGAGGTCAGTAGCTGGGACAGGACCAGGGCTTGGGGCTCCAAGCTGTGTGAGGTGTCTTCCCAGCCTCAGGAATTCCAGCCAGTGGTGCAGTCACCTCCTGCTGCTGGTCCCTACAGGATAAGTGCCTGCAGGAGTTCCCAGTGTGCAGTTCAGTGAGGGAAAAGAAAAGTAATTGTACTGTGTAATTCATAAAGCCATGCTTTGTGTCTAGTTAGATCTGGAGCATTAAACAACTGCTCCAAGGGACTGAGACAAAGGCAGAACAGTTTTCTACTAAACTAAGAACCTAAAGAAAGCAGACTTGAGAAAGCTGTTTTGCAGGTGTGCAGTGCATCAGTCAGACCTGCACCCACCACCCTGTAACAGGCCCAGGACAAGGGTGCACATCCAGAATGATGCCAGATGGAGACAAATGGGCCCTTTCCTGCTGTGGATGCCTTGCCATCTCCTGGGATGTGCTGTAGCAGTGGGGAAAAGCCCTAGCTGGAAATGCCAGGGTGCCTCAGCTATGAACTCACAATTCACGGGTAGGGCTTTGGCCAGCAGTGCATCTCAACATAAAACACAGAGCTTGTATTCTTTTAAAAACAAGGTTTATTAATTTTAGTTGCCACAAAAAAAACCCAAAAAAACTCAAAAAACCAAACCAAAAAATTCACCACAATAAAAGCCACAAAGAAAAGGCACAAACACCCAAATAAACCATAAAAAGAAACCAAAACAAAACAAACCAAAACCAACCAAAACAACCTAAACAGAAAAGAAAAACAACAAAAAACCCACCCCAAAACAAAACACATACACACAAAAAAGGAAAAAAAAGAGGAAAAAAGAAAAAGCCCATAAAAACCACACCACAAAATCTCCATATAAACACCCCCCCCAGATATCTCTATTTCTGTTTGCTTAGATAACTGATGATTTTAAGGCAGACAGTTTAGGAAATGTGTGCACTTCAGCTTCTAACCTTGTTGACCAGCTTGCTGCCACAAAATCCACTGGAGGTTTGTGCAGCCTGCACTAAGCCTCAGCAGCCACTCAGCAAGAGACTTGTGTGAAGGATATCGAAACGCCAGTGGTGCCTTTGGGGTAAGCAGAACACGCAAAGTCTCACAACAAGATTAACATTTCACAGATTTAATTGCAACTTCTGGGTGACACTTCAGAAGAACTTTTCAATTCAGTTGCTGATGTATTCATTTTAATCTCTCCTCCTGCTTTTCGGCCTACGAGACGAGGAGTGAATCGCTCGTAGCCCTGCATGACTATTGACACCTCACAGTCACTGAACCTGAAATAATTAGCTGTTGTGAACTGACCTATGTTGCCATGTGAACAGGTACACAGATTCTAAATATAATGTAGACAAGAGAATTTAGCTGGTAGAACTAAACTCCAGCAAATATTGGTCTCAATATTTGAGAGTTCACCACCATCACCATAGTTTGTCAATATCAACCAGATAAATGTTGACTGCCAGAAATAAAAGAAGCAGTTGGAATCACCCATGCTGCAGTGCAATCAAGATGCACAATAGTAAAACTTTTGTAACAAAGGCAGCTTTTGTTCCTAGACCTTCATGTTTACTGAAACATCATTACAAGGCAAGAAATAACACCTTTTGCAGAGACTGGAAGGTGAACTATAGGTGGAGTCTCCACTTCTCTATTTAAACTTTATTAGACTATTTAGAATTTCTAAGGTTCATTTAGAACATCTATTCAAGGTAAATATATAAAACTGGCTTGGAGAACCAATACCATTTTTTACCTCTGAACTTACCAGACTTTAAAGCTAAGTCCAACTTACTTGCATATCATTTCTTTCCCCTGCAGCACACCTTTCCGATTCTATACTTTCCCAGACACAGCTGCATTTCCAGAACTGCTCTGTGACAATTGATTTTCATTTTTATTCATTGTGAGAGAAGCTTTGTGCTTGCCTGATATGTCAAAATCTTCTTCATAGGCTTGAAAAATTACCAACTACTCCTTATCTGTTCTGAGAGGAATAGGATACTTGGTATCTCAGCTCAGCATGTTTAAGCCATAGCTAGGTGAGACTTTTGAATCTATTAGATAAATGGCTTGCCCAAATTTTGTAGATGTCTGAAGAAAATTCTCATAGTTTTGTGTTCAGAGTGGTGTTTGAAGTTTGAGTATAAAGTGTTTTCCTCAACCCTGTGTCACCTTCATCGAGCTCTACAAGTATCTATGGAGAGGTAAGAATAATAATGAAAATTCTGTTTCCTGAAGATTTAATACAAAGCTTTTCTTGAATAATGTAAGGTCTTTTAAAATGAAGATAAATTTAAAAAAAACAAAACCAACCACAAACGACAACAGCAAAAAAACAACTACCTGGCATTTCTAGCTGTGTCAGACAGGTATAAGGTACACTTACTTACATATATAGAAGTTTTAGATCAGCAAAGCAACAGCGGCCAGACCTTGTAGAATGTTGAGATTTACACCGGGCAAGGATGAATAGGGCAATCCAGAGTAAATTCACATCTTTCTGAAGTTATAAAGTAGCTGAAATATTACCTTTTGACTATGATTATGTGATTCAGAGGGTCAAAGGTCTATGATTTGAAGACTTCAAGTTATTTTATTTCAAGTAATTTTCAGCTATCAAACAACTAGCTTTGCTACAGAATATTTTTGTGATCCATCTGTCTGTACCTTTGGAAGCTGAGCAGATAGATAGAAGCTAGTAATGACAAAGAACACCACAGTTTTCTGGTTTATTAATATCTGTGTGTTTATGGTACAGGTTACCTGGATTAACCTGAGAGATGTACATCCAGTGAAATAACTCAGAGTAAGCATTTACACAGTTGGTGTTTATTCTGGGTTTGACTGGGATAGAGTTCATTTTCTCCACAGTAACTAGTATGAAGCTGTGTTTTGGATTTGTGCTAAAAACAGTGTTGATAATCTAGAGATGTTTTTGTTCTTGCTGAGCAGGGCTTACACAGAGCCAAGGCCTTTTGTGCTTTTCACCCCACCCCACCAGTGAGGAGGCTGAGGATGCAAAAGGGTTGGAAGGGGACACAGCTGGGACAGCTGGCCCTAATGATCAAAGGGATCTTATAGACCATATGTTGTCATGCTCATTGTGTTATTTTGGGGTTTAAGAAATATTGTACTCTATAGTTGAGCTGGGTCTTAACAGTAAAGATAAATTTTAACAGAAGTTATTTCTTGTGGATAGATCTATATCCAGCTCCACTGGACTTCTAACTTCCTGTACAGAGGTGTGACATTTAAACAATTCTTAAGAGCTTGTTATATTTCACTAAGGCACTCTGAACTGTCAAGAAAGACCTACAAAGATACCTAGATTTTCAGACTAGAGCTGCCAAAAACCTCTTGGCTGGTAGAATTTACAGTAGCACAATGCATCACTATGAAGCCCAATCAATTGATTCTTAAGCAACCATTATTGGGAAGTAGGGAGTCGGTTCATTAGTGGAACTGAGTGAGATGCTAACAGAGAGCATTTTACTGCCAATTTTCAGAGCTGCAAGAGGAATATGCAGAAGGAAAGTGAGTCTTCAGGATCTCCATTCCTCACCATTACAGCTACATCCTCATGGATGCAAAGAAAACAGAGGAACAGTTTTGATGACTTGCCAAAGGCTGCCTTTTACAGCAATTCATGCTTCAGATAGTTTAATCACATCATATTCTTTTCTTCAGATATCAGTCTGACAGAAGTCTAGTCACTAGGCTCTTATACCTCTATTTAGTCTTGATTTATCAGAAGTTTCTGCTGGGAAAAATCCCAGACTTTTCAAAAATGCAGAACTATGAACACACTCACAGCACTGCTCTCTTCTAGTGGCGGAAGGTACATGTCCTTCTTTCACAGCCCTACACAGAAAATGGACTTGATACCACTTGTGAAGGGTTGTCAGGGTGTATGAGAAGCAGCTGTATTCTGCTCTCACCTCTTTTACCTCTTCTGATGCAGTAATATAACCTCCTCCCTGAATTCAAAGCCTCATTACAATCAGATTTTGACCCTGAACCTTCAGAAATAAGGTATGGACAACTAGAGTTTAAGAGAAGAACTCCTTATGAAAGACAGTAACAGTAAAAATCACTTTTAAAATGTCGATAATGGTTCTTAAAGACTTTATTTTGACGTTGTTGATATGGCTTCTTTTCTACCAACTCTGCTCAGAAACCTGAGAGTATAAAAAGGGCAGGATGATGGAACATTCCATGTTTGATGAATGATAGGGTCAATACTCAGTCATGCTCTTCTTCTCCAGCCTTGGCAGGGAGGTTCAGCTCAGGCAAAAGAATATCTAAATCAAAGGTTTTTGGCAAGGAGACATCAACACAGGATTGTTCTGTTTTTCAAGGAGCTCTAGAAATTCCCAGTGCTTTTGGATGTTACGGTGAAACATGAACCAAAGTGCAGCATTTGTTTACTCGTTTGAGAGACTGACACATACCTCAAGAGTTCAGACAGGAAGTTAGAAACAAAAATTACAATACCCTGTCTCAGTACATTTGAGATACCTGATGAATAGACTTTTGGGGTGAGTTTTTTTCCCCTTACTTGCCACAATAAACCATGTGAAAAGTCTTAGAAAAGGTTGCAAAAACCATTTAATGTTGAAAATTTTAGGAAATTGATCTGTTAAGTCCAAATACATCTTAACTTTTCAAGGTCAGATAAACCTGCACTTATAGACAATAAATTTTAAGGTCCTTTGTGACATTTTGACAGTCTTGAAATCTTCTTGTGGTTACATCTTCTGGTCAATATGCCATGAGATTTGCAGAATTTATTGCCACAGGACATGTAGCACACTTGTTTTCATTAATATTTCAGATTCTCAGAGACCAGCAAGGGATGCTATTAATTCCAAGTGCCCTAGGACATAGAAAAGAAGCTCTAACATATACATTATCTCTGTCAATCTACTTTTTAGATATAATTTATGATTTCCACTATGTTTTGCCTCTGATCATAGTTTTGGTTTATATCTGTTTTGTGCTGCAGTTTTCTATGCTTTTATGCCAAGCAGTATTTTGTCTAAATGTATCTACAGTTTATTATTTATTTAAGCAATCTTGGCAAGATGAGTATTTTTCTTAAGTTCAGCAACTATCACAAACCCTCCTTGTGTCCCTGAAAAAGACAGTTTGAAATGTGAGAATCTGGTGACAACTGAACACTTTCTTCCCTTTTCTTTTAATGACACTTTTCAGTACATACCCAGAGGTATCTGTAAAATTAGATTACAAGGGGAAGCAAGTATCTTTAGAGTAATTTGTTTTGCCTGAAATTGGACATGCTCAACACAGTGTAATAACACAATTTCCTTTCAAATGCAGGTTGTGTGCAATGATGAAATACATTTATTACATCTGATGATCTCAAAATTGTTAAGCAATTGTCATGGCATTGACAAATCACCACATAGCAGAACATCAAATACAACTGCTAGGAGCCTGTATTTTCCTGCAGAAATAATAAATAGGTTTCAGACTCATCTACTCAACAAGCCTCAGGTTCTCATTCCTAAGTAGTTTCTCTGAGTAAGGAGCCAGCTCATCCACTGCTGAAGTATATTGACCTACAGTTATTACTTCTCCATTAGTAAAACAAATCAGTGACATGACCCGTCTCAGTCTGTTCACACTGAAGTACTATAATGTAGAGTCTTACTTCTGAATGAATAAATTGTACCAAGTAGATTAGAATCTCTTGCTTCAGGCTTCTGACATCTGACCCAGTAAAAACAACACAGCTCTTTCTGTCAAGGACGATGGGTGAAAAACTGTGTTCCATTAACACTCAAATTATTATTTTCTAGAAACACACTGTTGAACCTAGGCCATCATCTTCTCACAAAAAAAAAAAATTAAAAAAAGTACAGGTTCATACTCAGTTGCCTTTGAGGATTGCTGCTAATTTTTTTTTTCATGGGTATATGTGATTCTGCTGTATATCAAGTGACAGCACCATTGAGAATTGAAGGATGACCTGTACATTTGAAGGGAATGTGCTGGATACAAAATGGTGTCACTTCTGCCGAGAGGTTTGAAGTGACACTTGATTAAATTAGCTTCAGGCAGGAGTTCTACTCCCTCCAAAGCAACTAAGGACACTAAGTCCACAACTGAACAGCTAAAAGCAAAACATTAGAAAGCATGGTAATTTTAAAGGAAATGCATATCTTGCAAAACAGACACCCTGTAACTTAATAACATTGTGTATTGAAATTAGATATCTGATCTTCTGCATTTTAACGTGTGCTGAAAACCCATACTCCAGCCCATCAACATCACATCCATGTTTGCTGCTCCAGCATCTCCACATTAGGGCAGATTAATGCAGTGAAAAGAAAGGGATTATGCAGTCTCTTCACTGCATGTATCAACCAAGTTAGAAAGGTTATAGAGTCATCAGGGCCAGGAATGGATACACAGTGTTACTGTCTTGTTGACAGAAACAGAGATACATGAGGTGTTCTTTTACTCAGCGTGTTCTTATGATTTTCTTTGTCAAGTCCGTGGCATTTCTGGACTTCCTTGGCTTGGGAGCTCTACTCGAGAGTAACGCAGTCACTCCTCCTTAATGCACACTATGACTAACAGGTTTAATTCCTTTAAAAGAACATGTAGGCATAAAACAAGATACAGAAACGTAAAGATTCAGGTGTTTCTGCTCCAAGCACACAGGTTGAACCACAAAGTTAGTGTTTAAACAAAGCCATGCCTTTTTTATGCTCTCTGTGATCAAGTAAATGCCCTGATGATATTAAGAAATTCTGCCCTGAAGTTTCTAGTTATGAAGCACAATCCACAAATTTAGATGAATTAGAGTTTTGACAACTTTGATTATTTCTTTAGTTATGCCACCACTTTTTATCAAGAGCCAAAAAATATGAAATAGGTTTCAATCATAGGTGTTTGTCTTAGCCAAGAGGACTTTTGGGGTATGCTTGTAAATAATTATTTTTGTAATAAATAATGATGCATGGAAAGAACTGAATGATAGGTGGCAAAATTCAATACCTCTCAACAGCATTTCACATATATTTTAGCTACCTTCAGGTTTAAACCTCATTGAACATTTGCAAAGTTAAGATAATGAAAAAAGGAAACTTTGCAGACATTTTTATTTTACAAGAGAAACAGAAGCAAGTACATGTTTTAGAATTATAACTGAAATACATTGGAATACAACCAAATTATATTTATTTTCCCCCTGCCCTTCTAACCTAATAACAACTGCAGCATCCCAGAGACGTGTTTCCTATGTTTCCTGTTGCAAGAAGATCCTGTTCAGATGGATTCTGTATAGAATAAATAACTTTTTTAAACGGGGATATTTGTCTCTGACATAAGACCTGTCTCCCTCCATAGACAATATTCTGCTCTTAATATCTGCTTTATAATTTTGTCAGGGCTTGCAGCTTGTTTTCTGTTCAGTCTTTGAAGAATCTTCTGCAAGATGTGATTTATTTCCCCCCTGGTTCACATGTCACTATTTAAGATGCATTCTGGTGAACTTTAAATGAGAGCATAACAAATTAAACCAGAGGAGGCCCTAGGCATTTATAATATTAACAGCTGGAGCACTAACAAATATTTTTCCAATTAAAAAAGCTCTAGCTCATTAAGCTGTGAGGGAAAATTCATTTCAGATCTTCAAATACAACAGGCTACTAACCAGTCAATTAACTTTTGAGTCATGTCTTGTCCTCCAGAGTGAATGTTAATACCACTCTATTACTTGAACATTATACCTAAGAAAGAACAATCCATTTTATACCTAGTAATTCTTTTAATAAGGCTACTTATAGGCCACTTCATATGCCACATATATTATATCCCTAAGTTCAGCACACCTACTCTCTGACTTTGAGATTTAAGTTCTTTGCAATAGCCAAAACAATGATTATGCTGCAACAGCGAGAGTGATGGTTACAGAGAGTAAAATTTACATTTCCTTTCACTTCCATAAAAGCAAATTTACTAATTTGCCATTTTTATCCATCCACTTAATGCTTTAGGTCCTGCATATTGCAGTTGGTAGATCTCTTAACATGCACAGAGTACACATCTCAAAAAAATGCAATTGTGGATAAAAAATGCAGGTTGAGATGCAGCTTGAAGTGTAGAATGGTTTTTACTCTGCTGAACCACATGTTTTACTGTAAGGAGTAGAATTAGAAATGGCTGAAAATTTTTCTAAAATTTGCTCAGGAAAAAAAATTTCCCAGGAGTAGAGAGATGATAATTTGCAAAGAAGCTTTTAAACAGAAAGGTACCATGGGTAGAGTTTCAGCTCAGATAAAATACTATACAGTAGAGAGTAGCTCCTCATTGACACAGGATAAAATTAGATGAAGAAATGTGATGCTCTATCTGTGACTGTGATAGAGATCTGCACAGCCAAACTCAGTTTGTAGAGGCAGTTTTCTGAATTCCATAATTCCTCCTTACTTATAAAAGAATCATAGAACATCCTGAGTTGGAAGGGACCCAAAAGTATAATTGATTCCAACTCCTGAAATGAAGAGGGAAACTTCATAGATTTGACAGAGGAAGATATTTACAATAATGAAAGGGTGTGCACAGAGATGTTGAGATTCCAGATATATATACACCATGTTATCTCCAAGAGTAACAGCTACTGCTTAATTGTTAAAGAAAGATAATGTTTATCACACGTTTCATGGATATGCAAGAGCAGACAGATATATTTTGCAGAAGAACTTTTTAAGCAGAAAGCAATAAAGAAAACCCTGTTCACCAAAGATAACTGCAGTCAGTTATCATGGCCCTCCTGACAGGTTGGTTACTGAGAGATCTGAGCCTGAACAGGGATTTTTTTTTAACAACTTTCCCCCAGGCACAGTAAGACAAAAACAACTTCAAAAGATTTTGTTTGAACCCTCCTTCATTTCATTTTTTGTTTCATGAGCTAAGAATCTCCAGGTCAGAAATCATTACCCTCACTCCAGGCTGCAAGGATAGAGATCAGGACCACCCTGAGGGTTTCACACCAAAGCGTGGCACTTGGGAACTCCCTCTAGCCTGGGAAACAGCCTTCAGCTCCAGGGTGTTTGACTGCTTTTCCTTTGGAGCTAGGAACACTCTGCCCAGTCAACTTCTATCCACATGGCAGCGAATTCCGATTTAGACAACATTGCTCCTACTTGCTGCCCTGCTCCAAACCTCAGAAAGCATATCACATTTTGAAATAGCATGGACAACCATATAGAGAACAAAATCCATAAAGCTATTTTGTCCAGGGCAAGAACTATGCTAATTTATACCTTGGAGAAATCAAAGTTCGCTGTTGAATTTAACGCAAATTAAATAGACAATTCACATACAACAGCAGCTTTTAAAAAATGAAGAGTGAAAATTCTCTGCAGTATACTCTTCTCTCTCTATTTCTACAAATGTTATTCCCTTCCATATATTTCTGAAAAAAAACTTCAACTGTCTTTTTATTCTTATATTTAATTGCTACAGCCTCTTGCTGGATGTTGTATCTGTTCAAACAACCAACAAAGATCTGAGTTTCTCTTTCTCTTGCAAAAATCTAATCCTACTCTATCAAGTTTATAGATTCCATTAACATTTTCATACTTGTTCTATTTCAGAAAATCAGAATGTAAGGATAGCTTTAAATTGCTTTTACTTGAAACTGAGTAACAATTGGTAAGCATTAAAGGCAGTTTTCTCTTAATCCTGAAGAACAATTTGTCTCAGAGAAGAGAGTAAGTTGGTACAGTTAGTGTAGAATTGAGAAATGCCAGCTTCATTCAACCTGTCTCCATGGGAGACATTCAGTACAGATGGATTTCAAAATAACAATGAAAATTAAATGAATGTTAAAGAGCAATTCACTTTTTGTGTGCAATCTCAAGCTACTCTACACTCTTCACATTCCTATTTGAACGTAATTTGCTGCAGTTATTCCAGTATAATTTTATTGTCATAAGTATTCAGATCAGAACCTCTTGAGCAGTGAACAAAGATAACAAGAACTGTTTAACCTGGAATGCTAAAATTGTGTCTGAAGACATTACTTCCTGTGGGGACAATTGCCTCAATAAGTGGGTACCAGGAGAAATGTTTCCTAGCAAAATGTTTTTACATCACGACAGTTCTTTCCCAATTCTTGAGCCATTTCAGCTGAACGCAATCAGAATGAGTACTTACATGTATGTTGAAAAATAAGTAATCTACCATGTTTCCTGGTGAGTTTCCTTGTCTGTTTTGGTGGGTTTAAAGCTCTCAAAGTTTCATCATTTTACACAAGATGGGCCAGGATGGATTAGTACAAGACAAAATTTCTTGGGACAATGAGGCATCTCCTGCAATCTTTCAAAGAATTCTGGTACACATAATGAGAGAAAATGCTTTCTAAAAAATCCTGAAATTTCACTCAGAATAATCACCCTTGAATGTATTTCACTGGTATTCACATCTAGAGGGAAACAAGCAATGAGACAAAACAGGATGAGTATACATTTTCTCAAAGTAAATGTCTTGATTTTCAAGAAATTAAAGAAATTCCAGGTCCAGTAGAAAAGTCTATAAAACTCAGTAAGTAAAGACTTCAGAGTGCAATATATTTTTGCAAATCTGTGGAGGTGTCTGTCTGATCTGACACAGATATTCCTGCCCTCACCCTCGTTACTTCACTGGCATTTCAATTCTTAGCTTAGGAGCACCTCCTGGACAGCTGTCAGCAGAGGGAAGTAAAGTGTGGAACTTACATGGGATATTCCCTTTAACTTCTAGTCCACAAACACCCTCTATTCCTTTCCCTCATGGCTGCTCTCAATCCATTCTCCATCCAGCCTGCATCTTGGGATTGCCCCAAGCCACATGCAGGACCTTGCACTTGGTCCTGTTGAACCAACTCTTGTTAGTAGTAGGCTAGTTCCTCAAAAAATCATGGGCTAGAGGACCTAAGAGTTCTCCCTCAATTCTTTTGGGGGTCAGTGAAACAACTTGATCCTTTCTGTCTGGTGTTCGGGATGCCTTTGTTCCTGAAGGCTCCTGTAGTGAGAGTCTGGAGTCAGACTGGGCTTCCAGGCTGTGTTACTCTGCTGCAACCTGTACACTAAGGCACTTCTGCCTGAGAAGACAGACATTAAGGACCATTTAACCTCAGCAGGAATCAGAAGAATTCATATGCAAAGTCTCTGCATTACTGAAGTTCTCCTACTTCAGAAATGCCCTAACTAACATTGAGCAGTAGAAGTGAAAAGTGTATGCCATTGTTCAAGGACATGAAAAGCAGGCAGAGCAATTTATGACCAACAATGATGAAGTAGTAGAGGAAATAAAAGCTCACTAAAATATAATTAATATGAGAAAGATCTCAGTGACAAGGACACAATTTTGCAAACAATAGCTCATTTTTCCTTTTTATCAGGAACTTAGTGGTACATGACATCAAGTGTCTTAACTATCAAATACATGAAAAAACTTTTGTGAAACAATCTCATGTTCATTCCACTCATGGAACAGAATGATGAAATACTTTGGGTTAGGAGGATCCTTTAAAGGTATTCTAGTCCAACATCACTGGAAAGACCAGGATGCCTTCAACTTGTTCAGGCTGCTCAGAGCTACATCCAGTCTGACCTTGAACATTTCCAGGTATGGGACACCTAAGCAGTACTTAGACCATATCAGGGTCTTTTCTACCCCTCACTCCACTCAATCAGAGAGGAGGCTGACTTTTCAAGCATCTCCTGAGACCCACATCACAGCTTCTTCGTCTTCTTCTGCTCTTCCCTTCTTACCATGTCACACATCCTCTTCATCAGCTACCACTTGCTACAGCCACTAAACACCACTTGCCCCATTGTAACTTCCAATTCACCCACTGAACTCCCTGGACCCTCAATTATGTGATTTACCCAGCAGAAGCAGAGCTTGGGGCATCTCCTTTGAAATGGCTGTCAGCATTCTTAATATGCAATCTCCTTTTTATCAGAGAAATGTTAAAGTATAAATGCATTTAGTGAAGTATAAAAAAAAATAAAAAGAGAGCTATAACTAGTTACACTGGACTGGGGAAACAGAAAAAAAAAAATCATGCTGCCTGGGTGAAGCAGCTGTTGCCCTTACAGCAGGTACTTTAAGGACTGCAATTACTAAGTACCTAGACACTGCTAAATGGCACACCAAGCACTGCAAGTAAAAGTAAGTGAAATATTAAGCTAGCCACAAAAGCCTTTCATTTTCTCAAGTCAGCAAAGAAGCATATGACTATATAAGACCAAAGAAAGTAATTTTGTTTATAGAACTAGAAGCTTCCAGATGATCGAAAAAGGAAAGAGTGACATAAACTAACACAACAATTTAATACTCCAGAAGAAGAAAAAAAGTTACATAATTTTTGTGATCTCTTCCCAAGTTTTGTGTCTCAATGTGCAATTAAAGACTAGAGGAAATGAAATCTACTGTACATACATATTACTGATTATTTAATTTTGTAGGAGGTCATGTCCAGCCCTTTTAAATTTCTTGAAGTCCCAGGTTTCACTTTTCAAGACGAATTGGTGAGATGGCCTTTAGCAGCTGTTTTATTTTCCAATAAAAAAAGCCTTCTAAGGTATCAAAATGGCTCAATTTGCAAAAGGATCATGCTGGTTATGACCTTAATTTAAGCCACAGAAAATAACTTGTCTGCAGCAAAGGATGATTCAGAGGGTTTTGCCTTTGCTGCTGCTGTTGCTAAGATGCCCAGGATGAATACTCTCTTGATTCTCCTCAGACTGTCAGGCAATTTATTCTCAATCTCCAGCAATGTGAAACTCATCAACTTCAGATTACCTGGAAAACACTGAGTAAGAGCCCACTTTTTTTTTCCTAACATCTCACTATCCAACTATTAGGAAAACCTCCAAACCTAGTAAAAGTATATTCACAAATAAGTGTCATCAAAGCGTGTGGTTCTCACAGGCTCAGTGTTGCATGAAGTCTCTTATCTTGAGCAAACTGTGGCTCAGAGAACAGCTGCATCAATTGCATGTGTGGTTGCTGATTTTGATCTCAACTGTGTTCTCCGGCTGCGGATGTTTCTGGAGCTGTCTTTGGTTCTGAAAACCTCTGATTCGCTGATCCATGGATCTCCCTTTCATCTCTGACTGCTGGGCTGCTTGTCATGCTTTTGTCCACTCCCGCTGTGTTTGGCTCTGGATGCACAAGAGGAGACCTCCAGGATAGACAGCTTTATCTCAGGCTTGGCAGTCTGGGTGAAGATCAAAGAGGTTCAGCTCAAACAGAGCGAAGGAGGCTTCCTTCCTTGTGCCTTGTATGTGATGCCACTGTGTCAGACTGAGCAGCTCTGCCTGTGGACTCTATAGATCCTGTCAGCTCATGCTGCTGCCTCAGCAGGAGAATTTGTTTTGTCTCTTCCCATTTCCTAGTTTGCTCTTTTCAAAGAGCTTATGAGAGTGGGAGGCTGACAAGTTTAAGATGCTAATCCATCCCAGAGTTTACTAGAAGCAGATCAGCAGAGCCAGCCAGCACTCATCTAGGGAAAGGGAAGATGGAGAACAATAGTCACACTCCCTCCCACCATATGGTGGTGATGGATGTCTCACTTCTTTAGAAGGCTACACGTTTCTGTGAACTTCTCTAGCTCTACTCCAAATTGTTTCTCTGTCTTCCACCTATGGATGAGCAGGGTTTTCAGAGTTAATTCACATTCTTTTGCATGATGGTTTATTACACAGGGCAGGTAAGTAGGTCTGTCACTGTCTTTTTCTTCCAGGACTGGAGGAATCATCATAAACATCCTTTGTTATCCTGAAATCTTCCTGTTTATGACGCAATTAAAGCTTCCAGCTAGGATTATTTTTCCACCCTATCAAATACCAATGAGACTTGTGTGTGACTATATAGAATTCTTGCTCCTGGGAATAAATACAAAATTGTTTTGTCCAGAAATTTCTTCTCAGGCCTATGTTTTGCAACTGGAAAATCAGTTTTCCAAATGTGCCAAATACCAACAATACATTGTTTTCCTTTTGTGTTTCATTTTACATTCTTATCATCTAAAGAAAACAAATATGTTTTCTCTCTCTATAGCTATCATTGTTTGAAAAGAATATATACAACTTGACCTTTACCAGCAGACTGATCACATCTAATGTTATTCCAGCCTCAGGAAATACATAATTCTGAAAATCAAAATTGTACCATCAAAACATAGCCACAGCATTAGTCCTACTGGCCATGGGGAGAACTCTCAGAGAATAAACAAATTTGAGGTAATGTCAAAGGTACTTAGTAGTCATCTTTCATAATTTACTAGGTCCTGTGTTTTCAATGCTAAATCACAAATACACAAAGAATGGCAGACACAAAAATTTTGCAGTAACAAACATGACAAATATTGGAATTACATTTCCCTCTTCCTTTTCTCCTTTACTCAGTGGAACACTCACTGTGATTGCAAAGGTACAATGAAGTATAGGATGATGAAGATTGATGTATGTCTAAAATTAGTCTTAATAAAGGTGCCCTGCCATGCTCTGTATCATTGCAGACTGTGAGTGCAGTCACAGGTGCACACTGATGCACATGTCAGGGATTGTGTTGTACAGATTCCAGCTAGAGAATTTATCTACAGATTCTTCTAGGACCAGAGACCAATAAACTGTTTATAACTCTTTATAATGCTTTCTATGGGCAAATCTCTGAAGACATTGATGACAGACTTGTCATACTTGTCCTATGTTTACAAGTTAAATCATATATTTACTTGTTTCAGTTGATTCTTAATATGCCATGTTGCAAAGTGTGATCAATACAATGATCACTTCCTTTTTATACCTAGGTATAAAAAGTGCTGCCACTTGCCCACGACAGGATGGGGAGGAGAATCTGGAAGAAAAATTTAAAATCCTATGTTGAGATAAGAACAGTTTAATAATTAAACCAAAATAAAATGTAATGATAATAATAAAAATGATCATGACAACACTAATAATACTAAAGGAGAGGAAGAGAGAGAGCTAAAACCCAATAAAAAAAATGATACACAATCCAATTGCTCAGCACCTGCTCGCTGATACCTGCCTGAGCATCAATCAGACACCAGCCTGTCCCTGAGCATCAATCAGACTCTTCTGTGTAACTACTCCAGTTTATACCCTAGGCAGGACATTCTGTAGTATGGAATAGCCCTTTGGCCAATTCAGGTCAGCTGTCCCAGTCATGCTCTTGTTCTTACTGTTAGGAATATTTTGGTTTTAATCTATTTTTCTCCTGAAATATAAAAGTTGGAACACTTTGATCTTATTTCAATTAATATACTTAATTTTTCAGAAGAAATTAATTGTATTCATACATTTCTTTAATCATACAAAAAATTAACTCCACATTGAAGCATGTTGATAATAATGAACATAAATAATGTTGAGCAACCCAGTACGAAAAATTTTTACAGATTGATAAAATCACAGATAAAAATGCCAAAGTTTTGTTATTGCCAGTGAATCAAAGAAGAGGTGAATTTTTTAGTTAAACAGTAATTACCAATTATTAGTTATAAAACTAGGCATCAAAAATTAAACATCAAAATACAAAAGGGAGATATGGAAATCTGAGAAAGTATTTTGGCAGGTTGGGGAAGGATGTAAGGACACAAAACAAAGGGATTATAGATCACATTTATATTTGCAATTTTCTCCTAAAAATATCTTTAAGTAAGCAGATTCCCTTTTGTTTCCAGTCAGTTTTCAAACATTTATTGACCTGTGCCAGGCATTTACCAGGATTTCTTCAGAAACCCGACGAATCACAGGCAGCAGCAAAAATAAACA
Source organism: Notiomystis cincta (assembly GCA_013398075.1). Taxonomy (NCBI): domain Eukaryota; kingdom Metazoa; phylum Chordata; class Aves; order Passeriformes; family Notiomystidae; genus Notiomystis; species Notiomystis cincta. The sequence goes on from VZRX01012201.1 coordinate 63,884, forward strand.
TACTAGTGGGAATTCATCCCCAACAGCATTCAGTGCTTTAATAGTGTTTCCTTTCCATGAGGGCAGTCTCAGGTATTTTGTTCACTGAATGGTCCTTCTTTTCAGTTATTGGACCTAATTATGAGGACATTTTGGCAACAGGCTTAAGCAGCATAGGTGCATAAATAGCTCCTTAGTAAGACTTCTTGTTTGATGATTTCAGTGTCATGTACTCTGCATTGTGCACAAGGTTATGATTTAAAGAACAATATGTAATACTGGCATTAGAGGTGACTAAAGTAGAATGTTTAATACTACAGCATTCAGAGCTTAGGTGCTTTGTGCCTTAAGTGTTTCTAAAAGTGTTTCTAAATCAAGGATGAGGCCTGTTGTCTAGGAGAGAGAGAAAAAATATCAGTTGAATTAAAGGCTTAGAAGGAAAAAAGGAGAGAATAAAGGCAAGGAAGTAGATTAAAAAAAAATCAAGGATGAATAGGTGGGAGGGGAAGGAACAGAGTTTTGTTACTAGGATTGCTAGCCTCCTTGAAATCTGAGAAACAGGAAAAATAGGGAACTACTTCTATACTTCTGCACTGTATAACAATACATGGAGTGACTGGTTAGAAAGGAAGCAGCACCTAAAACCTCACCAAAGGCAGAACTTTTAATCTGCAGAATTCTGTCAAATTTCATATGAAAACCAATGTATCATATATATTTTATAAATGTATTTCTATTATTCCAACTTACAAACAAGGAACCCAAAAGTCTCATTAGTGAAGTATTTCTGCCTGACATGGTATTTTTACCTGCATTGACATTTTTGAACTATCTGGGAAATGGAAGTCACTAATGCATCAGCTTTTGACTTGCACTTTTCAGGAACTTTAATGAGCTAGCTTTGAGCAGTGCCATATTTACTTGAAATAAAATAGCATGTAGAGGCACGGAAACAAAATGCATCCATATTCTGACTTTAATAACATTCTAAAATGCCACTTTAAAAAGAAAAAAATCAGGGTTTACTGAGGTGAACCAGCCATGTCTCAGTTTAATGACTGGCCTAGAGTCAAGGTAGGGAGTAACTCAGAGAAGCTAGTGGACTTACTGGAACAAAGGGGCATCTGAGTTTGGTAACTGGAATTACACAAATTGTATCAGAAGTTCAGTGTTAGTGGGAACTGGGTAGCTGATGGCCTATGCTTAAAGTGAGAAAATAAACAAAGTTGAAGTAAAGAGTAGAAAGACCAAAGGCAGGCTTCGATGCATTAAAGTCAGGTATTTGAGTTAGCTTGGCCATTAGTATTCAGAGCTGAGCAAAATCAAGCAGTGGGAAGGACCACCTGGTGCAGGGTACAGTGTTCCAGAAGGCTTTTGAACACCTTGGAGTCTTATTAAATCTGTGCTGTCCAAAACATGTTTAGAAGCAATTACAAGAATGGCTGGAAGAGATGCTGGGCAGCGAGCAGAGTACAAAGGGCAAAAACACTAGAAAAGAATGTAGTACAGTGATATTCAGTATCATATTCAGCTCCATATTAGTAACTCTGCTCGGAGATATTTCTTGACTGTACATTGTGACACTGTACATTGATTATATCTAAGCTTTAATATTACCTAGGGCAAACAAGGGATGGATGTATTTTAGACCTGTTTTGGGAGATCTAGCCCTAAGTTTGCAATAATGGACCTAATTCTGTAAAGCAGTGAAAGACAAACAGAAATTAGTATTTATTTGTTCTGCCAAGGATCTTGAGTACAACTGTATGCTAACAGTTCTGCTAAAGGCATGAAATCCATAAGAATGCAGCCCAGCAGACAGTGCAATCCCCTGTGGTAGAAGATATGCAAAACCATTAGGACATTTATGAAAGCTGCTGAAAATACATAACTAACATTTAGCAAGGGAAGGCTGGAATGATCTGTCTCTCTCCAGTGAGATGGCTCCTTCCTTGAGAGGGTAAGTATCCCTGTTTGAAATTATTTATGCTCAAAGGAAATGGCAATAAAACTGTAAAAATAATACCCAACCACTATACAGAACCAGACAAAAATTGAGACCACAGCAACTTCTTGCATGTTTGGAAATATGGTGAGTAAAGCTTTCCCTTGCAGACGAGAGCTCCCTTATCTGAGAGGGGGCGGGGGTGGGAGTCCCTGTAAGTCTGCAGGGACGTGAGCACCAGTGAAGGGACCCAGCACCTTTGAGGGCTGTGCTTGTGACAGAGAAGCAGTACAGACAGTAGTCCACAGCCTCCAAAACAGGGAGGGAATTAAGATACCTTTGTGGGGGTGATATGATGCTCCCTTGGGGTCATTACAGACCTAAGCCAGACTGCCTCTCTCCCAGGACTGGTCTGTGGCTGCACCCGATGACAATGAGGGAATTTGTGCCAAAGCAGGAGCTGACACTGGGTTTGCTGGGTCCCTGACTTGCCATCCACACTGGGGTGTGGGAGCTGCACCTCTGCTGTGGGGACAGGATTTCCTCCTGCAAGAGACACTGAAAGCTAAAGGCAGAAAACTGATGTCTTTCATCCTTTCTCCTGGAAGTGGCTGGGACTTAAAAACGGTTTGTGGCACTGATGGGGACAACAGGGGCTATGAAGCAGGACAGGAAGGGACTTTCCAGTGCTGCTCCTTGGATGTGTAAGGAGAGAGGACTCATATTCTGGGTCTCCCAGAAATAGTTATAGAACTGTTTAGGTTGAAAAATACCTCTAAGATCATTGAGTCAAACCATTAACCCAGTGCTGCCAAATTCACCACTAAACCATAGCCCTGAGTGCCACATACACACATCTTTTAAATACCTCCAGGGAAGTGTCCCTTCTCCCATGATTGATCTTGCTGGAGAATTATCTTCTTCCTCAGTAGCAGCAGAAAGAAAATATTTATGGAGTTGACTCTTCAGGCCCCACAGTCCAGCTCTGACCAAGGCTAGAGTGACTGATTCACAATACCATTACCAGTGGATGGGAAGGGACAGAGCTGCCACAGACACCGAGAGAGAAGCCTCAAGGGGGGGGAAGAAATGGTAACAGAGAACACAGTAACCTCCACCATCTGACTCATCCCCTGCTCATTCTTCTTGGAAAAGCTCATATTTTTCCACAGAGACAAGCTGGGAATCTGCAGTGTGGCTGAGGTGCAGAGCTGGTGATGCACAGGGAAGACAGAGGCTGCTCAGCACACCTGGTTTAAGGCTGTATTTCATACTGCACACAAATGTGTGAATTTTAATGTTTACATTAAAATGTTCAAGTTGATGGTCCGCCTTGGAAGCTGAGCCACAAATATGGTAGAACTATCTCTGCCACTGAGGAATATCTGCAAATGCCCTCCAAAGTGGGCATCCTTACTCCTCCACGCTGCCAAAGGGACTATGAGAGCAGGCAGAGGCATCTAGACACAAGATGCAACACGAAGCTGCTGACTTATGGTGCTGCTATGCTAATATCCTCAAGTGAATTTATTTCTAACAGGCTTTCATGTCCCATCTTTGCAGTGCTGATTAGAGGAGTTATGCACTGCGATTGCACTGTCTTGATCTGCATAATACATACTGAAATAAGCTGAGAGGAAAATGAGGCAGACAGGGAATGGAGGATTTGTGCATCTGGTTAATAAATAAGCCATGTAGGGCAGAAGCGAGAAATACGAGATTTCTGTTTCTGGCTTGGCTTTATTACTCTTCACCAAAGTAAAAAACAACTTTGCAAATGTCCTTAATGTAGAAATTAATGTCTTTGTTATTATGCAAGACTGGCATTTTCTGGCAGGTATACACAGCCTGTGTTAGTCAGAGACTTCAGGATATAACAATTTGACATTCATAAACAAAAACTATGCTTAAAAGGAGGATTTCTTAACTTGGATAACAAATAGACAATTCAGGATGTTACTTTGATTCTGCAGAACTGTGGTGAACATGTGTGCATGAAGCAGCATAGGCAGGGCACAGGAACAACCACAAGACCACAGATAAAATGCAAAGAAGTAAATTCGGTTTTGTTACCTCACCAAAGAAGGCAACCCAGAGCAGCATCTAGGCAGAGATGCACACTGTTGGTTTTGGTCCAGACTAAAGGTTCACACACTTGGATCCCTCAGTTAAGGCTGCCAGGCAGCATTTTGCCCTCCCTTGCCCAGACTTTCCCCAAAGAAAATGGGCTCTCACCTGCCCACCCAGGAGGGGCTCAGCCCACCTGTTGGGTTTTTTTTTGCTTGTTTTCTACAAAGCCCAGCATGAAGGATCTTTAAAAAAATCCCAATCTTTACACAAGCAGCACATGATCTGACTGCACTTCAATGCTGTATGCAATGTATGGCTGTTTATAATTTACAAAGTTTAAGGAAATTGGCTCCAAGGCTAAGCACATCCTTGTGACAGACATGTCACAAAAACACAAATAAAATGGATCCATGATCATGGAATTTATTCTAATGGAACAAATATTTTAAAGGAATTATATATTTACAATCTATAATATAGTCACTTATATCAACAGCAGAAGTAGTAAAAAACTGTGAAAGTGCACAAAGTCTCTGCAAAGCAAAGAGGAAATTTAGCAAATGAACTCTGTTATTTCAGGAGAAATTACAAGCAAAATTTATTCCTAATAAAAGACAAAAGGCATTTTCTCTTTCCTCTCTCAGTTTCATTCCAAATAAATCCTGTGGGGTTTTTTCCTCTGAGAGTGCCAGTTTTCTCTATAACTATATTGATTTCTAAATTAAATAGTTCTAAAACGGTTATTTCTAAATAGCAATAGTGAAATGAGTGAAAACCTGCTACAGAAGGTTTTGCTGCTGACTTCAGTGAAGGAAAATACTTGTTTCTGAAGAAACCATCAATTCCCTACAGGAATTAAAAGATAAAAGCATGCACATGCATACATACTTTTTATCCTCAAAATTACATAAAAGTGAAACTACCAAGCTAATCTCTGTACATTAGGAGTATTATCTAAGCCACCAATAAAATATTCTAAGACAAAATTAGACAGAAAGAGAAAATAAAATGATATTCTGTGGATGGGGCAGAAGTCATGAGCTGCTCTAGAGAATTGAAAGGGTCATCTCAGTCACAAGAGTTAGGAAAGATCACTATGTAGACCTACAGAGGGCATTTTTAAGATCAGATTTAAAAGATACAATACAGCACGGGAGCAAATCTGTTACTGAATTACAAAAAACATACATAATAGAAAACCATTTTAAGAAATCATGTATTTTATTTTTTTACAGACACAAAGAAATGGGACAAAACCCCTCAATTTACAGACAAAAAGTCGTTTCTCTTGCACTCATTTGAAGAAACAAGACAGTACAAATAATAATTACAGAACTAACCTGAACAAAGCCAAACAGGTAATAGCCAGTTCAGACGAGGCCAACTCGGAGGAAGCAATGCAATTCAAACCCGAGCTGGGTCAGCTGGGGTTCTAGTGCCACCTGCTGAAATAACAGCAGTCTTCCCTTTGCAATCACAGCTAATGCACAACTTAAATTAATCTTCTGCATTAGACAGCAACACCTGAAGAAAGGTCATGAAGATGAAGTGCTTGAGTAATCTAAGTGCACATCCAGAGAGCCATAGACTGAACGTAGCAAATTGAGAACCTTCTCTTGAATGATGTCAACCTGCTCTGAAGGGCAGTAGTCATCCAAACTTGATCTGTAAAAAAATTTTTAGAAGCATGAGAATACAGATATCACCACCATGACCACATTGTGAATTCCTGCAATGCTCTGTGGGTAGACTGAAGCTTCTTTCCAACTGTGGCAAGTTTTGCCTCCCAGTATCCCTTCAAAGTGTAATGCTGTGCTTCTCATCACTACTTTTTAAGTTTAATAGAGAAAGTCTGCAGCAGATCAGGAACACAATCTAATCTTTCCAGTTCTATTCTCTTCCTAAATCTGACACAGAACACATTGACAGTCAAAGTTCAAATGATCTAATTAAAGGCCCCATGGAAAATTAAGATTGAAAAATTCAAATGCTAGTGGTAAATTAAAGTATGTAGGAAAACTTGAAAAAACAGATTTTCACACCTGGAATATAGCAGTTTTTACAGTATCTATTTTTGAACTTCAAACAACTACAGTAAAAAAGCAGAGCTAACTTCCTGGATTTTTTATCTGTCAAGATCTATAGAGACAATTCTGGTTTCTCCACAAGAGTGGGTAATAACCCTGCAATTGGGACAGGGACTAGAGCTTTCTTTTACTGCAGGCATTAGCTATACTAGTTCTTGTTGGCAAACCCAGTTTCATATCAGCTTCTGCTGTTGCCGGCCTTTTAAGGGCTCAGTTAATATTTCTGAATGATTAAATTGCAATAATTTGTTAAGAGGCACACTGTGGTCTTAGACTTTTTCAGGCTCTTTGGCTCTCCCAGGTCCCTGGCTTCAAACTCCGTCCAGTTGCTCTAAAAACACCCTTACAGTCCTGGAAGCACAACTTTTACCCATAACAAACACTTACTAGAGCTTTAAAGAACATAAACCCCTTCAGCCTACTAGATGAAAACTAGTTCCAGCAAAAGTTTCACTGAAAAAAAGAAATCCTATCAGTAGTACAATAAACCCTAAAGCAAGAGCGTAAGGAAGGTGGGAGTTCAGCCCAAGCCAGCTTTGCTCTAATTAGCTCAAGTAATCCAAGTAGAGATGTATGAACTCCAGTGACAGCTATCAATCCCAACACACACAAGACCCCATCACAGCCTTTATATAACCTGTGCTGAAGCTGATTAAGTCATCATGTTTTAACTGCCTTTGCAATTTGTCTAATCTGTTCTAAAGCCCCTTAAAACAAGTCATCAGTGCAGAACTTTCCCTTAGCTGTGTAGGTGCTGTCACTGCTTTATAATCAATGTTTTCAAATGTCAATTTTCACTATGCTGAAAGGCTTCTACTTTAACAGAACTTAACATAGAGCCAGTTCTATATTGACAGGATCATTTAGCTTCATGAGCACAGTCTGGGCATTTTAAAGTGCACGTATCTGCACAGTCTCACCGAGCAACTGTCACAAGTGTGGGCTTGGGCAGATCTGTCAGTAGAACTTTAATGGATTGTATGAGGCCTTCGATCTCATCTTCAGTGCTAACATGGTGAGGAAGCTCCACATAATCACAGGTCAGACCAGCTTGATGGACCTGTGGGTAAATTAGACAGAGATTCAATTTCTGTTGATGAATTACTGACACAGTTTATGCCTGTAGAAAGACTTTAAGGATACCATCCCTAGCCCGTCAGGTAACTTACACCTCTTCAGACAGAGTTGTGGGAGTTTTCCCTCCAGCTTGTTCTTTAAACAAGCAAAATTCTGGAGGTTGTATGGGTTATTTTGTTATCTCCAGTACACTGTACCTCTTCTTATGAATTCAGAGTATGCTGCAGCCCTTGAAGATTATATAGCTCTGATACATCACAAATAGGTATCTTATTTTAAGTTCTACAAAGGTCAACTGATTGGTGAAATTTAACCTCCATTTACAGGATGCAGCCCAAGATTTCACAGTCCTGGAAAATCACACTAATGTTGCCTAAATATAGACAGACAAGCAGACTAGAATTTTGCCTTTGAAAGGAAAACCTGGTCTAAGTAATAAGACATAAACCCTGGTAAAATTACCAAAATCTCACTAAGTACTGAATCAAGAAGTAAATCTGAAAGAAGTATGACTCTCCCTCCCTGTCAAACCTATGCTTTTGACATCTGTCTGCTTTCTGCTCTTTTACTTTGTCACCTACCATTTCATAGTCTGGACTTTCCATCCTGGTCTTCAAACTGTGAACTAGTTGAACAAGTGGCTTCATTCTGAAGTTAAAACAAAACAAAAATTTGTTACAAACTGTTGCAAACACAAGGTTTTAGTCACCAAATATGCTCCCATCCATAGACAACAGAACTTGCATGAAGCTGCACAAGACTGAGCTTCCAAAGCTTTCAGTGGCACTGATGGCAGCAGACTGCCTTTTCTTTTGTTTTGTCTCTTTCTGAACTAGAACTAAAGGAAAAATGGTATACTTGCATAGATCCTATCCTTTTCTGTTATCTAAATGCTGGACTAATCAGTTCTCAAACTTCTCTTTGCAATTTAGGCCACTTAGAAATCCCCTACCCAGGATATGAAGCCCATTTCTGTAGGGTTTCTTCGTCATCACTGTCACACAGATCTGCAAATGCTGCTTCCAGATCTTCCAGCTGATGAACACGGTTTTCAACACAATCCAGCAAGTCTTCCTTTAAATAAGCAGATACAAATGTTTGTTAGGAAAAAAAAAAGACGTAAGAACATCAAGACTTATCCAATGGTTTAAATTCTGGAATGATTGATCCACTGGAAGTGGGGAATCAGGAACAACTGATTAATTCCTACAGCATGTCTTTTCAAGAGGATCCTAACAAATGCCTGCAGAAACTGTTATACCTTCAGAATAAATCACCTCACTTTGCTCTGTTTTTTTCCCCTACAAATTTAAAAAAGCCACTTTTTAAATATGTACTTGGTTTTATTCCTGACTGACTAAGAAATATGAAAATCCATCTGCCAATATTCAACATATCTTTATTTCTTTATTCACATATATTAATTAGGTTTCATTTATCTGTGATTATTAAATGTGTTGAATCTCTCTGTATTAGTGTTCAGATGAAATTATGAAAGCTTGTACTTCCATGCTTTAGAAGCACACAGCACATAAAATGAGAATTACATTACAGTGGCATAATACCATCCTTTCCATATTGGAACAAAAAGGTAAAATACCAATTACACATTCATCACAACTCTGAATATCAAGAAAGAACAAGGGAAGGAAGGGGAGGGACTGGAGGTAGGGAAAAAAAAAAAGGAAAAAGAAACAGTCACCAAAAAGCCAAAAAAGAAACAGCCCACCAAACCTAAGCCTTGTTAAGCCATAAAAAGAACAAGTTTGCTGGTGATTTACTGTTTTCATTCCTTCCTTGTCAATTACCATTTGTTTACAGAAATAAATTTTCATACTCATGCTAAATATTTATGCAATTCACACATTTAATCAAAACATTTAATAGAAAAAATTTCCTAAGATGTTGCTGATTAGCATTCAGCTGCATAGCTTAATGTGAGACCACTTCATTAAGCACCTTTGACAGGTTCCTTCCTGTTGTCGTAACTCATTTTCATTGGGTAAACAAAAAGAATCATTCCTTCATACATCCCACAAGGAAGCATCATACCTCTGTTGCATTTTTATGTGGCTTCTTGAAATTGTACAACTCTTGCAAAAGCTCATATTCTGTCTTTGAAAAAGAAAAAAAAAGAGGAAGAAAATGATTCTTCAAATGAGAAACCATATCCTCAAAGCTTTCTTTCTTCAAAATAAGATCATATCCCTACTCTAGTACTGCAGACAACAATGAGCATAACAGCCTCTCATCAGGACAAGCTACCACTCTTTGGATAATCAACACCACCATGCCTTTTGAAAGGCAGTCTCCTGATACCATCATGGCTTTCTAAGTACATGTTATAGACAGTAAAAAAATTACAAAGTCTCTCATCCCTTTCTATGAATCTGGCTGTAGGTATTTGGAAAGTAACCTCTGTAAACCCAAGCATAGCATTTACATCCCAAGCAGCAGTTGAGTAGACCCCTGATTTGAACATACACTCAATATTGATACAAAGTGTAATAAACTCTCCCTATTTGGTGGTTGTAAGTTTTTACCACATACAGTCCCTTAGAAATATTTCTTTAAAATGGAAATCTCTCTTTAAAATATTACCATGAATGATTAACCATGATCAGCTAATCTGATAATTTAGTTTAGATGAGAGTTTCTCCATAGGCATAAATAAGGCTGGGACTCTTGTGAGTGGTATGAGGCTACTCAATTTCCGTACTTACCTGTGTGTACATTTCTTTGAATGGATTTTTAACTGAAAAAAAATCTAAGTCAATGTCCAAAACATATGCATCCCCTTTCTGCAGTACTTGGCAGACATCTTTAACAACATCCCTTACTGGGCATTCACTGTTTCTGAGACAGCTTGAAGCTGAGCCCTCTGTCGAGGTTTCTGCCCCATTCAGGGCACCTGCATTTTGTATTTCCTTTTTCTTCACGCTCGGGACGATGTGATCAAGGTCACCAGGAGCCACTGAAGAGGCAGAAGTGGCACTTGCTGTGTCATCTGTATTTAGCTTCAATCTTTTAGCAGATGCTACTTCATTTCCTTCACGGTTGTTTGATGATTCAGTAGGATTGATGAGGATGACGTGCAAATTTAAAGGCTTCTGGTTTTCCAGCTGATCGGCAGGAACATAAAGACCATCACTTAAGAAGTAATGATCTGTGCCTGTAACCCTACAATTGACAATAACTCACAGTTAATACACATCTTGACAAAAAGCTAAGGAAAAAGTATTTTATACTTTAGGGATCCAGAGAAGAATGAATAGATGTTTGATGGGTAATGAACACAATAAAACTGTGTAGACAAAATTATTTCTTTTAATCCTCAGGTTTAAGTTATATTAAAGTTTTTTCTACTTCTTTATTGTGGAATAAATACATTAAAATTCACTCTATTCTCCCTACAAGGTTTTAATGGATAAGAAGAAGATTCTACATTATATGCTACTAATTTGAAATTCAATTGCATTTTAAAGACAACATCCAGAATTGACAAATATTATCAATACTATGGCACATAAGATTGCAAACCCATGGATATTTTGTCTAGGTCTTCTAATTTTCCAGGAAAATTATGATAGTTGGTTTTCAGAAGTGCAAGTAAAATATTATGAATTCATAAGTAGAATTTAACTTTTTTTATCCTCAATGGATTCCCTAAGTGATAAAGGTGGTAGAGGATAAATAGCTAACTATCAATTGAATCCACCTAAAAAAAAAACCAAAACAACTAACCAACCAAAAGCAATACTAAAACCTCTGATGACAGTGAAAATTTAAAGAATAGAATTTTCAAGCTGTATTGTAGTACATTAAGCCTTAAACATCATAAACTCAAATCACAATTAAGATTAAGAAGCGTGAACTTCTGCTTGTTTGTGGTAAGGCCTCATTTGATTACAGGGTTTACCATCAATCAACACAAGGATAAATAATTTCCTAAGCAGGAGAATTCTGAAGCTTAGCTCCCCAGTGTCTTGTGGATGGATTACTCTGAGTGTGCCAAGGTGAGAGGCTGGATTACAACTCCACCTTATTGACAAGGCACTCACAGCACATCTTCCCAGAAATGCTGCTGGGTTCAACATGAGCTCATAGTACCTTAGTGTCCACTAAGGAAGAGGCTGTATCTATTGCTTATCCATCTCTTGTCATCAAAACTTTTAGGACTTTTGTATTTATGACAACTCTTTCCCTTTCCTCCTTCATGGTTTTGTTAAGCCTAGAACCTGAAGAAAACTTACTTGATCATCTTCAAAGGGAAGTCTGAAATGTTGTTTTCATGACTGCTAAGGCCACCAGTGAGAGTGCTATTCAACCATCATGAAGTATTCCTATATACTGACTAAATGATTAAATTTAACAGAAAGCATTAGCTTTTTAAAAAAAATACTTAGGTTCCCTTTAGGTTTCAGATTCAGAATTGTAGAGCTTTAAGTGTTTTATTTAAGGTGGTAAAACAAAGCATTTCTCTGCTGTTTTCTGTTAAACTTGCTTCAAAAGATTTATTCTGCTATGCTCACAAGAGACATGATTTGCAAATATCCATTAAAGCTGCATAAAATCACAACATAGTGAATATGGTGAATGCAAAATTATTATGGACTGGATCCTGCAGAATGATGAGGGGGCTCTGATTCAAACTTGAATCACAGAATAATTAAGATTCAAAGAGACAACTGGAAGTCTCTAGTCAATCATCTGATCAAAGCACAACTAACTTCAAAGCTAGATGAGGCTGCTCAGGTCAGTCGTCCTTGATCAAATGATGGAGAATTCACTACCTCAGTACCTGTTTCAATACTTAACTAATTAATTTCAAAAAGCCAGAAAAACTCCACAAAACAAAAAACCCGCCCCACACTAGAAAAACAGAGTCATGGCTGACACCAAATAACAAGTTTACTTGTTACACCAAAGACTAAACTGATTCCAGTGTAACTGCATTAGGTTATAAGGAAATTACAGATATAAATTAATTTTCACCTTTATCCAAGAAAAATAAATTTCAACTAAAAGCTATAGAGATGGCTTTTATATTACTAGTATATGGCAGCAGACAATTTACCTGATCGTTGTTGTCGGTACATCTTTCCCAATTAGAAAATTGTGCTTCCCTTCCGAGATCTGCTGAGCCCAGGGTGGGTGAAGCCATACCACTTGAGAAATATGGCCAGCATAAACAGCAGGCATAATCCAGTTTTCAATACTTAATTCACTGTAATCAGTAGAGAAAGACAGAAGACAGCAATGTTACTTTCTCTATAAATAAAAATGGTCAGAAACACCACAAACACCATCCACATGTCAAAGGCCCCCATGCAAATCATCTAAAACTAGTACTCCATGTAAGGGTAACATCAGCAAAGAAAGAAAAAGAAGGAAATCTTTATTCATAAGACAAACCAACAATGCCTGTAGTAGGTATAAAAAAGTTCAGACATAGAGTGGAATATAGCATAAGAGCTTCACTCTTAGCATGGCACTTTGATTATTAACTCCTAAGTGGTAGTCCTGGCAGTGTTAGGTTAATGATTGGACTTGTTTATCTTAGAGGTCTTTTCAACCTTAACAATTCTGTGATTCTACCTCCTTTTTCTCTTGGTACATCAGAAAGAGGAAAGTGCAAGGAACATCATCAACATTGTTCTAAATAACTTCAAACTGACCTCATGACAATGTTTTATTGTAAGCTGCTCGAAGTGTATTTTAAAGTCATCCCAGTAATTAAAGTGAGTCAATCCACACCTGCAGGATTAGCATCTTTCCTCATTATCAAGACCCTATTTTTATAGGTATATGATGCCAACTGTATCCTGGGCAGCAGCAAAAGAAAGGTTATGAGCAGATCACAGGAGGGGATTCTGCCCCTCTATTCTGCTCTTGTGAGACCACACATCTGGAGTGCTGCATCCAGCCCCAATGTAAGAATTACATGGACCTGTTCAAGCAGGTCCAGAGAAGGACACAAAGATGAGCAGAGGGCTGGAATATCTTTCCTATGAGGACAGGTTGAGACAGTTGGGGTTGTTTAGCCTGGAGGCTGCACAGAGACCTTATAGTACCTTCCAAGACCTCAAAGAGGACAACAGGAAAGCTGGAGAGAGACTTTTTACAAGGGCATGCAGTGAGAGGACAAGGGTTTAAACTGAAAGAGTGTTGTGTTTAGATTAGATATTAGGAAGAAATTCTTCACTGTGAGTATGGTGAGGCATTGGAATGGGTTGCAGATGACCCACACCCTGAAATGCTCAAGTCCTGGTTAGATGGGGCCCAGAGCAACCTGGTCTAGTGGAAAATATCCCTGCCCATGGAAGGGGAGTTGGAACTATATGATCTTTAAGGCTCATTTCAACCCAAACCATTCAATGATTTTATGATAGAGTACACAAAACCTTTCAGTCATCTAACAAAGAGAACAAAATATTGACTATGGCTAGGGTGATTCAAGTACTCCAGCTTGTAATTGCTGTAAATCACCATAATATTGAGGCAAACTATTTATTTTAATATAGGACTATTTAAAACAGGAAGAGCAAGACAATAACAGAGATCACTGTGGCATATTACCTACCGACCTTACATGGTGGGAGAAAATATTGGTCTTTATGATTGTAATAGGAATATCTTGTTCTACTTCACATATTCAGCATGCCAACAACAGATATTCTATTTCAATGTCCAAGTCAATTTTTCAGTATGAAGAGAGAAGGACTGTTTTAAAACTACAGCTCTTCAGGCAAAGCATCCACTCAGAGTGCTGTCCTGCTACCCAGAGAGTACTACCTGGGACAACACCATATACTACTGAGCAAATACACAAAGCAAACTCATACATCTTAAATTGCTTGATATGCCATGTAACTTTTGCCATTAAAATCAAAGTTTCAGCAAAAGTGAAAAGACAAAAGATACACCTTGAATCTGACTTATACCTCCTTTGCTCATCCTTCCTATGCAGTCATACCAATATTCACTTGAATCAAAGGCAGCAAGAAGTAGACTTAAAAGTCTACTCTGAAGCAGTACCCAGGACTTACCTAAAAAGAGCTTCTTTGTCAAATACAGTGTCTGCAGGCATATTCACAGGAATAAGAAGGTCTGGATGGGAATCAAGATGAACAAAACTGATGTTACTGGCAGGAAGATGCTTCGAAGCAATGGCACGGTAGATGAAAGGCAGCACCTAAAGCAACATGAATAAAAACATTTTAATGGTAAGCAGTGGGCTGAAAAATGCAACGGCTTCAATAGCAAAAACACCAGTGCCAATCTTATTCTATTAGAGGGAGGATGGGACAGAAACAATACAAAGGGGAAATAACTTCAGGAGCAAGATAACTCATGAACAGTAATCATTACAAGCCCACGCATTCCAGATAAGAAACTGCTGAAGAGTCACAGCTTTACACCCTTTTTCCTTCTTTAAGAGTCACAGCTTTACACCCTTTTTCCTTCTTTATAGGAAGTCTTGTTTGTAATTGCTCTTCTCATTAGCCATTCAACTCAATTCCTAGGTGGTTTGGTCTCTTCTTTATTTACAACTTCCTCTTCTGCAGATCATTGACCCTGTATTTCTTTCCCCGTGACATAAAGCTTCCTCACCATGCATTGGTGCTGTGGAGATAAAAACATTTTGCTCCTTGTGTTTTATAAGTTAGCTGATATACACTGAAAATTTATCCCACCATGATTTAAACTTTAGCTGACCATTACACCTATCCCTCTTGAAGAATTAATTCCTAATCCCTCTGTGACTGATGGCAACAGAGACTGCCTTTCTCAATTTTATTCCCTGCTGAAGTTCTTCACTTCACAAGTGTGAAAAACAGGAGATGAGGCAACTCACCAATTTACAGCACAGCAAACCACTGAACTGCAATAATACAGGGTGGTAAAAAAGAGAAAACCGATGGCTGATTCCTCTTACTCAGAGATGCAGTACACAGGGTCTCTTCCACAGTTAGGGGACATTAACTGCCTTGGCTGCCAGAGCAAATCCAACAAGGATTGTGAATCACAGCCCTATTATACAGGGGATGTGAAAATTGTAAGAAGCAACAAAACTTATGTGTGATTTCTACATTACAACAGCAGAGTTTTTTTGGCATAAAACTGATTAAGATGACAAACCCTGCATACTGCATGAGCACAACCATAAAACACATGTATATTATTGCAATAGTAGATAAAATAAGGTTAAAACCAACATGGGCTTCCTGATCCATGGCTTTTACTTTGCAAAAAAGAAGCAATCTGGCCTACTAAACAACAAAACAATTAAAATTGAAGCTTCACCTAAGGAAAGCGCAACTACAGGTTGCAGGAGATGTGAGAGACTAAGATCTTTAACCTTTCAAGTTCTCCTGATTTGGATTAAGAATAATTATTTCCTTCATGACAGCTGTTATTATTTATCAGTGCATGATGCAGCTACTGACAACTTGCTCTGGAGGAACATCACTGTCAGCAAGGCTGATATAAAATTTTCTGTTAAGTTCTTACACTTTGGGACAAAAAGCTGTTTATGCTTTATGCAAGATAAACCAATCCATCCACACTCCTATACTGAAAAGTGTAAATATTTAGTATTAATAGAACATTAAGCTAATTGAAAACAGAATTAGAGAGACTAAGAAGGATCATTAAGAGGCATTATCTCAGAATTCCTACCACAGTGACCAAAGTCCTTGGCTACCATGAAAAATCAGCTATCACAGCATCATATATTCAGTGAGTCTTAGCAAAAATGAACTGCATTAAACTACTTACAAATTCACAACACTATTTTCTTCAATAAATTTTACTACACTAATGTTTTCTCTTTGCAAAGAATCTAGTAAAGAATCTGTTATTTTAGGATTAAGGCCTCAGTTTATGCTACCATAAAAAAAATCCATGAGAAAACCAGAAACAGTAGTTCAAATGCAATTCCTTCTTCACTCCCTTCTTCAATGACTCAACGAAAAAAAGCAAGCTCCAGATTTTCAACATTTCTCATCAAGTGGGAGTCAATCTACTTGTTGGAGTGGGATTATATTTATTTATCCTCTGTTGACATGTCATACACTGGGTACGGCTGAGTTTCCAAACACTCCACTAATAGCTAGCAAACTATAAGCAGTGTAATGCAGGTATTATTTCCTTTAAACTATAGCAATTAATGATATAAATAAGAAAAAAAACCAGTCAGCAATAATTACTTTAAAAGATGCCAAAATGCGATCATGGCAATGTGGAGCTCAATGGCTGAATCGGGAAGGAAAATCAGGTCACCTGGGCATGCACTTCATTGATGTTCCCGCAGCGGCAGGGAAGGCAGGTTTAGGGTTTGTGTGTGAGGAGAGGAGGTCGTTCCCAAGGAAGCGCCCGGAGAACCCCCACACAAGTCGGGAAAGCGCATCTCCCGGGGAGGCCGCCAGTGACTACCGGGCACCTGCCTTCGCTTCCCCAGCCGCACTGAGCCTCCGCGCCGCGGACAAACACACGAACGAACACACAAATACAAACACAAACGAACAGGGGCAAACGAAGTCCCTCCCCACGCCCCACCCGAGGGAGTCCCCATCCCCAGCAGCCCAGCGCGGGGCACTCACGTCCTGGTGGTCCTCCACCACCCACACGGGCAGGGCCGGGTAATAGCGCCGGGAGGCCCCGCGGGGCCGGGCCGCGCCGCCGGGCCCGGGCTCCGCTCCGCTCATGCCGCAGCTCCCTCCGGGCGGGCGGCGCTTCCGCCCGCAGCGCCT
>VZRX01012201.1:81932-154908 GCA_013398075.1 Notiomystis cincta
ATCGGGTCCAGTCTCCCTGCTCCAGCAGGATCATCCCAGAGCACATGGTACAGGATTGTGTCCAGACGGTTCTTTTAACATCTCGGGAGAGGGAGACTCTACAACCTCTCAGAGGAATCCGTTCAGTGCGCGGGCACAGTAGAGAAGTTCTTCCTCATGTTCAGGTGGAACTTCCTGTGCATCAGTTTCTGCCCATCCACTCTTGTCCTGTTACACGGCACCACCGAGAAGAGTTGGCGGCATCCTCTTTGGTACCCTCCCTTAGACACATGTATTGGGGATGTCCCCTCTCAGTGTTCTCTTCTCGATGTGTCGGTGCCCTGTTCCTCTCAGCAGTACATCTGCAGGGAGAGGCGAGTTTATTCGGTGTTTTTTAGGGAGCAGAGCTTCTTTAGAATGCAGTGGCTCCCGTCAGTACAAGCAAATTTCTCTTTAGGTGTTAGGGAAAGGGGAGTTTGCCCTTTTCTCTGTTTTGAACATTTAACTTCAAATGAAAATCGAGTGCTACTTGTGTTTGCTACAGAGGGAGCTTTAAAATAATTTGGGCACGTAGAATAGCTTCGTGTCTTTTTGAATTTTTTTTTCCAGTTGTGATTCTGTGCATTCTGAAGGACTGAAATTAAAGTAGTAGAACAAGAGCAGTTCTCTGACATCAGGGAGATCCGAGAGCTGATAAACAAGACCATTTGACTGCTGTGACATGTTAGAAAGAAACACACTTTAAGACAAGGCACTGTGGTACAGCCTGTTTGAATAAAATGTGTACATGAATGTTAGCGAAGTCTGAAACAGTGATCTGTTACAAGCCTGAGTTGTGAAAGAGCATAACAGCAGAACTAAAGCAAAATTAATTCAGCATCCGATGGATCATAGTTAAAAATGTCAAAAGGGTGCACTATTGCCAGACAAAATGGACATTGACTTTTTTTTTCTCTGTTGTTATTTCTTCGGGGTTTTTTTGGTTGGTTTTGGTTTTTTGGGGGTGTTGGTTGGTGTTTTTTTGGGTTTTTTTGAGAGCCTTTACAAAGTTAGAGGGTACTGAGCAGGTACAGGCTGACTGGAAGGAACAAGTGGTTCATACCATCATAGCTGCTATCTCCTAAAAGTGTGAGGTTCTCACTCACATTGGCCCTTGGTTGTTCTGGAGAGGGAATGACTACCACCAATTCCAGTAGCTTCCAGTAAGCCCTGCATGTGTAAGGAGGGTCCTCTTCCTCCCTCCTCTTTGATGCCAGTCCTTTTCCTCTGTGTTTCCTTTCCTTTCTCCCTCCAGTTCACCAGAAGCTGTCTACTTTCTCTCAGCAAGAGCTACATCTTTTGGTGCAGTGTCACTGGAATGCAGCTGAGAGTAGTGCTCTGAGCAGTCCAGATTGGCCATGTTGCACTATAGCAGGTGGGAGAATATTCTGTGCCTGTACTTTTCAGCATCAGCAAAGCCTCAGTGAAAGAGAGGCTTTGTTTCCTTTCTCTGGTGAGCTTTCCAACTCTCTGTGTATCTCCTCTTTCTTTCTCACTTCCCCTTATGGAAAACAGGATTTGACTTCTGGAGGTGCTTAGATCATTTTCCCCCTCTCCTTCCATTCCAGCCATAACTCTTTTAAAGTGCTTTTCCCCCTTTTTTCAGTTTTTGAAACTTAACATTGTAATTAAAGAATCAGTTTTAACTTTAATGAAGCATAGTGCTTTCATTTATAAATATTAGTGCCTTAAATACATACCTAGTTTTGAGCAACACTTCAGCCTCCTTGAAGCAGTGATATTTTCTCAAGGGTAACAGGGCCAAGAAGGCAGCTGAAGGATTTCTTGGGAACCATTTATTTCAAAGAAAATGAAGGAATAGCACAATCTACATGAAATTTTTTTCATAACTGTAAGACATGTAATCTGTTTTTCCACAAAAGTACACTTACCGCACTTAAAATACTTTGAAGGATCTGTTGAATTCAGTCCCCAGTGAATAGTGAATGTAAATTGCTAGTATCTCATTTAAAATTTGTATGATTTGTTGGACCAGGTAATAGGCACTGAGGTGTTAGTCAAGTCATTCTGCCTGAAGTTTAGATTTGTGTTCTAGAAATAACTTGTTATGCAACTTTGGATGACCACTGCAGTTGTTAATAGTGAGCTTTTTCTTTGGTGTGAGGTATCTGAGGGTTTTATATCAAAGTGTCTAAGTACTGGTAGAGGTTCTCGTATCCTTGACCTGTAATTTGTTGAAATTGCCCTAACTTGTAAAGCATGGTCCAGCTTGGGTTCTGGCTTAGAGACAGTAAGTGCTTTCATGGATTAGAGGCGTAAAGGAATCAACAGGGGCATAACTGACCTGCAGTAAAGGTCTGAGGAGCACAAAGCTCCCAGTGAAAGTGGATGTCATTTACTGCTTCTGTTAAAGGAAGCTGTAATTTCAGCATTTTGGGAGTAGTTCCTGCAGATGCATTGAGGGCATCTTACAAAACTTGTGTGACACTGGCTTTTTATTTCCATCAATAAAGGTGAGCCATGTCTTTCCACTCTGGGCGAGGATGTCCCCGTGGCCAGGGGGGACCAGGAGCGAGAACTTCAGCGCAGACCTACCGCCCTCAGAACCTCCGGCAGCTTCACCCGCAGCAGCCCTCCGTGCAGTACCAGTATGAGCAGCAAACTGCTCCTCCAACAACCTACTCCAGCCCTCCAGCCACGGGCTACATGCCTCCCAGGCCAGACTTTGTGCCCTATCCTCCTCCAGTGCCCCCTTCCACCCAAAATCCCATCAGCCAGTGTCCCATGAGGCCACCATTTCCAAACCACCAGATGAGGCAGAGCTTCCCGGTGCCTCCGTGTTTCCCTCCCACTCCTCCACCGGTGCCAAATCCTAGCAACACTCCCGTGCCAGGCGCACCTGCCGGACAAAGCACCTTTCCTTACATGATGCCTCCCCCCGCGGTACCGCACCCTCCGCCCCCGCCGGTCATGCCGCAGCAAGTCAGCTACCAGCCCGTGTACTCGGCGGGGTACTCGCAGCAGTCCTTCCCGCCGCCCAGCTTCAGCAGCTACCAGCACAGCTCCGGCTCCTTCGCCGGCAGCGCCGCCAGCAGCAGCGCCGCCAGCAGCCACTTCCGCCACACGGCGCAGTACCAGGGAGAGAAGTCCCAGAGCGACCGGCGCTCCCCGGACAGGAGCAAGCACTACGACGAGCACCGGCACCGCGAGCACGGGCACATTCACGGCGACAGGCATCGGTCTGCTACCCACGGGGACCGTCGGGATCGCGGCCGCAGTCCGGACAGGAGGAGGCAGGAAAGCAGTCGGCACCGGACAGATTACGACAGAGGGAGGATATCACCTCATCATAGAAGCTACGAGCGAAACAGGTAACTTGAGGTCTTATCTGCCTGCAGGGGGAGAGGTTGTTGTCATTGTCGTCATTGTTCCATAGTGTGTGTTTGCATCAATGTTCTTTCCTTACCCTGTTTTTTCCCTCTAGCTTGGGAAGTAGCTACCAGTCAGGTCTCATGGGAAGAGTTACTGTTCAGACACCTTTCAGGTACACTGCTTCACGGTTGGGAGCTGGCAGACTTGTTGCTCTTGTCCATGGAAATAGTTTTCAAACAAGAGCTTCTTTGCATCCCGCTGAGTGGATCATTGAGTAGTGCTCAATGTTTTTGCTGTAGAAATTTATGCATATGGCAGGAAAATAGAGTTGGCAGAACTTTGTGCAGAAGACTCTACAAAGTTGAGTTTTACAAACAATTAGGCCCCAGCACTTTGAATTTCAAGATTTAAGCACCAGAGTTAGAGTGCCAGGTGTTACTTTCTTTCAGTAAGTCTTGTGTTTGTAGAGAGTACAGACTTGGTGAGGTTTATAGTTTGATAGGGTCCATAGCTAATACGTGCAGTGAGGTGTTTTAGTGAAAAGCATGTGATGTTCAGGATGAAGACCTCAGCAAGCCAGCCTGTGGTCTCAAGAGAGGACTGAGGTCAAAATGAGCATGGGCTGGTTGTAGGCTTCACTGACGTCACTTCATAGGATGAGTGTGCGCTGCTTATTTTGGGATTTATCATGCAGTGTTGGTCCTTCTTCTTCATGGACACAAATAGCTTGGGAATTATGAGCTGAGCTGATGAAATTTGCTGTGACATGTTTTAGAACAAACCAACATCAGTTAAATCTTTCTCATATCTTAGATTTGTTCTGTTTGTAGCCCTTTATGTGTCTAATGAGCTTTCCAAAATACTCAAAGAGCTACTGTAAAGTTAAGTATTTATCAGGGCTCCTGGATCACATGCTCTTAATTTTAAAAGCTGAGAATTTTTTCATGCCAGGTGTGGAACATGAATTTATGCGTAAAGCCTGAGTAAATAAAGCCACTTTGATACAGGTGTGCAGAGACTTAATTACAGAACCTTAGACACCTGCATGCAAAAAACAACCCAAGCTTCACACTCAGTAAGTTTACTTTGATTTTCAAAAGAAGATTTTCCTAAAACTGAATGCAGCTGGCATTAAGGCACTTTTCTGTATAACATGCTTGTGGAATTTTCTCCTCTTTGCTGCATAATTTCAGGCTTCAGTTTTAAGTTTTGAAAATGCATGTTTTCAGTAGCTTCTTTCTCAGACACTTTTGGATTGCTACTTTAGGTCTACAGTTTCCAGATCTACTTGATAATGTATCTACTTATTTTGATTCAGAACTGTTTGCTAGACTTGGAGTTGGTTTTTTTGTGCAGCATCCATCTCCCAGGCAAATCAGATGGCACAGAATATACTCTCTCTGAAGAGTGAAATCCACAACTGAACAAGGCACTGACAAACAGGGATGAATGAGGCTGGGGAAAAACAATAAATAATTTATCTGAACTTTTTGCTTTGTAAATTTGCATTCTATTTAATATTAGGAGCATGGAAACTAACATATATATATATCTTCATAAATAATTTTGACTCATTCTGTTAACCCACCAAGCCACTTAAGGCACCTGTTTACAATTCCTAGTGTATCAGCAGACTGGAAGTTTTAGCAGATGAACAATGACTTGCCAGCTGTTAGCAGAATATAAAAGCTGCCTATGTGATCTTTCGTGCCTAATAAATACGGTAATTTCCTAGAATCATTTAGGTTGGAGAGCATCCTTAAGATCATCAAGTCCAACCTGTAACCTACTGCTGCCAACTCCATCACTTAATTGTCTCCCCAGGGGCCACAACTACATCTCTTTTAAGTGCTTTCAGGGATGCTGATACCACCACTTTCCTGGGCAGCCTGTTCCAGTGCTCAATAACCCTTTGGGTGAAAAAATTTTTCCTGCTATCCAAATGAAATCTCCCCTACTACAACTTGAGGCTGTTTCCTTTCATTGTGTTGCTTGTTACCCAGGAGAAGAGGACCCCCTCTACAGCCACCTTTCATGCAGTTGTAGAGAGTAACAGGATTTTCTCTGAGCCTCCTTTCTCCAGGAGATGCAACCCCAGCTCCCTCAGCTGCTCCTCATAGGACTCATTCTCTAGACCCTTCACCAGCTCCATTGCCCTTCTCCAGACTCGCTTCAGCACCCCAATGTCTGCCTTGTAGTGAGTGGCTCAGAAATGGGCATGGGATTCAAGGTGTGGCCTCACCACTGCTGTGTACAGAGGGATGATCAGTGCCTGCTGGCCATACTATTGCTGATACAGCCCAGGATGCCACTGGCCTTTCTGGCCACCTGGGCCTATGGATGCTGGCTCATATTCAGCTGCCTGTGACCAACATCCTCATTTGTTTTGCTGGACAGCTTTTTAGACACTCTTCCCAAACTTTAGTTAATTTAGAGCTCTTTGACCCCAGAAATGTGTTTGGGTTGTCAGATTCTTTATATGTATGTACAAGCTGAGTCTTGTAAATGAGAGTGAGTTTCAGCATCATGCAGATTGTCTGTATCTGTCTGGTTTTTGTGTGTGCTTGAGGCTGTAAGGAAGAGAGGGCTTGCCTCAAACACTTGAATGAGTGCTGTGCTTACGGAGCTCTTGTGCTTGAAACAGGTTTTCTTTTCCTTCCTTGGGGCATTTAGAATGGTTATAGATACGATAATCTTACCCTTTGCCATTAGTAACAGGAGAAGAGGAAAAATGGTAACAAGACCTGTGGTGAATTCATAGATGTTGCCTCTGGTGT
Organism: Notiomystis cincta; assembly: GCA_013398075.1. NCBI lineage: Eukaryota > Metazoa > Chordata > Aves > Passeriformes > Notiomystidae > Notiomystis > Notiomystis cincta. Next base: position 88,061 of record VZRX01012201.1, read on the forward strand.
GAATTAACTCTCTTACTGAGATAGATGGCTTTGTGACAAAGGTGGAGGACATGGGTGTGTGACTGTCTTTTACAAGTTTCTTGAAGGTCAGTGTTAAGAAACATTGGGTTTTTAGCAGTCAGCATGTGGATGTCATTTTCCATAACACGATCTTAGGCTGCTTTTGTGTTCCTTTCAGGTGTAGAAGGTATGAAATGACAGATCTCTCATTTAACTTATGTTTTGAACTTTGCAAGGGAGCGGGAGAGGGAGAGGCATCGGCACCGTGACAGCAGAAGATCACCATCACCAGACAGATCCTACAAAAAGGATTACAAGAGGGCAGGAAGGTAAGGGAGGCTGCATGTGGTCTCTTGGGCATTTGAGGCTCTGCACATCCACTCACATGAGGTTTTGTGTGTGCATTTGAAACACAGAAAAAATGAGTGTCTTAAATTTATAGTCATCTACTGATACATGCAAATACCAGTTACCTCAAGACCTTGTTGAGTTAAAAACAGAATTAATCTTTGGAGAGAGGGTTTCACTGCTGTGTCCTAAGGATTTTCTCTTAAATCTTCTAGTCCTTAAAGTACCAATAATTATTTAAAGTCATTCTGTTTTTAGATTATCTTTTAGAGGCTTTTCTTATATTGTTGTTCTTTTCTGAATGCTGGATAGTTGAAGACATTGCAACTGTATTGGTTTTGTAGGCTGAGGAGATTAAAAGAACAGTAGATAGTTTCCTTACTCATTTTTTGAAAGCATTACTCCTGAGATGCACAAAGAATATCACACCTTGTGTTCTTCAAAGGCATATTAAAGTAACAAAAGTGTGGATTCTGTATAATCCTTTTAATAAAACTCAAATTCTTTTGTATGCCAATAGCTTGTTGGCTATGCTTTGAAACTTTTTATTGTAACTTCTAGTTGTGAGTGATGTGACTCAGTCTTTACCAATGGGTTCCTAATTTAGAAATAAAATTAAAAGAAATTTACCTAGATTGCAAATAGGAATTTTAATTTAAAATGGCTTTTTTTTTAATGTATTTTAGTTCTTGAATATGGCTTAAAATAAAAAGTGCATTGAATTTTAAGTCTTTTTATAGTAGTTCAAAACTACAAATTACTCTTGTACTCTTTATGGTGCAAATTAAAAGCTGGAAGGGCGACTGCATTTTGCTGCAATTTATATGATAGAATAATGTACTGATCTGAAGCAAACTGTCTTTCATTTTAAAACTGTCACTGTTAAAATAATAAAGAGAATTGCTTTTATTTGCTTTTCCCACTAAGCCGGTCTCCAAGCAGAGAGAGAAAGAGAACCCGATGGGAGGAGGACAGAGAAAGGTGGTCTGAGAACCAGAGCTCCAGTAAAGAGAAAAATTACACTGCTGTCAAAGACAAGGAATCAGAAGAGAATGCATCTGAAAAAAATGAAGAGGAAGATGAGGAATTGCTTAAGCCAGTCTGGGTTCGCTGTACCCATTCTGAAAGCTATTATTCCAATGACCCTATGGATCAAGTGGTATGTCAGTGGGAACTCTGAAATGGCTGCAGACAGTCCTTTATAATATGAACCTTTCAGCAGGATCATGTTTTGTGTCATTTAATTCTTCTCTCTTCCCAATCATCTTAGTCTTTTAACCCTGTTAGGGGCTTCATTCATTGCTATTCTTCTCTCTTTTCATCATTTCCCTCTGTCTGTTAGCATTCAAATAAGTGGTACATGGAAGAGAGGTACATTTTCTTTGGTCTCCAGGAGGGAAAGATTTATTTTTTCTCTGTTATACCTGTGTTTGAGCAAAGATGCCTCAAGCATCATATATGCTGCAAGCTTGGGAGAAGTGAAAATTATTTCATTGCTATACCAGCAAATGAAAGAATTTCTCTGCTAGTTCACGTGGTGAAGCAATGTAATTATATACTAAAGGTTTATTAGGTATTCCCATGTTGCACTGGACTACAAAGATCCTTCTTTCCCACCTTCTTGCTTTTTTTCATGAAATGCTGGTAGATGTTGAGTTCTTGTGCTATTTCAACACTATCCTTTTTTTATTCTGTTGTTCTAATTTTTTATTAACAGGGGGACTCTACTGTGGTAGGAACAAGCAAGCTCCGGGATCTCTATGAAAAGTTTGACGAGGAGTTAGGAAAGCGACAGGCGAAGGCCAAAGCAGCCAGGCCACCATGGGAGCCACCAAAAACCAAGCTGGATGAAGATTTAGGTAGGCTGAAATGATTACAAAGCTCTGAAATGGAATAATCTGTAGTTAATGTGTTTTGGCAGTTGTGTGTATTTAATAATGTTGGTAGGTGTTTTTTAAATCCCTTCTTTGTATTTCATATCCATGGGAATTTTACTGTAGCTTTTGACTGAAATAGAGATAGATTCTTTACCCAGAAAGCCTAGAGGGAAATGGAGAGTATCCAGCACTACCAAATGCTGTTTCTTCCTTGGAAAAAAACACCCTGAGCATGATCAGATAGTCCAGAGAATGGCACATGAGAGGCTTTGAAGAGCTCCTGGCCTTACATTTCTATAGAGCAAGCAAGAGCAGTGGTGATAGACTCAGTGCTGTAAAAGCAAACATCTGAGTTTTTCTTCAGTATTGTATTTTTGTTGTGCAACTCTGCTTAGTCTGATCAGGCCTCTGCAAAAGTATCAGTTTTCATAACATACATTATCTGCATTATCTTGTCCCACCTTTACAGGTCTTCTGACAGTGAAATACATCCAGCAGCATCAAATACTGGGGGAAATACCGGTTGAATTAGCAGGGCAGAGGTTTTTATAGCAATTTGTCTACTCAGAAGTTAGTGAAGGCTATTTTTCTTGGTTTGTTTTGTGAAAAATTTTGTTCTTTTCATACTTCCAGCATTTCAGTGTTTCATAGTCTGTTTTGTAGTCAGTTGCTTTAGTTCAAGAAATTTGTCAGCATATCACAGTAATTTAGGTACTCTGTTGGGCTTGCTTTTTAACTATTGTATCATGTTGGCCAGGTGAGCTGCTTCAAACTCTCAGGTCTCACCTTAGTCACTCATTAAAAGTCACATATCAAAAATTCTAAAGGTGAAATAGAGGCATAATGACATGGTTACATGCTGATGGTATAAAAGGATGCAATGCAGAGGAAAGAAAAAAGTAAATACATAAGAAAGAAAACGTGAACTCTTTTTTGTAAAGGTGTTCTTCACGTTTTTTTGAACAGTGAATTTGCATATACTTGAACTCCTTCAAGAATCACTAGCAAAATTAACTGTAGGGTTTTTTAGGAGGTGCTTTTTCTTGTAGATGAATCAAGGACACGACTGCTACATTCAGCATAGCTATGTAAAGCCCTCAGTCCTTAGATCTCTGAGGAAGAAAGCCTGCTGCTCCAGGCTAAAATATGATAGGGCCAAGGGCAACTTCTGCATTTTCTTTTTCCACTCTTTCTGGAGACCCGAAGGCTCTATGTCTTCACTGTTCCCCTGGGCTAGCTTGGTGTCTGTGCCAGCTTCTCCTCCAGCCATGTAGTGTCTAGAAGTTTGTCTTACTTTGTACTTCAGTAAATGCAGTCTCTGTTCTGGCTTATGTTAACAGTAATTGTGTGTTGCAGTGAGATAGCAATGCCCTCAAGGAGCACTTTCAGAAAGTGCTGATGATGGAAGAAGTTCTTTACTGTGAAGGCAGTGGGGCACTGGAACAGGTTGCCCACAGATGTTATGGATGTCCTCTCCCTTGCAATGTTCAAAGCCAGGCTGGATGGGGCACTGAGCAACCTGGTCTAATGGGAGGTATCCCTGCCCATGGCAAAGGGGTGGGAATTATATGATCTTTAAAGCTCCTCCCAACCAAACCATTCTATGATTTCAATACATTACATCAAAAAGTTCTGTGTTAGTCTTTTGAAACTCCAGCTTACTCTCACAAGTTCTACACATATTTTGCATCTGAAAATAGACTTCAGTATTGATCAAGTATATATCAGAGAACTTTTGAAAGTTATTTCTTTGTGAATATTTGTAGGAATACACATGTGAGGAAAACAAACCTCACTTTGTGAGGAAACTCTGTTTCAGCTGAGCATAGATGACTTATGTAAACCACGTGTTCCAAAGACATATTTTAATAACACCTTATGCCAAATTATGAACTGTATAAAAATACATCTTGATTAAAAAAAAAAGGAAACATTTTCCTAGTGATATTCTCTCATGTTCTCTCTCTCCTTTTTCTTTCAACTAAGGAGAATCTTGTAGTCAGTAAAAATGTGTATTTTAAAACCATAGTTTCACAGTATTTGAAAGCACTGACAGTGTAGTAATACATTTTCTCCCAAGTCAAAACTTTAAAAATGGAAGAAAGTTTGCATTTTATTCCAAGAATAACAAACTTTACTTGCATACTGGTATCTGTCTTGGCTATGAAGGAATTTATTTAAATTGGAGCTGAGGATATCTGTGGAAATGAGTGACTAAAATTGCAGGTATAAGATAGGGAGTCACTTCAAAGTACCACAGGAGATTAGAGATATTGAGATCAAGGTTTTTGGTTTTTTTTTTTTTTTTTAATATTAAGTCCAGACATTAATTAATGTTAGAGAATGCATTGCCATGGAGAAGAGAGCATGTGGAAATGTTTTCAGCTGTCTTTATTTCTTGTGTGTGAATCAGAGAGCTCCAGTGAGTCAGAGTGTGACTCCGAAGATGACAGCAGCTGCTCCAGCAGTTCAGATTCGGATGTCATTGACGTCATTGCAGAAATTAAGCGTAAAAAAGCACACCCTGATCGTCTCCACGAAGAATTGTGGTACAATGATCCAGGACAGGTAGGGTGTGAGAAAAAATACTGGGTGTCCAATGGTCATTCTCCCAATAAACTGAAAATTTTGCCTTGTTGTCAAACATGCAGAGTGACTTCTATTTCAAAATGCTTCCTTTACCCATTTTCCCTTTTCTCTCTCCTCTTCTTCAAAGCACTTCACTTTTGATTTCAAGAGTGTGGTTCCAGCTAATTAATCTTGGGGATTATTCAGTTGGAATCATGTCTGACAGCGTTAATAAAAACTAAATTGCTAACAGTGTGCTAATGCTGTCCTTTTAGCCCTGAGATAAAAGTACACAACTGGATTCTATGGTGGAGAAAAGGCAATATGTTTACATCCTTTACAAATTTTTCACCCTAAGCTCTCAGCTCATAATGATAAATAATGTTTTAAATATGCAGTTAATGCTTCTAATTTCTTGTCTAATGGTTCTTTTGTAATTGCATGGAGATTGTAGTTCTCATTAAATGTAATTGCTGAGCTCATGAAGTGCTGTTTTGAATGTACACATTGCACAGAAGACTAGCTTTTGTTTGCAAATTCACCATCTTCATCTTTCTTAAATATTTTACAGTCTATTCTCTCATTTCAAGTGGCACCTCAGTAAATTTATTTTTCTGGCACTTTGTGTGATGTATGAGTTTAGCGTGCAACAAATCATAATGTGAAGAGATACTGCAATGCATATTGCCACTGTGGCAATTCAAAAGTCTGTTGAATATTCTATTACAGATTCATGTTTATGCTTCTAGTTAAAAAAAATGATTGAGCATAGCTAGCTGGTTTTATTTGTGAGGAAAACAAAATTAGTGAACTGTATAGATATTTAACAGAAAAAATTGTGTAGCTCTTGGGCACACTTCAAAGTAATGTTCTATGAAGAATATTAATGGGAAAAAAAGTGGAATAACTGTAGAAGGAATAGATTCAGAAATGTTTGGTATATGAGTTTCCTGCTGAAAAACGTTCTTTACCAAAAACTTTCCTGAGACTGACTCTTCATCTTTCTTGAAAAGGCTAAAATCAATCATGGTGAGCCTGTCAGTGCTGTACTACTTCTGTGCAGATTTTATTTGAAAACGTTTGAAGTTTTCATAGGTATTTATCTGCTGTGTCAAAATGCTTTCTGTCAATAAATAAAACAGGAATGATTGCCATGCACTCTGACGTGTACAAGTGCAGCATCTGACATGGAACTAGATTTGTGGGGTGGATCTTCCCAACCCTTCAATCTGAGAAGCTTGTTTGTTAATTTGGATGATCTCCAGCAGTGCTGACAGTTGCCAGAAAATAAATTATTAAATTCAATGCCACCACGGTGGTTTTTGCCTTACAAATGTGATCTGCTTGTTTGCATTGCTCTGTTGGTCAGAGAAGGCATTGCCTATGTAAATTTGTGATCTCTCACCATCATTTAACCATCATTTAATGATTGCTCTCCTGCATTTTTGTCTATGAGCAGTGTTGTTACGGACAAGATAGATACGTATCTGATTGCTTCTCAAGTCTTGGGCTTTACAGGTCCCTCACATCTCTCAGTTCTGGCCTCTGCATGTAAATCTACCAGATGCAGTTCTAGGAGTTAAGGATGAGATTTTCAAAACTAAGTGATGATTATTTAAACAGCCTCAGTAGACACTTAGTTTTGGAGCACTGATGAGCAATTAGCTGTTGGCTGTGTTTTTAACTCTCTTCTGTCTTGTCGCTGTGTAAGCCAGGGAGGAACTGTGCTGCTGCTTATGAGCATGGTTCAATTTCTTTGAACCTGTTCTTTCCTGGAGGGTCTCAGACTATGGGAAAAACTGTGTGAACAACAAGCTGTCATGTCACTCCCTTGTTAAACTTGTGTGACTAAGTTTCCAAAGGAGTAGGGAAGTGCCCTGCTTCTTATGTTCCTTTGCACATTTGCATTTTGTCAGTCTGAAAAAACTGAGGTGAACATTCAGAGAATTAACATCAAAACTGAAAGGTTACATCCCTATCCAGGCTGCCTAAAGCTAACATTGACAGTGGTTTAGTGATTTTTGCTTCCTGAGGTATCTTCATATTATATTTAATGTGTAAAATGCCATTTAGCCTCCCCTTGGATGCTGTTCATGTTTTCAGACTGCTTGTAATAGCATGGAAAGTTCTGCTGGTTGTTCTATTTCTTTGTGAGTTTATTGTTTGTTTAGGTTTTTTTTTTTCCTAAGTCTAAAAGAAGTTTAACTTCTTGGATTCAAACTTTGATTAAAACCTGGGGTTGGGAACTTAATTTGTTTCTCAGGTTTGTTTCTGGGCTTCTTTTGTTGTATTTCTGCTATGAGCATAATGCTAAGAGTAGAAAGCTTTAGGCTATTGCAGTAGCTGACAGTCTGCATTCATCTTGGTCATAAAAGTGAAACACACCAGCTTTATAATGTATGCACTGGCTCTTTTTGGTATAAGTACTTGATGCACCCATACAGAATACTCAAGTGGGTATTTATTTCCCCTTTATCTTTTCTACTGATTTGTTCACAGGATGGATTTGAAGTGTTTCCATTAGTTCTTTAAAGTACCAAGTAAAATCTTTGAGTGGTCTACATTTCAGGGGATAGCCTTGCTCCATGGCAAAGGGCTTAGTTGAGGATGAGTTTTCAGTCAGAGAACTCAAAGGAACTGTTTGAGTATGGAGATTATAGGACCTGAATTTTGTTTTAAGGCAATCAGCATGCTCTTTGTGTGTATAAGCAGTGGGAAGGAGGTATGTTATAGCAGGGTGGTAGAATTCTGCTGAGAGTGTTTTTCCATCTTATGCTTCTGAAGCAGTGATGAAGTTCTAATGCTGCTGTGCAGTTTCCTTACATTAGTCTACAGTGTTTTCAGTTTTACTGGCTTAAGAACATCTACTTAATCTAAGCATGACAGGCTTTTAGAAGCATCAGCACTCAGGGCATTAAAACCAACATACTTTTCCAAAACCACTTTTGAATAAAGGCAGAATCCTATTTTGTTTTTGACAGATGAACGATGGACCTTTGTGCAAGTGCAGTGCTAAAGCCCGGCGAACGGGAATAAGACACGGCATTTATCCTGGTGAAGAGGTATTAGTAATTCTAAGGATTGCAATTATAAATAAAAACTTGCAGCTGTAAATTCCTGCTTGGGTTGATTTGAGGGGGTTTTCCTGTGATTTACAGGCTGAGTAAAAAAAAAACTATTGTGCAACTTCAAATCACTTAGTTACATAACTTCATATTTAAAATGCAATGCTGGTAATAAAATGTCCCTGAAAACTATAGAAAATATTTGCCAGTGTTTGCTTAGTTTTAGGTTTGTTTGGGTTTTTTTAAGGTTTCTGAAATGTGATTGTGTTAATAGAAAAGAACTTGTGATCAAAGATCTACTATCTTCAAGTGGATGAATATGTTGTGAAGGGCCCATTTTGTCAAGTGATTGCTTTAAAAGAAAAAGTAAATAGTAATTCTTCTGCTGAAAGAAGCAGAAGGCTTGTCAGGGAGCATTCTTGCCTTAGCATGTAGGCTTTACAATTTATCTTCATACTTTTCCTTGAAAAATTTTATTTTTCAGCTGGCCTTTTTACATATATTTACTGAAACAATCACTTATTTATTTATCTGCAGTTAAGGAGTTATGAACGTTTCTTTGAGTTCAGAAAATTGGCTTTGGTCTGAAGCTTACTATAAATATCTCCAGTTCAGGATCTCTTCCTCCCCATGTTGCATCTAGGGCTCTTCTTGCAGAGGAAGGAGAAAATTAAGGAGAAAACTATTATATATAAAACTTGCTACATGAAGGCAGCTGCTCCCTGGAGCAATGCCATCTGGGAATCCCAGGCTTCACAAAATCTCCTTGGATATGATGCTTTTCACAGTGTCCTGTAGGTGAAATTGCCGAGCTGTCTTGTCACAGCCACAAGCAGCTTATTTTGGGGCTGAAGAGCCAGTGAAATCACCTTACTGCATAAGTTTTGCAGTGGCCAGAGCAGCATGGTGGTGTAGCTGTCTTGCCATTGCCACAGGCCAGCTTTTGTTCTGCAGTTCAGAGTAGTAGCTCACTGCAGTGCTTTTATTCTTTTTCCCAGTGTGTTCCAAACAGGCCAGTGGCAGCCTCTGAACTGCAGCAAGTTGTTTGTAGGGCATATGAAAAATTGGTTTTGTCTGACTGTTGAGGATTTGGGTCTTTACACAGGACTGCTTCAGAACAAGCTGGAAGGAATCATTAAATCCAAGGTGTCTGGCTGCCTTTGGACCTCAAAGTCAAGCATTACAACCTGGGAGATAGAGTGGGGTTACCAGAGCTACCTCTGAGTGATAGACTAATCCCTTCTCTTCAAGCCTCAGCTATCCCCCAGGCAGATGAGCTGATACCTGTCTATCTTGATAATGTACTTTGGGATCTTCTCATGTGATGTCCAGACTTCTCTTCATAAGATTTTAAAATGTGTTTCCTGAAACAAATTTATATAGGAGAGGAGATAAGTCTGGAACATGAACAACTGTTGTGTGTAAGAGAGATGGAGAGTTAAATATAAAATGGAAAAAAAATCACCTTTTTTTGCTTTTGAATGGCTTTAAAAAGCTTTCTTAAAGTGAAAATGGAGATAAGGCCACACTTTCCTCCTTCCCAGAATGCTTAATTGTGACTACCTGCTTTTATTTAATTTTTCCTAATGCATATTTCATGCCTATTAGAAATACTTTATTCTCTCTTTTAATCTAAATTTGCCTTGACTCTACACATAATTCTACTTATCTCTTTCTTTAAGCCCATTAAACCGTGTCGCCCCATGACCAACAATGCTGGAAGACTATACCACTATCGAATTACTGTGTCACCTCCCACTAATTTCTTAGTAAGTACTTTAGAAATAATTTGAACTAGGACTCTGATTTTGTTTTCAGTGAAAAAAGTCATACTGCTTCTTGCTTACTCCGTGGTGGTTTTGTTTGCTTTTTTAAGACAGACAGACCTACTGTTATTGAGTATGATGACCATGAGTATATCTTTGAAGGGTTCTCCATGTTTGCACATGCCCCACTAACAAATGTAAGTATGGACATTGCTGCTTACAGGGGGTTTCTTTAGAAGGTGTTCATTCTGCCCTGAAGCAAAACTTCTCTGAAACATGTATGCTACAAACATCTTACAACTTACATCAGCACTGGGGACAGAGGGGAGATATTTGTGCTAACAAATCTCAGGTTTAGTCTTGACTGATTGTGGTGAGCAGCGTCTTTGAACTGTGACTGAAGCTGTGATGTGCATCGAAGGAATGTTTTTATGTGATTCACAGTTTGGAAGTGAATTGAACCATGGAACAACTTGTTAAGACTGCTAATTGGATTTAAATTGGATGAGTGGGTTTATGAAGTTGGCTAAGTTTAAAAAAACTAGCAATAGCAAGAAAAAAAGGTTTTCCTTTCAAGTGACAAATGAAATTTTTCAGAGATCCACTCTAAAGGGTTTTGTCTCTTCTTCAAACTTACCAAGATGTATCTAATACTTTCTAACAGCTGTTCTGCTTCTTCAGGATCTAGCAAGTTACGGTTTTTAGTAAAAGCTGTAGGTATGTGCAGGTGTTTAACTTTGTGTTTTAAAGCAAGTGTAACTAGAAAAGGGCATGATTGGTACCTGACTGTCTTGCTTTTCCAATATAAGCTGAGTTAGCCAAACATGAATGGAAAGTATGCAAATACTTAATTTCTGTACTTGAAGATTTTTTTTGTTATCTTGGTTATTTCAAGGCTTTCTCAAGAAATTCAGTGAGTGTTAGTTTCTATGGTTTTTATACTATTACTAGTTACATCACCAGTGCCACAACTCAGTGTAAGAATGATTATGAGCACAGGACTGGAATGTAGCACTAAAGGACTGGGATGTAAGGATACTGGTACTGAGAGGCACTGAGAAGAAACTACTTTGACCCTGACAGTTTGCTTACATAATGGATAACATTTCACTTTTGGTGGTCAGGGGAAGGGAGTCTTGTGGACGAGTCAGTGAGAGAGTGGAGTTCAGTGGGAAGCACTGCTGCCCAGTAGCATTAATTCAGCCTCAGGAATCAAGGCAAATTTGTCTCAAGGCTTTATGTTTTCACTTTGCAAATGAGCAAAAAGGAACAGTTTTGGTTTACTCACATTAAATAATGAAGAAACTCCTTACCTTTACAATTTTTGTGTCTACTGTGTGACAGAGAGGCAGAGAGTTATGGATGTTTTTAATACACAGACAACAAGAAAAACTCATCTTTGATATGAGTAGTTAGTGAAGCTGTTAAGCTTTCTGTAAAGTGCATGTGTGTTTTTTCTCATTCCAGATAGGGGAGGTGGTCAGCTACAAATGATTACTTTTTTACAGAGTTGAGTACGAAGCCACACTGTGGTGCCAATTCAGGTGTAAAGCCCTTTGGAAGGAGTCTCTTGATGTCACAAGATGATTTTTGGTATAAAACATAAAACCTGCTCTTTGAGGGACACTTTGGAACATATTTGATGAAAAAGAGGTAGCAAAAGGTAGTAAAATAGGGATCTGAACCAACATCTTTGCATTAATCAAATTTGTGTAATATGAAGTCTTAGGTTTGCCCAGTTAGGGTTATTACTGAGTTACTACTGTTATTACTGAGTAATAACTGAGCAGCTCAAGTATTAGGGAAAATGGCCAGTACAGTCATAGGAGGAACTATAATTTTCATATTATAAATACCAAACCAATTTTACAGTACCAACCATGTGCTCCTTTACTGTGTATTTGCTTGTGTACGTGGAACTCCAGTTCATGGAGTTGTGGTCACTTCTCTAAAATATTCAGTTTCTAGTTTAAATTATGTGTTAGGAAGTAAGTAAATAATCCCTGTACTTTTTTTAAAGTCTCACTGATTTAAGTATGACAGGTTTTCATCTGTTCAGATTCTAAATGTCATATTTAACTTCAAGGTTTTGAGGGGATATATTCACACTTAATACTGTATCAAATTGTAAGAAATGGAGTTGTGTTTGGTTGTTTGGTGCAGCTTCTTAATTTATCGTGAAGGTATCAATAGAGTCAAAACAGTCAAATATTTGACAGTGGGCTGTAGGAAGATGCAAGCAGAATTTTGCACCTCAGCTATGTATATTGATTTCATTGCAACCCCAACACTGTTCAGATATTAATTTGTGTGCTTATCAGTGTAAAATAACCTTGTGTTGCTTCACTTTCACAGATCGCAGAATTGTTCTAACTTTCTTTTATATTTTTGAGGCCATTGTGTAGTAAAATTTGGTAAGAGCTGTAGATGTGTAAGGGGAAATTAGGCATTTTTGTAGTCTTTTAGGAATTTACCTTTTTTTCCTCTGAAAATTGCATTTAGAAAATGAAATATCTTCAGCATATTATGAACTGTAAAAGTGAAAAAAAGGAATTAAATGTTTGTCTTTCTAGTTAGGTGGAATTCTGAGAATATTTATTGCATGAAATAAGTATGAAACTGTAATTTATCCCTGAACTATAAGATTACGTAGCTTTGACTTAAAACTGCATTTTAGGACAGCATAGCTGACAAAATTGGCAGTGTGCTAAAAATCTTCAGATCACTGTATCAGTCTGACATGCTGTGTCACAAACAACAAATTCACTTGCAAATATCCAAGTTAGAGAAGATACAGGTTGACTGAGGTTTACAGGTGTACTTTTTCTCCTAAAGAAAATCTCATCTCCAGTAGATGGCATTATTTAACCTTCCTTTCACGATCCCTCCTGTCAGCATTGTGTTTTATTACTGAGCTGAAGGCTGGAACTGGTACTCCCTTTACATGTGCTTGTGTTCTTGTCTTTGCATGATCCCCCAGAGCAGCTGTTTTAGTAAGTGCCCTTTTCAGCAGACATTAATACCTTTGCATACAAAGTTGTATTAACTATATATTTGATGCTGTATAGTTTTTAATGCTGAATTTCTCTCCTCCTTCCAGATTCCTCTATGCAAAGTAATCAGGTTTAACATTGACTATACAATTCATTTCATTGAGGAGATGATGCCTGAGGTAAGATGGATAATTAGTCTAAATGACAGAATGGGTTTTGATACGTTGTTGATACGTTTAATGGATGAAACTCTTCAGTATCCCACCTTGTGAAGTCTCTGAGAGACTGGCTCTGTTCTGAAGAAGTGGCTGAAACAGAACTTGCGCTTACAGGTACTAACAGAAATCCATCCTACCTAGGCTATCATATTAAAATCAAACAGTAAGAAGTGCTCCTACCCACAGGTATAGGTTCCTTTCATTTTAAGGTATATACCATATCTGTAAATTGAATTAGGCATTACCCTTCTCTTATGTATGACAAAAATAAGGCATATGGAGGTACTCCTTTACCTGGACCACATAAGTCAATGGCAGAGCTGAAACTTAATCAGAAGTTTGAAACTCTGAAGATCACTTATCAGTACTTAATATAAGCTGTTGCCAAAACAAATTTCCTGTGGATACAAACAAAGCACATGGAGTTCATAATCTGTTTGTGGTGGGGTTTTTTATTACAAATTAATGCCTAGTGGAGCCAGTTTGTGAAGTAAATTGCTTCAGTGGAACAGTGTGTCTAGGTACAGAAACACCCCTGCATATTAACTACAGAGATAGGATCAGTATTTAATTTAGTCACATATATTTACATTTTTCTTTCTAGTTATCTCTTTTTTTGTTGCTCTACAGCATCTAAATATATGCAACAGTCCTGAAATGCCTCAGAAAGAATAATGTGATCAAAGCAATTAATTTCTTGTTAGTGAATGTACTATGTTGTCTGCAAATCTTGAACTGAAACAACAAATGGTCACCAAGCAAAATAGGGAAGTCACTATTTTGGGGGGCTTCTGGGTAAATGGCTACAGCATTATTTGCACACCATCTTTACTAATGATTTTTGAAAGAGTTTGTGGTGTTGAGTTTGGGATTTATGGCTGATATCATACATGCACAGTTTATATCAATCTGGCCCGATTTTCTTTGTTCAGGAAAGTTTATTTGTTCATTCACTAAAGGAGCCACTTCCTCACTTGATGAAAAGAATCTTTTTTTTTCCATTTCATTCCTTTTCTTTTCTTCCTCTTCTGTTGGCTATTGAGGTCATAATCCTCAATTTGCATTGCACTCATACTTGCTATGGAAGTGATAGTGATACCACAGATGGTGATTTATAAACATTTATTATGAGCATGTGGGAAAAAGTGAACTATAAAAATATATTTCTCAGAAATGTGTTACCTGCTTAGCTTGCTCAGGTGGAAGGGGTTTTGGTGCTTGGCAGATTATTGTAGATTCATAATTTCTGCCTATACTGTTGATTTGGACATTGAGTGAAGAGGATTCAATATTCTTTCTTGACAATGCTTTCTGAAGAGACAACTGTGCTGTGTTAGAGTAGATGATCACAAATATATCAGTACTGTTTCCAGAACTTAGTGGTTGGCAGATATGAAGACACTGTTTTTTTTCATTGTGTTTTATTTAACTACATATAAATGACATTATTTGTATTGCAGTATATTTATAATTTTGGTCTACTTTTGTTTCCCCAGAATTTTTGTGTGAGAGGCCTTGAGCTATTTTCTTCATATCTATTCAAAGATATTTTGGAGTTATATGACTGGAATCTTAAAGGTAACATTCTCTTTGAGAGAGTCCTCAAAGTAGCAGGAGGGGGAGGGAGTATCCCTCCATGAGAGGGACAAACTTCATCTGTTCTTCAAGAAGATTAAATTAGAGTTCAATAGTGTGAGCTGTAGCAATGAAAATGCACAATCTTGGCACTATATTCTCACAAATAAACTAAATTTCTGGGTTAATCCAGAACTTTAATTTTCAATCAAACAATAAATCTTACTGTGTCTAATATGACAGAGTATCATGTGTATGGTATTTTGAAAGCCAAGGTGTCAGGTAAACTATTCTCTCTTTTTACAGGCTAACAAACAAGTTACTCATACAGTATTTCTCTGCAGTGAACTCAGACAGCAGTGTCATACAGACAGCTGTGGAGAGTGAATGTTACCATTATAGCTGAATGTTTTTGTCTTTTGACAAGATGAAAATACTTGTTTCTGTGAAGACTGCAACACAGGAGAATACTTCCCATGGTCTGAAAGAGAAATGAGAGTATCAGAGGAATTACATTTTAGTATCTGTAGGGTGTCTTGACTTTGTCTGTGGAGATGCTCTCTGCACTTAATGCAGTTAAAACAGAGAAGCACACAGGTTTAATACATTTTGTGTAGCCTTTGGTTTGATACTAAATATATTCTAATATCAGTGTTGTCTCTCCGATCGCTGCTTCTGAGTGTTCTTTCTTTTTGTAACACCAAGTATTTACAGGTTTAGTTTTTATTTTCTTGCAAAGCTTTATATAATGAATAGGAAAATGAGGAAAAAACCACAAAACAGTACTGTGGAAATTTTCATGTTACCTTTGTTATGGTAAAGAAAAATGACCCCACTAACTGGGAGGAGGGAGTAAACTAGTGCTTGTACCTGTAAGGTTTAAGTGAAATAATTAATTGATTATATAAACCAATCTTTTTGTATTACTGTTGTATTTAAAGTACTGGGTTTTTTGTTAGGTTCTTCTTATTTTTAAATTATTTTAGATTTCTTTTAAATTGTCTGTGTGAAAGCTTTCACTGCAAGTTGTCTCTCTGTCCTTTTTTTGTTACTTTTTGGATTGCAAATTAAGCCCTATCAAATGTAATCACATTTTATTGATTTCATCTGCAGCAAAATTGCCTCTTTTCTACTTTTGCAAATATATTGCTGTTCATAAATCTTCTCTATTTTTTTTTTTTATTAAAGGTCCTTCACTTGAAAATGATTCTGTGTCTTGTCCCAGATATCACTTCATGCCGCGATTTGTGAGATTTCTACCAGGTAATGTTTGTATTATGTAGCTTTATACAAATCAGATCTAAAAAAAAACTTTTAAAAAAACCCCAAACCCAACCCTATTCCCCAGAAAAAAATCTCCACAAAAAACCCTTTATTGCAAGTCAAATGGTTCAGTCAGTGCAGAGATCTGGTGCTTCTACCTGGAGTCTTTAGGGCTTGCTGGCAGTACAGATGGTTTACTCAGAACTGGAATTCAGATGGGCAGGGCAAGTCTTGCTTCCAGCTTTTGTGTCTGTAGTCATTTTAGTCGGAGCTCCTTGTTGTGCTCTGCCATGGAGCTGTGGCATTTGAGGAGTGCTGTTATCTAATCTCACACATTTCATGCCCCCCTGATCTTCAAGGTACCATGTGGTTAGATGACAATTCTTGATGTGCAAGGGTCAGCATGATTGGCATGCCTGAGCACATGTTTTTCTGATTGTTTCTTTATCCTAGTGCAAGCTTAGACCTTGGAGCAAATATTCCAGTGCAGTTCAACCCTGGCCTGTCAGCCAAGGACAAGATTCCATGTGGAGCATTTTGCTCATTTCGAGTGAACAGCTTACGTAGGCATTTAACACATCCTAAGATACCAGGACAGACTTTCAGTTGCTGTCAATATCATGGCTCCATTGAAAATGTGTCCTGCTGAGATCCTGCCAGTGATTGCTCCAGGAGGGTTGTGTGGACAGAAGGATGTGTTTCAGCTGTGGGATTTAGGGTGCAGATGAAACATGGAACAGCCTTCATCAAGAGGGCTGTGACCTGGAGGTGCTTTCTGCTTTGGGCTTTGAAACTTAGTTGGGATATTAATTATAGCTGGAGCGAAATGAGTTTTGGCTCTTTACTGTGGAGAGTACTGATGGCTAGATGGCTTTATTTCTAATTGTTGTTCCTTCCTGGATACACAGCACTGTTCAATCAGAAGCAGAGCTCTGAGGCTTGCTAGCAAACATTGATTTGGTTTTGCTGAAGCAATTTACAAAATAAGCCATCAAGCCACATGTGGCTGATTAACTTGACCTCATCACAAAATGAGAACAAGTTTGTCCTGCCTGGTTTGTGTAGCTTGAGGGTGCTTTCCTGTTCGGGGTTTTTATATTCTGATTTTTTTTTTTTTAATTTTAGTTTAGAAGTCAGCCCTTTCTGTGCTGTTGGGTTGTTTACTGATCAGGAGAGATAAATCTCTATAATATGTATTCCTGTGTGCTGCTTCTTCTTTAAGGTCCCCAGCCTTTTAACTCTTTTTTTAAAATGTCTTTTTCCTGATATTTCTGCATATATAGTTGCCTTTTAGCATCTTTTTGACAGTTTTTTTTTTTAATCAAGCTTTCATTTTTTATTGATTATTTTTTGAGATATCCTTGAAGAATTTTAATTTTCAGAGAGTGGAAATCTTATTTCCTTCAGGTATGTTTGCAGAACACTACTTATGTCTAATCAAAGAAGATGTTGGTGCATCAGATCTCCACACATCCATCAGCTGTCTCTTTAAAGATAGAAATGAATTGCTGATTTCCTATCTCCTCTACTTTTTCTTTCTTACTTTCCTAACATGGTCTAAAAATAATGAGGTTTGGGATGTCAGTTTTTCTATGTGGATTTACTTAGAGACAGGCCTTGGGGTAGCTCTGAGCTAGTCATACCAGGTTTACTGAGATGCATGGCATGCAGAACAGTTGCTGGATTGTATTCATTTTCATAGGTTTTTATGATGATAAATATATTCAGAAAGTAGAAGACAAGAAAAAAACACATTTGAGGTTCCAAGTACTGCATACTCTGACCCAGAAAGGGTCTCTGACCTTGATTTAGCACAGCCATCTCTAGCAACCTGTACAGTCTTCAATGGGTAAGGATACACTTACATTTTAGTGATTGATGGGTGTGGGCTACCTCTTGCATAAGAGTATAATCGAGTTGTTGACAAAGAACTGTCTTGTAAGCAGAGTCCCCCTTTAATTTGAAGGAAAGCTTTGCACATTTGAAAAACTGTCCCTGTAGCTATTTAGAAGTATTCTCTATTTCCAATGAGGTTTATATGGGGTGTATCTTCCCCACTTAAGACTCCCTCTTGGAATTTAAGTGAGTTAATTGTTCTGAGAGGCCAAGTTACACCATTCCCTGTCATGACTTCTGAGCAATAGTGCTGTAATCCCAGCTGAAGTAGGGAAAGGTTTGTTTCCTCACATGTCTTGCAGAGGACATCATCTTTCTTACACTCTGCTGCTGTTGTACAGCAGCTCTGCAAGGCTTTTCCAGTGTG
Organism: Notiomystis cincta; assembly: GCA_013398075.1. Taxonomy (NCBI): domain Eukaryota; kingdom Metazoa; phylum Chordata; class Aves; order Passeriformes; family Notiomystidae; genus Notiomystis; species Notiomystis cincta. The sequence goes on from VZRX01012201.1 coordinate 105,997, forward strand.
CCTGGGATCACACTCCTTGCGCCATATTGCTCTGAGGTTTTACTTCTGTTTTGTCACTATTTCTCTTTCATGGGTGTAGTGATAGAGAGAACATATTCAGTGGCTGGACCAGATTGTTTCTGTTCCCTGGGGGTGGGAAATCAACATTTGTGTTTTGTGGGGATGAAACTCGAAGATTCCTCCATACTTACGGATTAACACCCCGTTATTAAAGGAGGGAGTTGGAGCGATGTATGTCAAAGCACTGTAGTAACACATAGTGACTTTTGACTTCCATGAGCAGACATACTGAATTTGAATAGTCAGTGTCTTCTGAGTGGTCATCTGTCAGGACCATCACTCACCTTTCCTGTTTGCATATTCACATCTGCAGCTGGCTACCTGAAGCCAGTCAGATTTTAGTGTCTTCTTTTGTTACAGGCAGCCTTTGCTGTGCGTTTTTCCTGGGGTCTCAGAGGTATTTAGTAATTTTCACATGCCCTTGATTCATTTAGTGACAGAAGACAGCATGAGGCTCTTTAGTCTTCATTACTGCAGTTACAGCATGTAAGCACTACAGATGAGTTTAAAGTGCAGGGATAGCTTACTACATTCATCCAGAAGCATCCTGTAAAATTTTGAGTGTTCTTAAAAAAAGCTGCATAACGCCTAAAGGCTTTTTAACTGCTGTTGTAAAAAGAATGATAAAATTGTGAAAAGGAAGATATAACTGGACAACATAACGGATTGTTCTGCCTACTCACTTTAAAGTTTATTCAGGCAAGTTAGAAACTTCAAGTTTACAGTACTATGGAGCTGTTCCTCTCCCCACCATTGCTGTTACTGCTTTCGTTTGGCAAAGTGTTAATGAATCTTCTGTACTCATCAGTAAAACATTTGCCTTCGTATTTGTCAAATCACTTAAGCAGTTTGCATTTTACTTTGCTCATACAAATGGTTTATGCTCTGTATATTTTCTCTTATGCTCATGCTTTAGGAGTGAATCTCTGAAATGTGTTTTTTTTTTATTTATGGTTTTAAGATGGAGGAAAAGAAGTACTCTCAATGCATCAGATTCTTCTCTACTTGTTACGATGCAGTAAAGCTCTGGTGCCTGAAGAGGAGATTGCCAACATGCTTCAGTGGGAAGAACTGGAATGGCAGAAATATGCAGAGGAATGCAAAGGGATGATCGTTACCAGCCCTGGCATGGTAGAACAAATAAATAATTGTTTTCTTTTTGAACAATCCAATGACATGTAGATGTCTTGTTTCAGAGTTTGTTACAGGCTAAACTAGAACAGGAAAAGGTGACCAATGGCAGTTGCAGATTGCAATAGGAACAGTTTATTGACTTGTTCCAACCCTGAATTCCAACCCTCTGCTGCTGTACTGAAGGGTGTGTTTTCAGATGGGCACTGTTTCAATGTGCATGTTAAAAGGAACAGCTATATTTTATGTATGTAAAACTTTCCTGTTTTGTCAGACAATCTATGTGCATGATCTCATTCTCTTTTCCCAGACATAGCACCAGAGAAATATTTGCTGTTTACTTCCTTCTTTCTCTTTTGGCCCCCTATTGTCAACTCTATTTAGTGTATGCTGTCCTAATACTGCCTTGAATATGAAAAGGTGTTTTCTGCCTATGTAGTTTTTTCTGTGTTGCTCTCACACACACTGAGGAATTTTGTGTACATTAATTAATGCATGGATTAATTTTCAGTGCCTAGTTTGAAACCCCTGTGGCCTTATTATTTTTGGAACAATTGGTACTTTAAAGCATGTGTTCTCTGAGCACAGCTCCTTTCAACTCTGGTGTTTATGTGAATTCAGCCCATTATTCTGACTTTACCTTTTAAGAAATGTGGATCACAGGAATGGATGAGTGTCCGCTAAAACTGAGGGGTTGTATTTGTATAGTTTGGTCAGTCTTGCAAAATGGTATCTTAGTAGTAGAGGTGTATTTTGGACCTGGTATTTGAGACTGACATGCAGCTTTCTCAGTAGTAATACCTTTCTTTTTCTGACTTCATTTTCCTCCTTTGTTCATAGCTCAAATTCCTAGTTTCTGAAGAAAAAGCATGACTTGGTACCATACCTTGGAAGGAATTTAGTTTTTCAATTGAAAAACCTGTCCCCAGACTGCAGCCAGGGTGACATGCTAAATATATTTTTCCAGTTCATATTTTTAAGTATGGCAGCATATCATTAGTAAACTATTTAATAAGCTAATAATAACTTGGGTCAGATAATTTTCCCCTTGATTTCACTCTGAGTGAAGTAAAACTTTTGAAACAAGAACATTAGGTTGTTTCTGGGGACATGAAATACAAAAATACATGTGAAGTCTCACTGTGGAAAATTCTACCTCAGCTGCTTTAAATGATTGCTAAACCAGAATCTCATAATAGAAATTGTTAGAAAACCTGAACAGCCTTAACTTGCCTTTGGTTTCTATGATACAAGGTACATGCTGGTCCACAAGTTGTCAGCATCTGAATGCTGTGCACTGACATAACTTCAGTTATTTTGCTGAAGATATGCTGATTTCAGCTAGCTGAAAACTCGGGGTTTTGTTTAACATAAAGGAACGTGTCTATGTTCCTTCCTTGTGTCACAGAACTCTGAATGTCTGTGTGTACAAGGCTGTGTCATTTGTGAGTGCTAGTGTTAATTCTGAGATCTTGTGTGATTTTTTTACTGGCAAACTTTGCATTCTACAAGGCAGTGTTTTTAGAGATGTGTGTGGACATCAAAATGTGTAAGCATAAAAGAAATCTGTAGTGCTTTGAAATGTCATGTTATAATGGCATCATTAGAACATGTTTTTTCTCTCAAGATTGCAATGACATTCTTCTTAGTTTGTGGATTTTTTCCTGTACATTGCAGCATATTGTGCTGATTATGAATGTAAGTGAAAAACAGAGTATGAAACTATTACCTATGCATTTTACAACATTAAAAGATAAAACAGTTCTGTTGGAGAGACAATATGAAACTGTTTTAGAAAATGACAGCTTTTCAATTCAATTATATCCATTTGGCACAACAAAGTAAAAATACTAAATTTTGTTTTGCTGTACAGCATCTCTTCAGAAATAATAATTCCTCTTGTGATCAAATATAGGTTTTATTTGTGTGTATTATTTTATTTTTTTCAGTGTGAGGTGTATATATATGCAATATGAAGAAGGGAAAAAAACTTCAGTAGGATATAAGTCCCACTTAAACAACTAGCAATAGTTCAGCATTATTTATCTTATTCATGGTGTTTCATTAGTTCAATGCAACTTTGGGTTGAAATAGATTTAGAATTTCACAAATTTTAATCATCTTTCATACTTCACTCCTAAAATGTTGATGATTTTCTCACTACTACATAGATAAATGTATATATTAACATACTTCTGTACTGCATCTGCATGGTATTTCACATTGTGTTCTAATGTCACCAGATCCTTGGTTGATGAGATTTGGAATAGGAAACAAAAATAACAGGTCTCTGTTCTGTTAGAATTTCTTTGGTTTTGATGTGAATTTAAAGGCAAGGTTGTGATTATTGGATAGTCTATCAAGGCACTTTTAAAAGAGCACAAGGATAAAGCCTTGGAAGAATAACATCTAATTTGCTTGCGTCCTGTCTGCTGGTGTGCAGTTTATACTCGATGTTTCTGTATGTTGCTGTTTGTTCATTTAACCTTCAGAAAGGGCACTGGAGAGGAGGCTGGTGTTCATGATGAAATAAAAAAGCACAGCCCAGCTACACCCCTTTCATAACTGTCAGTGAGGGAGCAGTTGTGATTAAGTCTTGGAGAAGTTCTTTTGTCCTGGTTGCTATCAGCCATCTGTGAACAGCTGTGTAACTGAGTGACAAAATGCAAGGCAGTGTCATCAAAATGAAGAGAAGGAGTCTGGTTTTGAGTGGTCCTGAGGTCACACATTTAACACAGATCCTGCTATATCCATTGTGAAAGAGTTTGGTTTTACACTTTTCTCATTGCCTCTGTTTAAGTATATAAAATGTGTCTGTATTTTTTTTTAATGTATTGATTATAATTGGTATATTGAGTACAATTATTGTTCCATATTATGTTAATTATATTTTGCTGACCTGGTTCTCAGAGGAGTGGTTTATCAAGGCTGCTTTTTTAAGGGATACAGAGATGGGAGAAGTTCCTCATTTTAATATTAAGAGTGGGGAGAACCAACAAACAACTTATGAGAAGATAAAAACTTCTCAGGCTGGCTTTGTGCAAGCCCCTGAAAAACAGAGAACTGTCAGGACTTTAAGCTCTTGTTTAGGGAACAACATTCTATCTGCTACAAATCCTGCCCATTATTTTCTGTAGGTTTTTTTTTTTTTCCTTTTTTTATAAGAAATGCTGTGGGAAAACCTTTTCTCTTTTTTTTTTTTCCTTTTTTGGGAAACCAGCAGCTTTAACTAACTAATTTTAAAAATTCAACTAATTTAAATAAGTTGACTCTTTAACTAACCTAAATAATTTTTCCTCTTTTTTTTTCTGGCTGGGGAGTTGTTAACTTTATGTTCAGTCATCTTGTCTAAAGGGAAGCTGATAAGCATTTTTCCCTTGGAAAATATTTCTGTATCTGAAAGTCAAGCTTTCAAGTAAGTTTTTGTTTTTCTAGAATAGATTGAAATTGTGGCCATATATAGAATTGGCTTTGCTTATCTGTGCAGAAAATTATTCCTGTGAACAGTTCTACCAAGGTGGCTTGGAGGGTAAAAGCTTTGTTCTTGACACAGTTTTTATTATTTTGTGAAGAGAATGGTGAGGGCTGTTTCTGTAACACTGAAACTCATCTTTGAGAAATTTACAGTGCTAAATGAGAAGTTCTGAGATGCAGGTAACTAGAAGTAATGCCCTTTTTCTGAAACCTAAGACAAGCAAAACATATTGGCCTCATCCAGCTGATTGCAAAGTGGGGAGTAAGCAGGCATGTTACAAAGCAGCTTGACAGGTAATGGAGAAGTTGTTTACTTGGAGACAAACTGTGCACCTTCAGCTGAGTTTTTAAATATGCTGGGTAAGTGATCAAAAGCTCTGTGAGCAGCGTGTCTGCTACAGTGATGTGCAATTACTTACTCTCTGCGTTTATAGAGCTGAAGCAAAACTTGCCTTCTTTTGCACTGTCCTTTTTAACAATAAAAAGAACTTTTGTTTTGAACTGTAAAAAGGGCAAAAGTCTTCTCATTATACAAGACTGTATTCCTCCTTGTAGACATCAGCCTGGGAGCCTTTTCTGAGAGAAGCGTGACAGATTTTTTTTGATGCTGTTTAGTCAGTGTGATTGAATGGATCTAATATTGCCTTCATTTGATTTGGAAAATCATGAACTAAAATTAGAGAGGTAACTTGATCTTAGCAAACTGCTCAGGCATATGGGTTCATGGATGCCAGGATACTAATCCTAATTATTTTTTCTGGTGTGATGCTTGATCAGAGAAAGTTGCATGTAGTTCTTGGAAATAGTCAAAGTAAATTTCCAGATGTTTAAAATTAAAAGGCCTTTTATTTTCCTCTTTGAGTGTTAAGTCACTTTGTTTCAGTTACTGTTTTTGCCAAATGTTTATAACAGTATTAATGATTAGTTTAGTGTGCATCTTATTAGGCTCGGAATGTTGTTGCTTTGTGTTTTCTGGATAGTGTGGGCTTGAGGCAGTAAATTTTCCATGGAGCTGTTGTCAATTTAGTTGTATTTTGGTTTTTTCTCCTAGAAACCCAGCTCAGTCCGTATTGATCAACTAGACCGCGAACAATTCAATCCTGATGTAATTACTTTCCCTATTATTGTGCACTTTGGGATACGACCTGCTCAACTCAGTTATGCTGGAGATCCTCAGTAAGATGCTTTTCCTTCTTTCTTTTGGAAACTCATTACTGTCATTTTTGCCTTAAACAGGGCTTGGTTATGTGCTTCGTTGAGTCCAATATAACATTGACATTATGACATTGAACACAAGCTCCTGCAAATTAGAAAACAGAGGAATAACTTTTTCTCTGGCGCAATTCAGGATCTGCTGAAGTAAACAGTAGACATCTGCTGGGATGTCAGTAACTCAGAAGGAGCTGAAGGACTGTACCTGACTGGTACACAGGCTTTGAAAGATTATGAATCATATATTATGGAGTACTCCTGAGCCAGTCAGACTGAAATACAGCCAGGCCTGACAGATACTGCAGCACCTTTCTCAGGAAAAACTCAGTGACACACCTTTGACAATGCACAAGGGGTGCAATGTGAAACTTCATAACCTGAGAATGGCTCTCCTGGGTCCAGCAAAGGTGATTCCTCAAGCTGCACATTATTTCTCTGAGAGGCCAGTGGCAGGTTTTCAGAGAGAGAATAGCGTAACAGGAGGGCAGAGAGGGAGAAATGCTTCTCAGTGTCTCTAGCATATACACTTCTGAGCTAGAGGATGTATTTTAGTAATTTTGTTAAACAGCCCTGAGTGGATGTTTTTAAATGTATCAAATATAACTGTTTGAATCTTTGTATGCTACTGACAGGGAGAAGATTCCAGGTAATCACTTAACCAGTGCTGTTGTGCATCATACGCAAAAGGACTAATTTTTGTTTCAGAGCTGCTACTTGATTGTTTAATTAGATGCTCTTCAGGTCTCACATCTAATAAGGAATAATATAGGCATTTTCTGTTTGATTTCTTCATGACAGTTGTTTCTTGCAAAGTGCCATATCCTACTTAATCATCTCTTTTTGTGCTTTGATGGATCATGACTACATAGTGTTTCCTAGGTTGGAAGCTCTTGTACCCACATTACATTTCTCTATACTTTTTATATCCTGATAGAATTTGGGAGGAATGGAGAGGGAATCAGGACTTCAGAGCAAGAAATACTGTTTCACTGTGGGTTGATGAAGGGACACAAAAGTGATGATTGGATTTTGTTCCCAATTCTTTTCTTAACCTCTGACAATTTCAGGGAATTCTTTCAGTGATTGGGACATGTGCTTTCTGCATGATGACAATATGAAGCCTGTCTCTGGCATGTGTAGTTAAGGTGGTCTTTATCCTCATTACTGTGGTTTAAAAATGGTATTCCCCAATTTAGTACTTCCACTAAAAAGAACCACAAGCTGCTCCCTTCCCCTTCCATTGAGAGACACAAAAAGGCAGAGATTGTGGTTTGAGAAAAGAATGGTTTACTGGAAACAGCAAGGAGATAACAAAACAAACAGTAACAGCAACAATACTAATAACAAAAATGTAGAAAGAGAGGGTGCAAAATACTCACCAGATCTGCCATTTTGAGGCCTAAACACTCATGTGCATGTATGACAGTTGTATTATTTTGCAGCTGCTTGCTGAGAATTTTGAATCTAACGTGGCAGGAAGTGGAAATATTGAGCGCTATTCCAGATAATAAAACTTTGGTTTTGGCTTTGAGCATGAGTTTTAATCCTCTTTATCTTTTAGTTTTCTTATTCATCAAAAAGAAATAATTAGACTCAAAAAGCTAAGAATTATCTCTACTTTGATGCTGAATTTATTAGTATTTGTAAAGTTCTGGTACTTTTCATTGAAAATAATATAAAAAGACAAAAATTACTCTTCCCACACATTTTTATTTTAACTTTCTTTAAAATTTACTAGTGGTTTGTGGTTTTTGTTTTGGATTTTAACCTCAGAGCTGTGTACAGAATGTAGGCATGTTTTGTTTTGTCAAAGTAACAAAGCATTTTTTGTGAAAGGCCTCTGTAGTGCCATCATAAATGTCAGGCTTAACTCTGCTGTATGTGCACCTGGAAGAGATTTTCCTCTAATGTGTCTTTTCTTTGTGATGTTCTAAGACAGAATTTTTTATAATGGTAATATGTTTAATAATTCTCAAACTTAATTGCAATAACAAAGCTTATTTCACCCTTATCAATACTAGTAGAAAAATGTGTATTGTAGATCACAGATTGAGGTTCTTGTTTTTGGGTTAGAAATTCCTCAAGGCATTTGTTCTTTTCGTTTTGCTTGATTTGTTCATTAACTCATTTTTCTTTTTTGGATGGTGATTTGTCAAAAGTAGATGTGCTATTCTGCAGATTGCAAAAAGGCAGTGAATGGAGCATGAGAAAAATCTATGGATTGACCATTTCAGATGTGTTTGTAGACTGAAAAAATACCAGTATCTCCAGAGGCAGAGAGTGTACATTCAAGAATGCTGCAGAGAAATAGCTAGGGAAACAATGCCAGTAATAAAAGATTTGTTTGTGTCTGTGAATGTGGGATGCTGTGAAGATTATAAAATAGTAAAAGGGCTGCTGCTTCATTGACTGCTAAGGCACTAATGTGGAAGCTTTCTAATAAAACCACTGTTCTAAGTTTGTGCTGAGGAGCATCTTCTTTCATAATGTAAATATGAGTCAAAAATAAATAACTTGGGTAAACTTCTTTCCTCTGGCCTCTAATTCCCTGCTTCCTATTCAAAGTCTGATTTTATGGGCTGTCCTTAAAAAACTCTGCAGAGGTGACATTTTGAAGGTAGTATTGTTTCCTAAGGACACAGGGTCCCCGTCATGATTCTCTTGGTTGCTCCTCCCATTGTAACTATTGAACCCTTGGTCAGTTGCAGCTGAATATAATGGTGAGTTTGTCTTCAAATGGAGTAAATTCTTACAAGTTTGGTGAAAGTTTATGCTAAGTCACTGAGGGACTCCCACTGAGGAGAAAGTTGTTATTGAGGTTCGTGTGTAGACACCACCAAAATAAGAAAAGGCTTAAATGGTTGGAAGAAAACCAGAGAACAAAAAACAGAAATAACTTGAATTGCTCTTTCCATTCAGCACAAACCCATAGGGAGCAAACCTTCCATTTCACTTTTCACAGAACAGCTTCATGTTGCATGTGATTTGTAGAGCTCTTCCTCATGTGCTTCCCTGAAATGTTTGAGACAGACACTTCCTGGGAAGGCTGCTACTGCTTTGCAGTGAGCGATAGGTAAACCGTGTGGAGAAGAGGGAGTTTTCACCTGCCTGAATTGAGGTGCAGGCAAGTCTTTCCAGCATGCAGAGGTGGTCCTTTGGAGAGGATGGGTGGGTGTCTGGGAGACCTGGGGTCTGCCCTGATCTTGCTGATCCTTACCTCACTCTGCCCACTAATGCCTCCTCTCTGCTACTTGGCCCACCCTGCTGGAGCAGCTACTGAGGCACTGTCACCTCTTTGAAAATGCTTTGAGATTGTTTGTTCTCTGGAGCAAAAAGGTGCTTGTAGACTTTATTTGTGTATGTTGTGTGCATTATTAGCAGCTGGTGTGTTGCTAATGACAAACAGGGAGAGACTTCTGTTCATTGTTTTCTGGTTTTGTCCTTCAGATACCAGAAGCTCTGGAAGAGTTACGTGAAGCTGCGTCACCTGCTGGCTAATAGTCCCAAAGTCAAACAGGCTGATAAACAGAAATTATCACAAAGAGAGGTATTCTGGACCTTCCTGTGACTGATAATTGAGCATTGTAATTTGGGATGGAATAAAGCCATATGAATGCCTTGTTTGTGGAAACAATAGAAATCCTTTACAAAAGATTTTCTTTCCAGAATCTTAACACAGATTTTATTTTTATCTATGCTTGTTATTGAATGTTTTTTTTTTTCCTTTTATCAGCTGTCAAACTACTGCAAGTTTTTTACCCAATTATAGAAATTATTGTTATGGAACCATAACTTCTTTATAGCTGTTGCCATTAATGGTTTCAAGAATTAGCATAGAGAAGGACTTTTTATCTCATAATGTACTTTTAACTGGCTCATAATTTTAAACATTTCTCTTCTGAGATAAAAACTGCCACGCTTGTGTGCATAAACCATAATTTATTAGGTGGTATAGTGACATTGCTTAGGATCTTTGACTTGAAATCATCTGGTTGTTGTATGATAGACAAGATATTTTTCTCTTTTTGTTTTTTTCCCCACAAAGTGATGAGCAATAAGCATTTCCTAAGTGCAGATTCTCAACCAATTGGGAATTAAAAGCAGAAAAACAAAGACTCCCAAATACAGCCTAAACCAACCTCTCTATTTCTATAAACCCTTTGACCGAAGCTTTGAATTTGTCTAGTGCCTGTCTGTCAGGCACTCTTAATTTGGCAACCTATGTAAAGAATACATGGAGGAGAAATTAACTTCTTGAGTACTGGATGGTAGTTAATTAAATGATGTTGTGTTTTTATTTATTGATTAGAAATGTTGATTATTCATAAAATCATAGACTGCCCTGAGTTGGGAAGGACCCTTGAGAATCACAGAGTGAGATTCCTGAGACTTCTCCAGTTTTTTGGGGAAATCTCAGAAATCACACTTTTAGAATTACTTCTGGTTTGTAAGTCTTTGATACATATGACATTGCACCTGATTTTTTTTCATTGTTGCAAAGCATAGTATACTGTTGTGTGAGCAAGAGTTTTGGTAAACTTTTTATTTATGCTGATATTAAATAAGCCCTTGGCTTCCTTACTTGTAAATGAAAAAAAAAAAAAACCCAAACCCCACGACATTGTGACTGAACTGTGCCACAGTTGTAAAGGAAAGAAAAATTTGTTCTTACAGGAGATGATTTTGTTTACCACAACTACAGACAGAGCAAGTAGAAGATGATTGTTTTATGGGCATATTTTTATTAGGGGGTAATGGATGGCTCATTTGTAAAATTGTAGTAGATTGTTTGTAAGGGAGTGATCATATTTTGTTCCAGAAGATAAAATGTTCCTTTGTTATTTAGCACTTGCTGTGTGGACTGCTGATTTTTGTTTCGAGACTTATTATCTAGGATAACGAGTTTTACAAGTAATTTGCCAACGGGGAGACATACAGGGCTGAAGCTTTATGTGAGGTTAATCTATATATTTGCCAGTGGAGATGTCAGTAACTCAGAAGGAGCTGAAGGACTGTACCTGACTGGTACACAGGCTTTGAAGGATTATGAATCATATGGAGTGCTCCTGAACCAGTCAGACTGAAATACAGCCAGGCCTGGCAAACACTGCAGCACCTTTCTCAGGAAAAACTCAATGACACACCTTCGACAATGCACAAGGGGTGCAGTGCTGGCAGCATCTCTGTTCCCTCCATCCACCCTCATCCACCACTGTGAGGTTGTACAACGATATTATTTGTGACAAGGTCATGCCTGGGGCTTTGTTCCTCTAACCTAACTTTGAGCATTTACAGGAGGTGCATAAATTGGGACCTGAAGGCTCACTTTGAAGTCAGTGGAGAGAGAAATGCATTTTTGAAGCCATTTATCCCCTTCATTGAATATAAAAGGAGCCAGGGCTAACTAGTGTCCTACCCTAGACACCTCTGTATTGAGATGTCTGAGGTTTGATGAATCTGTGTCTGGACAGATGCAGCTGTTGGAACTACTCTGTGAGTCTCTGCAAATCAGAAAACAGAGCCTGTTCCTGCCCAGATATGCTCACAGGCTTCAAATTGGGAGCTGAGAAGAGACAGCTTTGAGCAAGTGCCCTGTAGTGAAAAGGAGAAGGAGAAGCAGGATAGGTTGCAGCTTTGAAGAGCTTTGTGTTCTGAAGAAGGCAGAGCACTGAGGGGAGTCTTTACGGTTAGTTCATGCTGTGTGGGGAGCTTGCACACCCCAGGGCTTTATAGTATTGGAACCAAGAGATTCTGATCTAGGGCTGATTTATTTTTTCTGGTTTTCTTTCATTTCATTTTTGCAGAGAATGTTTTCTTTTAATAATACTGTCAAAATCTTTTAATGATTCTGATCCTTTTTCATGGTTTCTTAGAGGCAAACAGTTTGCACACCACCAAATGGCCAATGGTCAAGGCAAAACATATTTTTTAATATTTTTATTGAAATAGTATTGGTAGATTTCAATCACCATAGTCTCCAGGACTGGTGTATGCCAGCCCCTTTCCCAGACTGGGCACAGTGACATTGGTGAACAGGAACTGCTGCAGAGTAGCCAAGATGACAAAACAAAGCCTGTTTTGCTCCTCTGAATGTTCAAACCAGGAGTGCTCACAGTAATTGACATGAATGAATATTATAAATGATAATATAAATAATAAAATGAAGTTTTGTATGACTGGTAAAGAAAGTGCTTTCATTATGAGGACTTTAACTTTCTTACTTATATATCATCTTGGACATGTGAATTGGACTGGTTTATGTCACTTGCAGTAAAAAAAATGTAGTCACCTCTGCTCTCTTCTTGGTCTACCAAAATCCCCTGTCTACACTGCATTCCAACACATCTGCCACAGTCTGTGGCTGGAAGTTCCCAGATCTGTACCAGCCTTAGACACTGCTCACCAAAACTGAACCTCAGATAGGTATTGTGAGTGTGCTGGTGTGCACATTGCTGTACTTTGTTGTAGCAAATTCTTCACAGGAGCTCTGTTCTCTCCCTGCTTAGGAAGCACTGCAGAAAATTCGTCAGAAGAACACAATGAGGCGTGAAGTGACCGTGGAGTTGAGCAGCCAGGGATTCTGGAAAACAGGGATACGCTCTGACGTCTGCCAGGTGACTGAACAGGAGAGATGTATTTCCTTTCTTGGTAGCTGCCATTTACCTCTGAAAGGGTTGGTTGTAGTTCTAGGCTGAAGAACCAAATAGAAATGAAGACCTCAGTAATATCTGTTGATTTAGAGAACTATTCTAGTGTTCTGTCCACCCCCTCTATACATACAAAAAAGATGATTTAAAATTTTCTGCCAGGGGTTGATTAGTGCAAGGGAGAGGGGTTAGGAATGGCCAGCTTGAGGCTGGAGGTTTGCCCCATGTTCAGTCTGGTGTGGAACCCTTAATCCATCAGCTGGCTTGGTTTTAGATATTTTAATTTTAATATATTTTTCTATTTAGACAGCTTTTAAAAACACCCCAAGTTTTACAGAAAGCATGCAGAAATATCTTTTTACTTGAAAGAAAGTAAAAAAAACCCTAAAACCCCACCACTACTAACTTTTAGATTAAAACAGGTGAGCCTCAGTAGAAAGATGTCTTTCAGATACTCTGTTTCATATGCATGACATCTCCAAGGAGCATATCTCTGTCAGATCCTATTCTGAAGCAGTTGACAGCCACTAGCTTTGTGATATGATAAAAACAAGTGCAATTTTTATATAATATTTAATTAGTAAAATTCAAGTAGTTGTAACAGCCAAATAATTATACTAGAGATAGACTTGCATTATTTTTTTAGCTGTTATTTTGGAGATGTTATTTAAGACTTAAATGCATGCAACTAATATTAGCTTAACAGTGTGAAGTATAAATTTTGGGGGTTGCTAAGCAAAGGTATAGGTAGAAGTTCCATAGTAATCTTAGAAGTCTGGTCAGGCCAAAGGGGAAATTCTAGAATGAAATAAATGCTAATAACTAAAACAACTTTTCTTCTGTCTGAAACATTTCTTGTGATTCTGCTATTGAAGTAGAGGAGAGTAGTGATGCAGTATCTTCTCACATAGCTGAGGAAAATTACAGCTCTTTCCTAATTTTTTTTTTTTTTGTTGTGAACTGTATCTGTTTTTACAGCTTAAGTAAACTGTGTAAATTTCCAATTTAGGCACTTTGAAAACGTTCTGTGTTACTCATAATATCTTTTGTAATTCATCTCCTAATGTCTTGAATATTCTTGTTTCATTTTGTTGCTGAAGGACAGCAAAACACCAAAGAATGATAAAAGTAAAGCTATTTCACAACTTTTGTGCCCATCTGTAGCTGTAACATCTAAATCAGACAGTTCTGGTGTGAAGGTCCTTTGATTTCATTTCTTTGAGAGGCCAAGAGTAGGCAACTGTATGTCTGTAAAATGAAAGATTGCTGCTGTTGCTACATGCTTTTTCCAGATTAAAGAAGACTAAAACTAAATACACATAAATCAGCTCTGGGGGAAGAGCTAAAGTGCAGTGATTTAAAATTACTGCTTTTAAAAGCATTGCAGTTTAGAAGATTGAAACTCTTTTAAGTCACTCCTGATACCTTATACTTGCTGTGAGTTCCATGTAGCTTTAAGGACACCGGTCTTTGCTGTCTCGGAAATGAACTGCTTGAAAGGGGAGGAAAAATGGTGAGTGGAATGTTTAAAAAAAATGTGACATGTCTGAGTTCTGACAGGCTCACTTGTCTGTTACCCTGTATATCAAGTGCAGTACTTGGCCACTGAGCTGGGCAGCACTTAATACACAGTGTGGCAGGATCTGGCCATGCTGAGAAGGCACCACCTCTATTCCCCCTCTCCACCCACACCATTGTGGCTGGTGAGCCCTCAACAGCAGTGTGAAGTGTTCAGCATCTCATGCATTCCAAGATATTTCAGGTCACCTGCTTCCCCTTAGTAGCTTCAGGTCAGGAATATCTGCTGTCCTGGGGGATGATGGCACTATCTGAGGGCACTTGAGAGAGTCTCTGCCTTCCCATGTTAGCTGCAGCTAGAAAAGGACACACAGAATATTTAAAATCATACATATTTTAAAACCATCTCTTCTAAAAAGATAGATACATAAAACATCAGAAACATTGAATAGCCATAGTCCAAGGGTTTATGTTTTTATTCCTTTAGTCTGGGCAGGGCTGTGCAGATAAAAATGTATGAATTAAGTGCTTTGATAAGTGTAGGATGGGAAACAGGTTTGAGGTTTTTTTCCCCTCATTTAAACCAAAACAGTGAACTAAATGTTGTGACAATTGGGAAGTGTTTGTATTTTTAGCTCAGTCAGCTGAGTTCTCTGTACACTCAAGTTGAATGTTTGTGCTTATTGCATTTGTTTTTTCAGCACGCAATGATGCTTCCTGTCCTCACCCACCATGTCCGCTACCATCAGTGTCTGATGCACCTGGACAAGTTGATCGGCTACACTTTTCGAGATAGGTGCTTACTGCAGGTAAGATATGGAAAGGAAACCCCAGCTGCTTGCTGCTTTCTCTTCATGATGTTACTGAGTTCATCCCTAATGCTGAAATGCCTGGCATTGCCACAGCTTGGACAGACCTGATTACTTGTACTGCAGGTCTTTTGCAAGCTGCAGGTTTCCCAAGAGACTTCTAAATAGAGATATCTATTGTGCACATAGATATTACACCTACCTTTGCTCCCATGGTAGATCTGGATTTGCTTGTAATGTGTAGCAAGACAAAAATGCTGTTACTGAAAAGACTGTCAAGTACTTATTTCTGTGTAAGTTCCTTTTTTCAGGTATTTGTAGGGAATACAATGTTATTCTGCAGATGAGTGTATGTGCCCTGCTTCTTGTTTTTATAGCCAGTTGTTCCAAAAGAGAATAATTAAAACATTGCCCTTCTCTTGCATTTGTAGCTCGTGAATAGAATTTGCAAACTTCTGTTCGGCTCTTGATTTCTGCAAGTACATGATCAAATTTTATCATTAACAAGCAAGAGCAGGAACTGGAGAGGAGAATTTCTTCTTGTTTTAGATGCATCTATGTCACATAACCAGGCTTTTATGTTAGTGCATATTTGGAACTGATTACTGCCAAGGCTGATGCTTGGCATGGTGGCCCCTTTCCTCTTAGACTTTTTCTGAATTTACCGAAGGAAAATGGGGACTTGTGTTCAGAACTTCCTTCTGAAATAAGCATCATCTCTCTCCAATGACGGGGCTCAGTTCAAAACAGGGCAGTTTTTTTATTTCTCTAGAGATTTTACTCCCAAATTATTTTAAGGAAATGCCTTTTCTCACAGCTTTTCTGGTTTCTGGAATTTGTTTTCCAGGCCTTTCCCTACTGCAAGTTATATTAAACATTGAACATGTTCTAGGATTTGGTTGTTGGCAGGATGTCCTTGTTTTAATGTCAGAGATAAAAATGCAGTGGTGGAAACTTTCAAAATGTTGCGGCCAAACATACAAACCAACAAGTAAATTCTAATCAAAAAGAGATGAAAGCATAAAAATCAAGTGTGTAAGCATTAGTCATGTTTGGTTACAACAAATGTGCCTTTTAATGCTTTATCCCTACACTCATTTATTTAAAACCTATAAACATTTTCCAGAAGAGGAAGAGCTTTTTAGAAATTAATATAGTATCAGTCTTCTGCTTGGGCATGGGCAACGTTAAATGTATAATTCTGCATTGATTGTTACTTAGTTCATCCTGGTGTATTCTTTTTAAAGTACAAGCAGGTTAAAAAAAGATTACACTAAGTTTTCTATTCAGCAAAGCTGTAATGTGTCATCTAGTCCAGATGGAGCAGAATTTGAGAATGTGCAATTACAACAAACTTAGTAGTACTAACAAGGAATTAAAATGGACTTGGAGGAAGTTCTTATTGTTGATAAAATATAATTTTACTCTCAAAGTTTTATGTTTAGAAAGCAACAGACAATGTTTGAATGAATTACTGAATGTCTTTGCTCACAGTCTGCAGCACCACTCCTGCAAGTGTGTCAGAAGTAACTTTCTGCAGCTTCCATTTTCCAGTGTTTCCTCTTTTTTGTACACAAGTTTTGTGTGCACATACTTTTATAGAAGCACAATATTTTGATCTGTGTACGTCTAAAGAAGGAGAAAATGTGAGTTTGCAGGATGGAGCTCTGAAAAACAAGCTGTAACTACAGCTGTAGTTCACTGTAGTTCACTGCTGACATTTCTCCAGTGGTGGTGTCAGCAGCAGAGTAAGCTTTCAGTAATCTGAGGTGGTACAAAGGTAAAACAGAGGACCAATCCTGTCATTCCTCTTGACTTCATTTGAAGAGTTCTGCTGTGATTAACTCTGCCAGGAATAATGTACTTGTTGTTTCATTTTTTGAGCTAGGAGAGTTTTATAGCTATTTAAGTAATGTAGATATGGATGCCTGAGAAGCACTTTTAGTTGCTTATATTTTTAATATGAATATTTATAGTTCAGTGTTAGAGTGAATATATTTTTAAATAAGCAAATGTATTGAAATCAGGTCAGCAAAGCTGGTAAGCAAAAGTCTTAGGGCAAATTGATAGTTCATGCTTTTTCTCTTCTAAACTAATTTTTCTTTAAAGAAAAAATGTTGAAAGTTAATTAGTTAAATTGATGATTGAGCATAAATGTTGCTTGTTTCTGACATTTGAAATAGTTCACTCTACATTTAAATTGCTGGAACCAAGTTTCTGATTGACTACATCGCTTTGTAACCTTTCTTCCAACTGAAAAATAACTATTACTAGCTACCAGTCTAAGCTAATGTTTTTCTGTCATTTGCAAAAACACACCTAAAATTTTTTTTCCTGTGTGTGTGTTACACTGTAGCTTGCCATGACTCATCCAAGCCATCATTTAAATTTTGGGATGAATCCGGATCATGCCAGAAACTCCTTATCCAACTGTGGGATTCGACAGCCCAAGTATGGAGATAGAAAAGTTCACCATATACACATGAGAAAGAAAGGTATGCTACTTGCACCACTAACATTTTTCTCTTACCTCACACTTAATCAATAAGAGCACCCTTTGCTTCATTAGCATTTCCTTGGCCATTGCCCTTTTGAAAGATGCCTTCAGTAGAGAATTTCAGTGATTGTACGCAGACTTTGGTGAGATCTTTCTAAAAGACTGGATTTTGCAAATTAGTCAATAAGTAAAGAGCTGAGAAAAAACAAGGGTAATGAATGGGAGCATGTATTTTCTTAGATTTTTGGAAAGTACTGTTTTCTTAATTTGCTGCTCAACATGGTGAATAAACTGGAGTATATTTTGTAAAAATGTCTTACTTACGTGAACATGTAGTCTGTCTGCTGCAAAATATTCCTCATCCCTTTAAAGAATATTCAGTGATAATGAAGTAAATTGTTTATTGCTTGTGTAATGTTTAGAATGTCCTTTTCATGCAAAGGTGGTGTTTATCTGTCTCCCTGCATGCAAAAATTCAATACTGTTGTAATGGGACTGCAGTCACTAAGGCAGAGAGCATTGGTAAGGATTATACTTGGTGTAATAAACCCTGTAAATAACAGGATAATCTTGTGTACAGCAATTACAAAGTAACATTTTGAGTAATTGTTTTCTACATCTCTTCAAAGTGAATTAGTGGCTGTTTACTTAATAGTGCATTGTTTATGTTTCTAGGGATAAACACCCTGATAAATATTATGTCCCGTTTGGGACAGGATGATCCAGCTCCTTCCAGGTAATGAAAATAGTTGTTTGCAAGTAGGGAAGCTACTGTAGAGGGAGATATTTAATAGAAATAACCAACTTGGTGTCAGCAACAGCTTTGGCAAATAGTTGAAGTGAAAAGTCATTTTGAATTGACTTCTCTATTATGAAGGTGTGCTGAACCTCCATTAGCAGTGACACAGAAATGTTTGGTCATGCCTGCTGAAAACGTCTGAGGAAGGCTTTAACAGATAATTCTATCATTTTTGTTGATCCCTGAAATGAGGAGGACTAAAAGGCTACCTTTTTGCTTCCTGCAGAATAAATAATAAGATTTGTTGTTGTTGTTATCAGTGCTATAAATTGGATTCTTAATCATGTTTTCTCACAGTAGTACCTTCCTAGCATGGCACCTTGTTAACAGGAGTGTGGTGCTGAACATGGGCTTTGCTGATTTACTGTTCCAATTTAAAGATAGATGCAAAACCCATTAATGTTGTAATGCAATAATCTGTAAATGACCACTAAGAATTCTGTGCATATAAATACAGTTTAAGGTGCAGCCACAGGCACGATACTTAGGTGAAGTTGAATAAACAAAGCTCACAAGGCTAAGGCAAGAAACAGTTGCATGTGAAATCTCTTAAATGCATGAACTGGATGGCAGTGTGTATTTTAGTTAGCTAGTGCTGTAGCTGGCCCTTTCAAGAGCCATCATTTAGGAAGAAGCTCAGGAATAGGGGAAATTGAATTCTGCATAAATTATTGTTGCATTGTTCCCTAAATGCTGTTTCAGCTAGACCATGCCCTTTTCTCTTCAAGCTTATCTGAGTCCTCTTAAGATAACGTGACATAAGGCTAAATTGCATTAATTCTTGTGAAACAACAGAAAAATGTAAAGTTTCTGAGAGATGTGTGCTTTCAGTTATGTTGCTACACAGAGGAGTTGTAGATTTATTCACATGTTACTGTTTTGTACAGCAGAGGTACTTGAATTCTTTCAGCTGATAACAAAGGCCTGCTATTTCAGAAATTACACTAATTATATAATTGTTGGGAGAGTGAAAATTACAATAAAAGCTGCCAAACACTTGACAAGGATCTTCTGGATTAAAAATAAAATACAAGAAAGAAAGAAAGAAGACCCTGTGCCCGTGGCCTTGAATCTGTTACAATCACGTGTGATATCAAATGTGGTGCTGCTTACTTGCTTTGATGTATAGAGCAGAAATTTGTATGTATTTGAATACAAACTCACATTCTTTTTGAGCTGCTTTTCCTTTTAGTCCTTTGAATATAAGCAGGCAGACTGCTTGAAGGAAATGAAACTTTATGCAAAACAAAGGTGAATCAGGAGCAGTGATAAAAAGAAACAGGAAATAAAAGATTCTAGTAACTTAATGGCATCTTTGGATGCAACTCCTTGTACAGCCATTTTTTCTTTTGAGCTCAGAGGAAGTTACAGAACACAAGGCATTTAAAGATGCTATGGAAAATCCAAGTGCTTACTCTCTCTGCCATACCATGGATCTGCTGCAGGGTCATCCTGCCATGCAGTTGTTGATGCTAATTAGGTAGAGCTCCCCAGTATCATGCACAAGGCTCAGAACAGGCTGTTTGTTTCAATCACCTGGTGCCCTCTGATGGACAGAGAAACCTGACTTCAGTGCCAAGAAGCAGTCCTGTTTCCTTTCCCCATTTGGTGAAGCTCTGACAATAGCTCAGAACAGACAGGAAAGAAATTTCAAAGGTGGTGGTGTCATTCCTGAGTTCCATGATTCACAGAGTTGTTAAACTCTGTTTTGGAAAGAATTGTAACCCAGAGAGGGTGAGGGAGCTGCAAAAATGATGATCATGACTGATTAGCAATCAACTGATTTTTTTCTGTTTTAATTGTACTGTGCAAATAACCAGCATTGTTACTTGGTTATAGTGAACTTTAAAATGCCTTTTTCAGGATTAACCACAATGAGCGTTTAGAATTTCTGGGAGATGCTGTGGTGGAGTTCTTAACAAGGTAAATGGGGAATTCTTCAACAGTTCTCACCTTTATATGTTGTTATTATTATGGTGTTGTGTTTATTGAACTTTTCAGTGTCTACTTTCACTGTGTGTATTTGCAGTCCTGCCTGATATTTAGACCTCTACATCTGCACATAACTCTCTTGAAAATTCTTTCAGTGGTCATGATAAAACAAGAAAGATTACAAAATAAAAAGCTAGAGTTTCTGTTTCATGGAGTGCAATTTTAAATTGATTTGGGTTAGAGATTATTCAGCTATAGACAAGTTGAACTTTATACTCTTTTTTTAAAGAAAAGATATGTTTCCTGGCATTCTGTTTTGTTTCCATGGGTTCTTTTTCTCTAGTTGCAAGGGAGAAGAATTAATGGGTAATGTTGAATGTGTTGCAGTTCTTGTGTTTCCAGTAATTAGGGCTGTAGCTTCCATAACAGCTTAAATAGTTAAGCTCAAATGCAATTTATTCGAAAGTAATGAAAAAACCCCATGGTTCATCAAAAATTGCTCCAGTTCTGGCCCAAATATTCTGAAATCAGTGAACAATACAGGCATATTATTAGTTATCTCCATTGTTCTACCTTGCCTGAGTAGTAGAGACAAACAGATTGCACAATATAAGGATTATAAACTGTTTTCACCTGCTTTGTTCTACTGTTTTTAATAGGAGTGTTGTCTTGTTTACTGTTGATTTGCTCTTTAAGCCAGTTTGTTATATGAACAACAAAACTGCCATTATAGCTCTGCTCTCTAGTAGCCATTAGCTATGTGATATTAAAAACTATTAGCCTATAAAGGTCTCCACTGCCCTTAAAACTCGTGGCCTTTTCTCTCATACAACAGTACAGGCTGATAAGATGGAAGACTTACTGATTAAAATGTCTCACATTTTTCATTATCATTGTTCATCAACCATCAGTTCACTTTCTGAGCTAACTTTTGTCTCGATTCAGGAAAAAAATGAGCTCCATTTCTGTTCAGTCGAGCATGTAGGCACCTATTTAAGCCTGATTTTTTTTTTTTCTACCTCTCTTAACTTCAGATGTCTGCTATTGTGAATTATGATGCTTGATTAGATTGCCCCTAAGTTTTATAGCAGTTTTTGTCCTTAAATAATCTTGCATTTTTCTCCCTCTGTACTGGGTTAATAAAGTATTTTAATAATTAGTGCCATACAGAGCTTTCCTTAATTGTGGAATGTTGAAAACCCTCTATGTGTTAACTTTTTTCGACATGGGTTAGATAGTCATATATGAAGGTATCCAAAATCATTTATTCATTACTCAGATCTTGATGGGATCAGTGAATTACTTGTTTTGTTTTGCTTCTGTTTTATGAAGTACCTTGCTAGCATGATGACAAATACCATTAAATGTTGTTAAAAGCCTGTCATTTTTACCTCTTTCTTTTTTTTTTTTTTTTTGGTTTTTTTTTTTTTTTTTTTTTTTTTTTTTTTTTTTTNTTTTTTGTTTTTTGATTTGTGGTATAATGACTTCACACATTTGATAAATACAGGCTGTTGAGTTCTGTTCTTTGTTTTCATTAGCATCTGTTAAAGTACTTTAAGCAGTATGTATACACAGATAGATATCTTGTTGGCAGCTGCATCACCTGAAAGCGCTGTGTACCCACAGCACAGAGGCTTCCCTTGTGCTCTGCTCCTCAGCATCCTCTAGGTGTCAGCTCTGCTGAACCCTCTGCTGCTGCTCAGAGAAAGGAATCTGAGATGAGGGCTGGGGCAGGGATTTAGACATGATGTGCTGCCCAGTAGAGAAAGAGCACTCTTCCTCCTCTGCTGCCCGTGCTATCCCATCAGATAGGATTGGGCATTGTTTGAATGTTTGTGTCTTTACCTTACTTCAAGCTGCATATCACTTTGGGAAGGGACCCCTATTACCCACTAGGGTCTGAGGGGAGGGCACAGCTCCCTGCAGGTGTTTGTGGTTCATCTTTAACCAAATGCTGACATCATCTGCTTTGCTTTTTGTTTTGCCAGTGTCCACTTGTACTACCTGTTTCCCACCCTGGAGGAAGGAGGATTGGCTACGTACCGCACTGCCATCGTACAGAACCAGCACCTGGCCATGCTGGCAAAGGTACAGCTCTCTGTGTCTCTGTGCTTGACAGCCACGGGTACAATACCTGAGTGTCTGGACACATTCCTGAGGGAGCTGCCTGCTGTGAACATCAGCTTCTTTGCTGTGTTTTTTTTGTACAAGATTTGAGATGCAGGAACCCTCCTCAGTTTGAAAGTAGATTTTAAAGATAAAGGAAAACGTAGTGTTTTCTCCAAAGCATACTCTTGGGAAAAGTGATTTTTGCAGGCATAAAGATAAGTTTTTAGCCTTTGTTGCCTATACTTGCCTTTAATTTGCACAAGAAATGAAGCTGACAGTAGAACTTTAGCGAAGAAAAAGAATCAAACCTATAAACATGTTGTTTATAAGAAGATATTCTGGTAAAATATGTAAGGAGAATGTGTCAACAGGAGGTAGAAAAATGGGGGGGAAATTTCATCTGCTCCATAACCTATGCAGTCATTTTCAGGTCCACTATAGACTGTCAGAGTAGTCAGAAGTACATGAAACAGGGTTTTGGAGAAGAATTTATTATCTCATAGGAAAAATTGAGATGCCTTAGAATTCTAGTTAATTTAGTTCTGTGAACAACAGAGCTTGTTATATTTCTATATATGATACTGGTGCACAGTATCATGATACAGAAAGTCAATTAAATCTCTGTTCATAAATACATAGGTATTCCCATATTCATTCTTGATTTTGCTAGCTTTTTTTAAAGAAACAGTCTGACTCTTTCTGATGTAATTGATTATGCTACACGTGTGCACACACTGTCCACTGTGTACTGCTGATAGTTTTCAAGTTGTTCTTTTAATCTTCTCTCTCTGTAATCACACAGTGCCTTAAACAAGCATATCCAATCTTGAGATTTTGGCAAAAACTGCAGGATTTCTAGCATATCATCTTTTTGCTCAGCTCTCAGGAGAGGCGTAGGGTAGTCAGTGAACAAAATAATTTTCTTCCATGTCTTCCCTTAGTACTTTAGATAAGCATGACTTGATTGAAACATTTCAAATCAGGGCTTTGTTTACAAATATAGTATTGCCTGACATTTGAATTCATTATGCTATTTTTAAACCTGCATCAGGAAAGCTTGTATATTTTTCAAGTCTGTTGACAGCCTTTTTCATCATACACAGACAATTTTTGAATTTTTGTACTGCAATATTTAAAAAACTATATTTATATTAGATACAACTGTTAATTTTAGATGTCTGTGTATTCCAAATTTTCTAACTTACCTTTGTTCCTCTCATGTGTCTTATATGATGTTCCTGGTTTCATCCCCTGCAGTGTCATGTTGCATTCAGTTTACTTAATATATTTCTCAGCTTCTCAATGTCTCTTGAACTTATGGAATGTTGTTAATAATTAAGGATCAAATGATGAGTATAAGAAGTTTAAATTTTAAATAAAAGAGTTAATGTTCTACTCTTACATTGACTCTAGCAAGTGCTCACTGTGCATTATAAAGTGTGATGGAACACTCTTAAGTGGTAATTCACAGTGTTCTGGATCAGTGAACAGGCTGCCATTCATTGAAAATGGAAAACTCTTTTTGACAACAGAAACATGTCTAAACCATGCACCTCAAACAACTTAGTCTCCAGCTTTACGTCTTAAATATGCCCTAGGGGGGATGAAGTTGAAAGTTAACAAGAAATTAATCAGTAGAAACTTACACCCAGCTGGGAAGAGCCTATTCTCATACAAACTTTGCAAGATGCACAAATCTCTTCTTTAAAACTCCCAATAATGGTTTCGTGTCAAAAAGATGAATATGTAAAGAGAATCTAGTAGCTCTTGCCTGCATTTCTATAGCAGAATTATCATATATTATAGAAAATATCTGACTTACTACCTGAGATTCTGACTTGCAAGCAGAACTATAGTTCAGGCAACAGATGAATGTTAATGATACACTTTTGAAAGGAAGAAGGAAGCTAGGTGGCACTGCAGATTAAAATATGAGCCTTCTCTTGCAGTGCCCAGAGGCTATCACCTGTTGATGGTCTTAGAGGAAAGAGCCAGATGTTCAAAGGATTGTGTCTAACAGAGTTCCTGTTCCTCACTGTTCTGCTTTAGCTTCTTGTAGACAAAGTCTTATCCTCAGCATTAAGTTCCCTTCCTTAGAATGTCCCTTTGGTATCTCTGAAGGCTAATCACATGAGGACAAACTACCAGCAAGAAACATGATGCATTGCACTATCCAGCCAGTATCAGGCTATTTTTCTGTTATGCCCTTACACCTTCTCTTGAACTCATTCCTAAAACCAGTAATGTTTTGATCAGGCTTGCTTTGAGATTTTAGGTTGATAGTTGTAGTTTTTCCATGGTATCACACTCCAGTTGTTTACTTCTGATGAATATAGAAATTTTTTTAATTTTAGTCTGTGTCTAAGCTGGAACTATGGAGACAAGCTTTGTAGTTCCTTCAAACCTAGTAGCTGCATGATAACAGTGTAATTGAACTTTAGTGACTAAACTGGTACTCTTGTACTTCTAAAGCCGTGGTTTAACTCTTTCTACATATTTTGCAGAAGCTGGAACTAGAAAGATTCATGCTCTATGCTCATGGTCCAGACCTTTGCAGGGAGTCAGATCTCCGCCATGCCATGGCCAACTGCTTTGAAGCCCTAATAGGTAAAGTGTTTGCATCTGTGTGTGCAGACAGTTATGTTTTATACATGTCTGTGTGCTGTGTTGGCTGTGTTTGAGGAGATGTGGGCCTGTTGAGTAGTGCTAGTATGAGTAGGCAATAGGAAAACTTCTTACTTCATCTGTGTTTCTTCCCCTCTCCTGCACATATGCCACCTGCATAAACACAATGAGTGTGTAGTACAACCATAAAAATCTCATGTCCCATATCCTGGCTCTCACACACTAAAGATGAGCCCATTTCACATCATTGCAGAACTCCACCTCTTCTGTGCCAACATGGCCTGACACCTGCCCCCTGTCTGAGGGGAGCAGTTCAGACACCTTGGCCTGGCAGAAGATAAGCAGGTTCACTGCTTCCAGTAGTGCTTGAACAGACCCACAACCTTGGCTCTGAATTTTAAACTGCAGCTTTCTGAATGCACCAGGCACTCCCAACTGAGTCGCCAGACTACTTCCTCTGTGCCTGTGCTAGCCTTCTGTGAATTTGCAAAATAAATACCTTTGAACCTTTGCATTTTTCTTACAGATAGAAAGCATGGCAACATGCCATGGCTGGTGTAATAAAGCCATCCTCTAGCTGTTGGTGAAGGAGAGTTATGTCAAATTTGCTGCTGGGCACTGAGATGCTGATTAGTGACTGGCTGCACTGATCTGTAGGTTTATGTTGCAGAAGAAATCAGGGCCTGATCACAGTTACCAAGCAGGAGGGTGGAAATCTCGTGGGTCACATCTGCAGAAGCTCTATTTTAAATAGCACATTTATATGAGCCTTTACTTGTTCGAGTACACAAAGCAAGTTAATCTCACTGGTTTGACTTCATTGAGATGTGCTGTACAAGTTACTAGCTATGGGAATGGTTTAGCCCTAATGCAGGTCTTTATGTACTACACAAGCTCCTAAAGCATTTTGTCCTGCTTTGAAAAATAGATCTTAGTTGGCTTAGATGTCAACAGTTCTGTGCATTCTGCCTTGGGCCAGATTGCATTTCCTCTTATCAAGAAATAAGAGTTTTCTTTTTAACTCTGTTTTGCTTTCCATGAATGCTTTGATCTTTAATTTAAAAATAAAAAGCAAACAGAAGAGGAACACTAGATATGTATCTGTGTCTTTGTTCATCAGCTTCAGCTTGTCTAGGATGTAGTGATGAGAACTATTTGGCAAGCATTGAGATTTGCTGAGACAGCAGGCTTGCTGTTTAACCTCCAATACAAAGTTGTTCAGAAAGTTAATTGAGCAATAAGATTTTGTCAGTGCTGTAGCTAAAATCTGGGAGCTTGTTAAGGGACTATAAAAGTATATGTAGGGTCTGGAACTCCTACTTGAGGCTCTTTTACAAAGTCTGATGCTTCATCACAAAGTCCCTGTGATGAAAATTAAAAACAGAAGTATGAGCAGGCTGCCTAGGAACTGTTTGAAATGTTGTGCTCTCATAATATTCCTCTGCAAGATTAGTTTTATAAACCCCCAAACTGTTCTTCGAAGAGTCCACAGAAAATAGTTGGCCCAGTGAAGAATCAAAGGGCAAGGCAAGGCAAATCATGTTCTTCCTGTGTGTGGGAACATGCACTCCTTTTCTCTGTGTTCCTGATGTAGCTGTGTATTCCGTTTGCTTTTATGCTTACAATAACAAGTTTGAGATTTCCAGAAGCTCTCCTGTAAAATGTATTAAAGGACAAAATGTTGATACTAAATTTAAGAAGTGCCTGTACAGATATAGAGTATATAGGGTACACCCAAAAATATAGTATGTTAACACAAGTTTTCAGAGCTTGTTACTGATGGACATGTGGAGAGGGCTAGTGAGGGCTGTGGATAAAGTTATAAAGTTTAAAAAAAACCCCAAACATAATCTTCAAAAACTGAGACATGCAGGGATGCTGTTTCCAGTTCAGACAATAAATTATTGTGACACCGGGAAGACCTTGAGCTTTGCAATAGTCCTGGCACATCGTTTATATGCAGAGTGAAATCTTGTTGGAAGTGTAGAATAAATGGCAGTTATTTGCTTGTTATTGAAATGTATTTCATGGGTTTCCCTATCTGGGAAATGTTATTGTGGTTTATCCCCAGCCAGCAGCCAAGCCCTACACAGCCACTCACTCATTTCTCCACCAGGGGGATTGGGGAGAGAATCAGAAGGGTAAAAGCTGGAAAAGTCATGGGTTGAGATAAAGACAGTTTTATAGGGAAAGCAAAGCTGTGCCCACAAGCAAAGCAAAACAAGAAATCATTTCACTGCTTCCCATGGACAGGCAGCTGTTCAGCCATCTCCAGGAGAGCAGGGCCCTGTGACATGTAATGGTGACTTGGGAAGACACACACCATCACTCTTAAGAGTACCCCCTTCATCCTTCTTCCCTGCAGTTTGTAAACTGAGTATGATGTCATATAGTCTGGAATATCCCTTTGGGCAGTTTGGGTCACCTGTCCCAGCTGTGTCTCCTCCCATCCTCCCAAGCCCACCTAGTGTCCTCTCCAGTGTGGCAGTAGGAAAAGCAGAAACTTTGACTCTATGTAAGCCCTGCTCAGCAATAAAAAAAAAATCTCTGTATTATCAACTCAGTATTCAGCAAAAGTCAAAACCACGGCCCTGTACTAGTCACTGTGAAGAATATTAACTGTACCCCTGCTGAAACCAGCACAATTGTATAGTTAGTTGTTTAGCAGAAAGTACTTTTGGAAATCTATTGCATCTAGGTTAATTTGTTTAAACTTTGCTCTTTGGATGGATCTTTTCCTATCACTGATATAATTATTTCAGGTATTTCTTTGCATTTTATGACTGATGATTTATGCTGGTGTTTAGCATGCATTAAATTTCTCAAAAAAAGAGATGTTACTAGAGAAAGCATGCTTTTAAAAATTAATATGTTGGAGATGAAGAAGTCCAAGATCTTTGACTTTCCTGTGCTTAGTAATTTTCTACGTACTAATTGCATTATTAACCTTTGACATGTTGGTCCCCTCATGTAGGAGCAGTTTATCTAGAGGGAAGCCTAGAAGAAGCAAAACAATTATTTGGACGTTTGCTCTTCAATGAAAAGGTATTTATGTACTTACATGATTTGATTTCCAGTTCAGAAATAACTTGATGTGCTTTCTTGTCCGTTGTTTTACTTAAGGATCACAAATGAACAGAAATACGACACCTGTTGTACGTAGTTCCTGGAAATTGAATTGGGACAGCAAGCTGAACTGATTCAGGCAAAAAAATTATGGTGTTTTCTCGGGTGTGCTGTAAGTTCCTTGGCTGAGGTAGGGAAGGGTGGGTGATGTGGGAAACCTGATGGCTTCCAGTCAAAGTGCTGCACTAAAAATAGGAATGGGTGCTGCAGATCCAGGTGTCAGGCTCGGACGGAATGATGCACTTGTAGAGCAACTATTTCTGTTTCATCAGTTAAATCATCCTACCCTAAAAACTTTAAAACATATATTTGGGGAAAAAAAGGAGGGTGTTTCATTCAGCATTTACTGAATTGCACAATTACAGGGTGCAGGAATGGATCAGGCTGTAGCTTAGATGGCTGTTAGTTAGAACCTGTGCTGTGTAAAGGTGAAGGGACCTACCCACTGCTGGGACAGCACACATGGCAGTAGTGAGAGGATGAATTGTATATTATTTTCCTTCCTCTTGGTGAGAGGATGAATTGTGTATTATTTTCCTTCCTGTAAGAGTGTGAAATGACAAAGCTTATTAGAAATAAAAGTGTTTGGAAGCCTATTGTAACTCAGTGTTTATTTGATGCTCGGTGGCTGTAGTGAAGGAAGCTTTTATGAAATAGAACAAAATAAGTGTGTTTTTTTTTTTCTTTTTCAGTCCTTACCTTTAGGGAACCCAAACTTGCTACTTGCAAATAAAGTTAGTCCTGAGGCTTAAACAAATCTTTTTCTTCCTTTAACCACTTTTTATGTGGTTCACGGATTTTTCCACCTCTTTGACACAAGCTAATTGGGAGAACTACAGGCAGTTTGAACAGCAAATACACGATTTTAAAAATTAGTTTGCCAGCACTATTGAATTTGCAATAAGCAGAGTCAGCATCTGAAATAGTTCAGTATTTCAAGTAATGACTTTTTATTTAGTACTGTGGAATTTGTTAAATGACTCCCTTGAGCATTAAAGGCATCTCTCAATGTTTGCAGGACCTGCGGGATGTATGGCTTAATTATCCACTACACCCACTCCAAGTAAGTGTATCCCTTTCTGTAATAAATTTCACAGCTCTGTTTTATTTTCAGGGATGCTTTTCCATAGGTTTTCATTGCGATGACATCTCAGAAATTGTGCTAAAGAGTAGCCAAAGGAATACATATATATGCTTTCCTTTGTGTTTTGTTTGTGATTTGTTTGGTTGGGTTTTTTTAAATAAGTAGTGAGTTTTTGCCTCTCTGAGAATTAATCATTCACCTTTTCTTGGTTCATGTTTGTTATGTAACTGTGCCTATATAATAAATCCAATGAGAGGTAACATTTTGACAGTTTCCTGTTTGGCTTCTCTAAGCTGGGGGAAAAGGGTGCAAAACCAACCTATGAACATATTTTCTTAACCTGAAATTAGGGCTGAAACCTTAATAGTAGGAAGGCACATTAATTGAATGCCATCAGAGTTTTGATTTGATTCTCTTTTGATTTTGTGTGTGAGTGCCCATGCAATGATGGTGTGGCTGTTTCAGTGAATCCATTAACTTTAATAACACATTAGCACAAACGTTATGAAGGTGTCTGAAGGCTGGAAGTTGGGAGATTGATTTCCCAGTCCATTCTCCCTGACTGAATTCTGAGGCAGATGTAGAGCAAGTCACAGAGACTCTCTGCACTGTAGCTCCTTGTCCTCAGTGCAAGCAGAAATGTGCAGGGATGCTGTAAGAACAGCAATAAGTGCACACCCAAAATCTTCAGCAACAAATGACTGCCTGTGAAGAATTTTTACAGCCACATCCCTCTGAGTGTAAATATAAAAGACTCTTAACAGGGAGATAACCTTTTGAGATTCAGCACCAGCTGTCCTGAGTGGTGGCAGAAGCTCCAAAGATGATTGTTCTTACTCTGAATTTCTTTCTTTTCTCTTACTTTATTTTAACCTTTTCATCCCTGCTTTCACAAATACGACTTGCACTCTGCTTAGAGATTGGCAACAGTCAGTGTAAGAAGTTTATAATTTCTTACTACCTTAACTTGTGTGATAAAAATTGTTTTCTTCCATATCCCAAAACCATCCTAGGGGGTTTTGTCAGTAGGTGAAACATAGGCAGCTCAGGCTGGCCTTTGGGCACAGCTAGCCTGAAAAATATCATATTGAAAAATTACTGAAAATCACTGTAACGATATGCCAAATGAGAGCCCAATCAATAAAAAAACCTCTGGGTAGGATAACAGAGTTACAGATCTTTAGTTCTGTGTAATTGGCAGTAGACAAGTCTGTAGAAACAGTTCTAAAAATAATTCATGGTCATCTGGATACATATGGACTCTTTAGAAAGAGTCAGCATGTAAAGGTGAATCCTCCCTCACAGCTGAATAGAAGTTTTAGGAAACAAAAAAGCATGTGATAATGCAGATGACACTGTCTGCTTGGTTTCCTGAGAGGCTGTTGGAAAGACAGTCAGGAAAGGCTTTTAAAATTTTTATCTTTTTTCTTAAGAAGCAGTAAAAAAAAGGCAACTCCAGTGAAAAATGTCAGCCCCTACAAGATTTAAAGGAATGGTTGAAACATAAGAAATGGAGAACAGGAATGAAATGACCGCATCTTGCAAGGAATGGTGATCACTGGCAGATTTCCCTGGGGATCTTTGCTAAAGTACAGGCTGTTCTCATTGACAGCCTAGGGAAGAGGATGAGCAGTGAGGTGGCAGTTTGTTGACAATACCAAATTATTCCAGGTAACAGGGACAACAGCAGACTGAAAAATTGCACTCTGGTTGTGAGAACACAAGAGTGACTCATTGTAGAGTTTTAAAAAAGCAGAAATTCTGTGTAGATAAATAGAAAGGGCTGTGCATGAGGAAGCAAAAAGTAGTCTCAGATCCACATGCAATTGAACTCCAAAATGACAATAATCACCCAAGTGTGGGACTTTGGTGCAAGGGTATGTAGCTCTATGAAAGTGGGAATTGAATGCTCAGGACAGAAAAAAGACAAATTGAATATAATCAATTAGGAGAAAAGATGCAGACAACAAACCAAAAATTATCTCAATGACAGTTTAAAAAGCTGTGGTTATTCTTACTTTTCTTTTAGGTATCCTCATCTGGATAATTCCTCCTCTAAGGCATTACTATACCAAAGACGTGCTCAGAATGTTTCTTGTTAAGAAAAGATACTGACCTAAAGCACTAATTTTAATTTTCTTGTGTTAGTGTGCCCTTTTGAATTTCATACACAAAGTATTTATTCTAGATTTTTGATACTGAAGGAAAGTGGGAGGAATTGATTTGGGTTTTGTCTCATCTTGACATGCTGTCAGTCTGCCAGCCCTATTCTAATAATTTTTGAATCTGTTGCTCAGTTGCAAACAATGTGATAATGTTAGAAAATGCAGAAATGTGCAGTTGTACACGTTTCATGAAAGTTTACATTATGCTACAATGCATCCACATGTACAGACA
This sequence comes from Notiomystis cincta, assembly GCA_013398075.1. NCBI lineage: Eukaryota > Metazoa > Chordata > Aves > Passeriformes > Notiomystidae > Notiomystis > Notiomystis cincta. The sequence goes on from VZRX01012201.1 coordinate 137,417, forward strand.
TGCAAGTGATGTGTTTAAATGGCTCAGCTGTTGAAAAAGAACGCATCAGAGCTCATCTCTTTTTTGAGTGGTAATTATCCAAGACCAAAAGGCAGAAGAAACTTGGTTTTCTCACTTCAGCTGTCCACAGAACTTTTTCATTGTATTCTTTGCCCTTGATTAAGAGAAGGCTTGCTTTTCTCTGAAAATTTCTGCAGCAGTCTGAGTTGGTCATTACTTACACTTCATTTTTCTTGCAGCTGCAGGAGTCCAATACTGACAGGCAACTCATTGAGACCTCTCCAGTTCTTCAAAAGCTTACAGAGTTTGAGGAGGCAATTGGAGTTATCTTTACTCATGTTCGGCTTCTAGCACGTGCATTCACTCTGAGGACAGTAGGCTTTAACCATCTGACTCTGTGAGTACATAGCAAGAGTCCTCATGTAGCTCTGTTGGCCCTTCTGTTAGAGTATTCCAGATTGCCTTGTTTGTAAACAAACTATGTTACATCTGTTGCCTGGGAGAGAATAGAGCAGCTATGTTCACAAGCCAGCATGGCTCAGTATGCCACCTCTGACAGTAGTCAGTAGCAAATACCTTGGGAAAGACTGTAGAAGGTGTTGGAGACCTGTCCTGGTGTTTATTTTGAGCTTTCTGCATCACTGGTACTTGTACTTTGCTCCTGAGACAGTAGCAAAACATACCTGGAGGTACATTTGGGCAGAGAAAAGAAGTAAAATTACACTCCTTGGTCCAAGCACAGCCCTTGTGTTCTGTTGCTTGCAAAGCTGCCAGGCCCTGTTTTCAAGCAAACAGTATTATAAAATGTGCTGAGTTGGAAGGGACCCATCAGGATCATTAAGTCCAGCTCCTGGCCCTGCACAAGACACCCCAGGAATCAGATCATGTACCTCAGAGTGTTGTCCACACACTTCCTGAATTCAGGCAGGCTTGGTGCTGTGACCACTTCCCTGGGGAGCCTTTACAGTGTTAAACCACCCTCTGGGTGAAAAACCTCTTCCTGGAATCCAACTTAAACCTCCCCTGACTCAGCTTCATGCTGTTTCCTTGAGCCTTGTCTCTGGTCATGAAAGTGAAGAGATCAGTACCTGCCCCTCCACTTCCCCCTTGCAATGAGGTCTCCCCTCAGTCTCCTCTAGGCTGAACAGAGTGAGCTCAGCTGCTCCTCATATGGCTTCCCCTCGAGAGCCTTCACCATCACTGTTGCCCTACCATGGACACTCCCTAGCAGCTCAATGTCAGCTTTGTATTGTGGCACCCAAAATTGCCCCCAGCCCTCGAGGTGAGGCTGCCCCAGCTCAGAGCAGAGCAGGACAATCCCCTCCCCTCCCTTGCCCAGCTGTTGATGCTGTGCCCGATGCCCCCCAGGACAGGGTTGACCCTCCTGGCTGCCAGGGCACTGCTGGCTCATGTTCAATTTGCCATCAACCAGGACCCACAGGTCCCTTTCCATGGGCTGCTCTCCAGCTTCTGGTTCCCCACTTTGTACACACAACTGGGGTTGCCTTGTCCTAGACAGTGAATCTGATACTTGCCCTTGTTAAACTCCCTATCAGTGGTTAACCTTCTCCAGGATCTTGTATGAGTTTAAACCCTGATCCTTTTCTTTCTTGCGAATGGACAGACATTTTTCTCTGCTAAAGCTGTTGCATTCATTAGTTCATTTTCTTAAAACAAATTTGAGATAGAGATCTTACGCCATTACACATTTGATGTCAACTGCTCTTCTCCTTCATTTAGTCTGTGATCTGTAATCTAATGATTGCATTTATTTGTAGCTATCCCGATTTGCTTTTTGCCTCTAAGTTGGTGTTACTACAGTAATGAGCTGTGTTTTCATCTCACCTGATTAACACTGAAAAATTGTCTTAAATGTGTTTGGAAATGAGCAAGGCTCACTTTCAGATCACTCTTCATTTTAATTCGTGTGTGCATGCTGGTTTTGGTTTTTTCCTCACTGAGTGCTTATTGATTTTGCTGCATTGATGTCTCATTTTTCAGAGGCCACAACCAGAGGATGGAATTCCTGGGTGACTCCATAATGCAGTTGGTAGCCACGGAGTATTTATTCATACATTTCCCTGATCATCATGAGGGGCACTTAACGGTGAGACTACCATCAATCATATTCTCCATAAGAGCAAGAGTGGGATGGAGACTGAAATTATCGGAACAGCTAGTGAATTATTCTGAGTTTGATTAATAAAAGAAGCCTCAGCAACCACTGCTCTTAATAAGGCTTTGTTAATTTTAAGTCATGAGCACTGCAATGAATAGAAAATGGTGATTTATGAGCCCACTGCAATAATTTCTGTTCAGTCTGGGAAATGGATCAAAAATTTTAAAGATGTCAGCAATGAAATTGAAGGCCTAAGACTAGTTGTTGATCAAAGATAGGTGTCTTAAACCATTTATTTAAATAGATGTATCATGTGACTTTTTTTTATTCCTGACTTTTAGTCTGTTGAACTTGCATACAAGCAGGGTTATACATCTGATAAAAAGTTTTTTACAATTTATTTTGGTCTGGTTTTCCTCTTGTTTTTAATCTAGAGCTCCTGTGGTAGCTTTTGAATTAACTTTTACTATAGTTGTTGTAATCATCTGTTGATTGCCATAGCCTTTTAGCCTCTCTTATTTGGGCTTTAAACAACTAAGTTTGGGGATCTTTCAACAGTTTACACTACTTTAAACACAGCGTGATGTGGTATCAGTAATTTTTTTCCTGATTGATTCATTTAGTCCTGTGGCTTGGGAGTTGTGGCTTTGTTTGCAAGTAACAAATTTTCTTGGGCTTACTAAATTGTTTTAGTTTACTTGAAGAACAAACCAATACATGTATCAGGAATGTGGGTTGAGTTTTCTAGTGAAAGTTAGGAAGTAGCCTAATTTTAGAGTGGTTTCCTCAGATCAATAAAAGGATGACAATTCTAAGTCTCTAGCAAGCAATGTGTTATCAAGAATATGATTCTTCAATCTTTTGGGCTAAAGCTATTTATAAAAGAAAAAAAAAGTACACACTGTGACTACAAGTAACTTGAATTTTTCTTCACCATTTCTTAAGTTTCATTTACATTTGTATGGATTCTTCTGCACCATTCAGGAGAGAGGATATAAAGCCTAGTGGGGTTTTTTGCTTTCTACATGACTTTTAATGATGTAGGATTCCATGGTGTTATAAGATAACTCTTGAAAGAACTGTTTGTCCAGGAAGATATGAAATGTTGCTGTTAATGGGTGTGAATACTCAGAACAATGATCAAAATGTCTTTGTGTTGCTTATAATGATTAGTGAGTTGGCAAGTAGAAGCTGCGCACTTCAGGTTTTTAAGCAAAACTGCAAAGTTAGAGTGGAATGGATGCTGAAAACACATAAAGAAACAAAGAAGCAGGTAATGAATGCCTAAAATAAAATTTGAACTCTGGAGATGTGCATGCAGAGAAAAAGAAAATTATCTTAAAATGTTTTTTTAAGTTTGAGGACAAATGAAATGAGACATGTGGGAAAGGAGACTGATAAAGTGGAATCTGAAGAGAAACAGCAAACACCTAAGCACTTTCTCCTCTCATCTGGGAACATACTTAAATTTGAAGTAATAGTAGAACATCAGCTAAATGGAGTCTTGTGTGTTGAGGGCAATTTTGGTCAAGGATTCCACTTGAGTGGCAATGCAGTGGCTTCCCAGTGTGGAGCAATTGCTTGTGGAGAGATGTCTGTAAATTACTACATTTAAGAAAAAGAAAGGAGAACATAGTTTCATCTACATGCTTGGATATAGCCAAATAATAGCTAAAAAAAGAGGTTGGCATTTTGTTGGATGTTGGAAAATACAGCTTCTCCAGTACTGGATTATGGATACATACTTCTGGTAAAGTCATGAATGGTAGTATTTTGGGTGAAGATGGAAGAATTAGAAAAAAACCTGCTTTGTAAATAGAGTCAAGCACCACTTGAGCATATCATATGTCACAGCATCTGCAGTGGTGTAGGCTGTGTGTTACTAGAGTAGAGACAAACTCTGAAAAAGCTGCTGGAAAGGCACAGGGACTGTGTCTTCTCTCTGTCATTAAGGGGAATTGAGTTTCTTGCCCAATCACACTTGTAGAGGAGGCAAATTCTAATACAGAGCAAATTGATAACCACAGTGCTAAAAGGATAACTGGGGGTTTTTTTCTGTCTCTAGTTCACTGGGTATTGTATATGTTGCTCTTTGTTTTATGATACTACTAATCATGATTATGGATCCCATCAAAATAAATGATCTGCAAACACAACAAAAGGAATCCTTCTTCTCCCATTACAAGAAACAGATTTTTGTCATGGGACACTGTACTTCTGTCTCATAGGTTACATATTAGGATATTGTACTTAGGATATTGTTGGGGAAAGCATAGGTTATTTATCTTAAGGATTGAAAAGGAACAAGTAGTAAATGAGTTTACACAAAGGTTAGAGAGGCAGGTAATAATGCTACTTGCAGTCTGCCTAGTTTCCAAAGATCAGGTTGTGAGTATCTGCTTCATACATCATTGACAGACAAATTATGAACATACTGTTCTTTATTTATCTGTTGTGAGAGATGAAGTATCAAGTGCAGCAAATAAATCTTGATTTTTCATAAGCTCAGTTGGCATGCTGGAGCCAGGTAGCATATAACTTGGATCTAATAAGCTGAGCAAATGTGATATGGAAGACAAAGAGAGAAAAAAATGTATGTGCAGCGTCTCAACTCTAGATTGCACATAAAGTGAAAAAGAGAAACATTCTTTACTTCTTGACCCTACCTCCCATAGTAGCTCTAACTTCTTTAATGCTATCCCACTTAAAGCAGAAAAGCAAACAAACAGGAAAAAAGGTGGGTTTTTTTCCTGAGCCTTGCCAAAGGTTCAGAAATTCCCCTTAAAATTTGAAAATACTCAAACTATGTGGGATTACGTCTTTGTTAGAGCTCCATGTTTAAGAATTCTGGAGCCAAGGTTAAATATTTTCATGAGACATCCTTGACATTGTCATATATGGAGCATGGTAGGGCAGATCCTTGTCAGGGATGCATTGGCTCAGCTGTGCTGCCTTCTAGCAGAGCAAATAGTACATACAGGCTGTCCATCTGTGTATTTTTTTTCTCTGGCCAAAGGAATGGAGCAGCTTCCTCATCTGCTTGTACTGAAACACTGAACTCTCTTGCTTTAATGTGTATTTGTTTTAGTCACCACATATTTATTTATTATTTGATGGACACTGGGGACTGTTCCATAGACTCCAAAATATTATTTACTTGCACCTTGTGGGGGCAGATGTATACAACTGTGTATTACTTAAACTGGAAAACTGCAGATCAGCTGAGAAATACAGGACTCATGAAGAGATGATATATAATTGCAAAGAAGCTCACAAACCATTTTAAATGCATGACATATATACAGAAGTAATGTGTCCATAGAATAAGTGAGATTGGTGAGAAAAATTGAAACAGAAAGAAAAATCACCAGTAGAAAGAATGACAGAGTGTGTATTTATATAAATCATTCGAGATGTCTTGAATAAAAATGTCAGTAAACTGAGAAAAGTGAGAAACCTCAAGGATACAAGTAACTTCTGCATTTTGTAGTTTGTAGATTGTAGATTGTTACTATGGAATGGAACTTCTTTCTTTTGCAGCTGTTGAGAAGTTCTTTGGTGAACAACAGGACACAGGCCAAGGTGGCAGAAGAGCTGGGTATGCAAGAGTTTGCCATCACTAATGACAAGACAAAAAGACCTGTAACTCTTCGAACTAAGACTTTGGCTGATCTCTTGGAATGTGAGTTAATTTGGTTATAATAACTTAGTACTTGATGGCTTCCTTTTCCTTGGGGCTTGTTTAAGAAAGCCATTAGAAATCCCCTAAATCAGTATTAAAAATGTATGTTCAGGTTTCCAAATGAATTATGCCTGTACCTCTGAAAGCCAGATTTTTGAAGGCTAGCCTAGATTTTTGAAGTCTGTATGAAAGCATGAAGGAGGCATAATTGCAGATAGAAAGTTGAAGGCTTAGAAATTGAGGGGTCATGATGACCAGGTCAAAAGCATGTCTTCAAAGTTAAAGCTTATACTCTGAGTTGAGCTATTTAACAGCAGTTTCAGTGTTTAATTAATATGTTCTTGACACTGTTTGAAGACCAAGTAGTTCCTTCAGCAGATGAATATTTCTGTGGTTCATTTGTCTGCATTTTAGGAGGTTTTAAGATGGTCGACAAGAGGGAAGGCTACATGAAAATGAAATTCTTTTCAGTTCATCTTTGGAAGTCTGTGCTATCTTTTTTCCCATGAAGTGGAAACAGTGATAAATATTCTGCAAAGAAAGTTAATCCCAATGTCGTATATTTTGATGTATTTTGCAAGCCATTCAGACCACTTGGCTTTTGCGAAATCCTGTAAACAAATGGAAATAGCACACAAACAGGAGTGATTTGTACCTAAATTATTTTATGGTACCTAGTAGTGATTTATTTGTAAGTATTCATGGTCTCCTGGTTAAAATGTGAGCTTAGGAGCAGAGTGTTGTTTCTAGCACTTTAAATGACTGGGTGGATTTGGGTAAATCACTTAATCTCTTGGTCAACTTGATTTTTTTTTTCCTGAGTATGCAGGATAATACCCTCATCAGATCACTGCTCTGAAATGTAATTGAATATGTCTTTAAAGTACTCAGAGATACTTGTTTCTAAAAGTGCAAGCCAATAATGCTCTCCTTGGATGAGTGACAGTACCTTTTCCCCCCTCAGCCTTTATTGCTGCCCTGTACATTGATAAAGATTTGGAATACGTTCACACTTTCATGAATGTTTGCTTTTTTCCACGGCTAAAGGTAAGATCTGACAATTTCCTACTTTCCTGCCACTGTGTTTTAACACATTGTTGCATTTGAAACTTTTCCTACAATCTCTCAATCATAAAAGCAACTTTGTGGACTTCCTACAGGAGTTTATTTTAAATCAAGATTGGAATGATCCTAAATCCCAGCTTCAGCAGTGCTGCTTGACTCTCAGGACAGAAGGAAAAGAGCCGGACATTCCTCTTTACAAGTAAGAACAGGCATCTTATGGATTACAACTAATTAGAAATCTTCCTTGTATATGGAGCAAGATGTGATCAGTCATCCTACATTTTTCCCATAGTTTGTTTTTATTGTGGTTATCCAAGCGCTCTAGTCTCTCTTTGTCTGAAGATGGAAAATACTGTTTTCTAAGGTTTAGGTGTTTTAAGGCCTTATAAGGAAGAGTTACTAAGCATTTTACCTTTACAGTTGTAAGGGAAAAATATAGTTTTTATTTTGGAGTGGAGTATTTAATTGGCATAATTCTATATTTGTTTTTCTTTTTATGTAAGGAATGGCAGTATTAAATGAAAATAGTTAAACAAATGGCTGTTTTGTTATGAGGTCAAGATACCTCTATTCTATTGTCAGGAACAGATGAGGTTTTTTGACATTATTACACAAACATAATAATGCCTTGTGTTATACCTTCTGATTATAGGCACTGTCTCTCATCCACAGTCAGGCACTGAAGGGTAACACAAGTTTTGGACATTTCTGCTGTGCAGTTCAGCTCACAAAGTTCTCCTGTTCAGTGACAAAGAGCTCAGGGCAGTGAACCTTTTAACTTGTGCACCTCAGTTAGATACCTGAAGCTGGATGGGATAGACCTCCCTTTTTACTTTCAGTTGCTAAATAGTGTAATAGCTGCTTCAAAAAGATAATAAATAATAAACCTTAGGCTGTATATTGCATCCATATCCATTCAGTTAATGTAAGAAAGGGTGCAATGTTAGCCCCCCCAAAAAAATGATAAAGGCTATGAAAATTCAAGGCTTGTGTTGTTGGGATTATTATATCAAAAAGATATGAAGAATGAAAGTGTAAGTGCTTTTGTCAAGGTGCTGAAGTAAGGTTTCCAATGTAGTGGAGCAGTTCAGTTACAGTGACACAGCCTGCACTTCAGAAGTGCATCCCCTTAGCACTGCAGCTGGTGCTCTGCAGGTCTCACTCCTCTGTGTCTCTGTGTGAGAGTTCAGGGCTTTCTCTTGAGTGAGGTGGATGAATTCAGTAAAAAACAATTCCCCATTTTTGTAAAAACCACTTAGTATCAAGTACCAAATGTTTGCTTTGTTTTACTGTGATGATAAATTGATTTTTATAGTACAGCTCAGACCTAGTAATGCGCTGTTATCTTCCTATTATCTTGTTAAATTCCTTTTCTTGGGGTTATCTGTTTCACTGCAGTCAGTACCACTGCTTTTAAATTTAGGGTAGGTTTTATTTGCTCTTGTCACAGTACACCCAGAGATAGAGTACTTTAGTTAGATACTTTAAAAATTGATGTGAAATTCCTGCTCCTTCTAAAAAGCAACAAGGCAGCGGACAGAACTTGATCTGAAAGTGGGGAGAGATTTGGGGCAGCAGTAAGAAACTGCAAAAGAAGCAATTCATTGCACATCTAGGGAATTACCTTTTCCCTTTTAGACAGTTGTTGATGTATGTCCTAGACTTTAGGTCAAATGGAAAGTTTGTTTTGTGACAAACTAACTTTTCAAAGCTGATGGAAAATTTCTTTGTACTGTGATAATTCAGTGTAGAGAGCTACCGTGTCTAATACAAAGTCCTTATAAAACCTTTCTACCAGCAAAACTCTCAGGGACTAAACCTTTGGTGCACACATAATTGTATGGGTGTGTTTATTTGCAATTGCACAGCTATGCCTAATTTATTACTTCATTTACAAATGTTTTCACAGTGTTTGAACACTTCATGTTACAGTTTGCATTTTTGCTTATAGGTTAAATAAAGTTTTGATTTTCATGTGGTGCTCCTGAGTGAGCCTGGAGGAATAAATGTGATTGATACAAATACCATTCTGGTAATCTCTGGGTTAATGTGATCAATACAGGCATCCTTCAACCCTTGCTCTGTGTTTTGCATTAATTGCACTGTATGTATTGACCAAACTGAAAGCTTGGTGTTCTATGTGCCACAAACAGATTCTGTGTTTTAATACTCCCTGAACAAAATATTTCTCCTTTCAGGACTTTGCAGACAGTGGGACCTTCTCATGCCAGGACATACACAGTAGCTGTTTACTTCAAAGGGGAGAGAATAGGGTGTGGTAAAGGTCCAAGGTATAGTAAAAATTATTAACATGGTGTTAGAGTGTGGTGGTGTCCAGAATGACTAGCCATGGAGATACACCATTGTGTGGTTTGCCTTAGAAAAGGAAACCTGTAGAGCCTTCTTCAAACTTCTCTCCTTCAGGAATACCTGAAGGGTTCAATGTTGGTATAATTTTGGATCTTAAGCTGTTTTTGGTGAACTTGCCTTCAAGGTGGCTAGCAGTGCTAACTATCTGTGGCTCTCTGACTAGAAAATGCAGAAAGTTTCCAGGAAATAGTGTCTTTATCTGTATTTGCTACTGTATTACTACACAACTTACACTGGTAAATTAAAGAGTGCCACACTATTCTGAATTTTTTTTTTCTGGGGTTACTACTTTTAGGCATTTTGGAATGGTTCTAAGGGTTCAAAGACTTCAACCGTGAACCCCAAGAACCTCATTTTATGCTTCCAAATCTGGTGGTGGTTATAAAAATATCATTGCTTCTTTTACCATTCACACATCTGTGATTTTGTTCCCTTTTTTCTCTCAAGTAAAAGCAAATGCTTTAGTGAAGAATGGACTGGAATATTTTGTTATTGTTATTGATCTAAGTTAAAAAATATTCTACTGGAGCTGTAGTACTATTGCTGACATATTTATGGAAAGGCTGATATATCATACACTCTGGGAATTACTCGCTGCTGGTTATCCAAAAAGTTTCATTACAAAAGAGTAACTAGTGCTCCACTTTGTCAGAAACTTTAGTTTATTCTGTACAGCTTATTCCTCATGTAACATGTTTTTGTTTGATTTTCACAGTATTCAGCAAGCAGAAATGGGAGCTGCAATGGATGCACTTGAAAAATGTAAGATATTTGGGCAACAGAGAATTCATAGTTTATTTCCTTGTTCTTTAGTGAGGCAAGGTGCAGGTTTTGTGGGGGCTAAGTTATGAACAGAACACATATGCTAAGTGCTGTCAGCTTCTAAGCAGCAGGTTTTTCTCTTAGTACCTTCAAGACAGTTTTGTAGCAGTTGGAGTTCATCTGATCCCAACAGGTATTTGCTAACGGGAGTTACCAGCTACACAGGATGCTACTTCAAGGGAGCCCTGTGCAGTAAAGTTTCATGGAGATTTTCCATGTTTAAGTATGCAGTGGGGTAAGACTGCATAGCCTCTGATCCTCAGGTTGTCTCACCCTTTAATTCAGGGGAGGAGGAAAATGCGATCTTAGAAAATAAAATTTGATCTCAGATTATCAGTAGACTAGGTTAAAATCTGACAGGTTTCAATCCCCAACAATTTAAATCCATACTTATCTGTCAAGAAGGGCTAATATCAGCTGCAGATCCAGGGATCTGTGTATACATCTCTCTGGATTATGTGATGCATAGCCAGCATGGGAGCAGTCCTTCACTGAAATGTAGTCTCAGATATGAATGAGTGTGGGCAAGCTTCTTATATGAAATAATACTGGTCAGTTGGGTTAAAGTACCAGGTGTGAGTGACCTGTAAGCAAATAGATTACAAGCATTTTGAGCAGCAGTAATTCTCTATTGAGAAGAACATGGAAAGTCCATTTCTTTGCATTTCATTCAAAGGGAACACATGCAGTTCCTCAGATGTCAAAGGGTTTTAATCTGTTATCTCTGCATCTGGAAATTCAAGAGCTTAAAAATTTCAGAAGGCAATGAATCTGTGTAGTTCAGATATGTTTCTATATCCATCTGCTAAGCATGTACTTCTCACCACCAGTAAATTTGACAAGTAGAAATATATAACTTCCCTTCTCTGCTGAGTATTTGCAAGATGTTCCTGAAGTTTTCTTTGAGTGAATTTTCTTGTGACAGTATCACCACTCAAGAGAGCTGTGAGTTTCATGGCCTATCAATCCAAGGACTTCACAGCTCTCTTCTGACATATATATTTGTTTAAATACCATAGAACTCTAGAGGTCTGTGCTCCTGCTGCCCTTCAAAACAGAGCCAAGTTTCTCTGTGCCTTGCCAGTCAAGTTTTGATTGTCTTTAGGGATAGAGGTTACATAACCTTTAAGGGCCCCTGTTCTGTTATGTGTATGGTTGTGGAGTGGAGTTTGGTTTCTTTCTTGGGGTTTTTTAATGTATAAATAGTTAACTTCAAGTGAAAGTAGTTTCCATATACCTATTTATATGATAGCCATGATGAATTTATCACATGAATTTCCTTCTTGCCATCCTAAACATATTAGAACAGGTTGCTACCGAGCTGAGTTCTTAAAGAATCGTGTTATAGGCACGGTGCTGAAAATCTGATTTTCATTTTATGGGGCACATGAGCAACAAAATATCCCAGAACTCCATTAAACAAAGCACAAGTGTTTTTAAAAACAACAGCAATTTAAAACCAATTTTGTTTAGATTGCTTTCTGGTTTAAATAAATATACTCTCCTATGCCCAAGTTGTAAATAACTGATGAATAAACCTTTTATTCCTGTAGTATATAGAATAAAGGGCACAAATTTCACTGGCCAATAAAACAAAGCAGTAGAAAGTTATTCTGCTCTACCACAAACTCCTGCAGTTTATGTGGCTTCTGCACCATATTCTCAAGCTGAGAATCTGTGCTGCCTGGGACCTAGAAAAAGGAGGAAAAAGCTTGGTGCCAAGGTACTCCTCCCTGAGAAGCCTCAGCTGAACTCTCTCTCAATAGCCAGTGAGAGAGAGAGCAGCTGAGACATCTACCAAATCTGTTTATGGCTTTAAAGGTCAGTATAGTAACCTGCATTCACCTCAGACTGTGGAGGTAGCCAGTGCTGAAACCAGAGCTCTGTGTGATCCCAGCAGGATTTACCACCAACTGCAGCCTGTCACATACTCTCCCACCCCTTTGCTTTGTGACTGGCTGGAGGGTGCAGTCTCCACAGCACAGACACATGTGGATGTCAGCACCCTGGTCATGCAGAAAACATCACATTCTTTGAGCAGCACACTAAAGTGAGAGCAGTTCTGTTCAATTATATAAGCTGTTTTTACAGTCTCAGTTCTAATGTGTACCTACACATCAGCCAATGGACAAATGCCTGAAAGCAGAAACATCCATCTCCCCAGCTATTTCTCCATCACTCCAGCCTTGTCCAGTCTGTTTTAGGCAGTCTTCACTCATCCATGCTCTTAGACTATGCTAAGGCTCTTTCCTGGTTCACAGCCAAACATTAACTTCTTCAGGAGCAGACTTGGCTGCATTTGTCCTGCTACTCTATTACTTTCCCATTAGGATCCCTGCCATAGTGTGGGGCAGATAGTTGATTCTACATGGTCTAAAACAATAATAAAAATAATGGAAACATCTGTAAAATTCTTGAAACCAGTAGCTCATACTTCTTGGAGTGAGAACAAGACAAGAAAACCTGACAGCATTGGCAGTAGTTTCACATTCATTTTTCAGTATCGACCACCTGTTGCTAAGGGAACAGAATGTAAAATCCAGGTAATACCTGGCCATGTTGCTATACCAGGACTTTATATTTTATTTTTTGTGAGTGTATTAGATTTGGCAGTGCTTTGTAGCAGGAGAAGCAGATGTAAAGAAATCATAAAGAAGCCAAAGTCTTATGATACAGTCCTGGTTTACTATGTATTATAAGAAATAAATGAGTAAAAAATGGTAACAACGTTGTTCCCCCCTACCTCTAATAACATCAAAGTTTACAACAAAATGAGCCGAGGCTTTCTCTGTTACCAGTTTGTTTATTAATGTAAAATATTTCTCCTTCTGTCAGATAACTTTCCCCAGATGGCCCATCAGAAACGGTTCATTGAACGGAAGTACAGACAAGAGTTGAAAGAATTGAGGTGGGAAAGAGAGCATCAAGAGAGAGAGCCAGAGGAGACTGAAGAAGCAAGGAAATAAAAGGAGGGCACAGAAGCAGTGGCATATTTACTTACTTAATAACTCTGACTGTGGCCTATGGAGACCTAACCTAGTTTCTTGCAGATGATGAATGAAGAGTGCCTGTTGATATCAAAAAGAAAATTGTAATCTCTTCCTTTAAAAGTGTGTGCAAATATAGTATTTCTTTAGTTTGGTTTTAAGTTTGGCTTTTTAATAAGATTTGGGTTTAAATACTTTTAATTTTTATGAAAAGTTGTTGATGATTTTTATTATTTTTACTGTCTTATATGAAGTAATAAAGTTTTAATTTCAAAAGCTAATAGGAGGAAAAGCTGTTTAACAGTTGTCTCCTCTGTCTAAGTGCTGTGTTGTCAGTGACCAGCAAAGTTATTGCATGAACTCTGCTGTGGAGGGGGAAAGTGTTATTAGAAACTAATTCAACTGAGCACTTAAGCATGTACCTAACTTAAGATTTGCAGCTAAATTTAATTCTTGAGTCTGTTAAACAAGAGCTTTAAAGTTCAGGCCCTTTTTTACAGAAAATGGTACAGTAATTTAAAGGAGATGCTTGGTTTTGCTTTGAACAGTGGATGCCACATCTGAAATGTGACACAGATGTGTTGGGAAGATTGAGGAGTTTTGTGTTTAAATCACTGTTACAAGACTCAAAGAAAAAGGTAATTCTGAAGCAAGAGAATAGCAGCTCTTTTTGTAGAGAATGTACATGTAGTTTACATTAACAAGTTCAGTTTCTTTCTCAACTTCTTTTTCTATCAAGCTGGTGTCCACTTTAGTGGATTTCTTTGACAAGAAGATACCAGTGTGGCCATTACTGTGAAATGGTGTATTACAAACTCTGTATTGGGTGCTGTTCGAGAGAGATTCATTGAAAACAGTTTTTGTCAAAAGAAGGGCAGAATTTGTCCCCAGAGTGTAGTTCAAAGGTGGTGTGCAGTTTTAAGTCACCCAGTTTCCTTGGATTTTTTGGTGTCTGTGGCTTGTATTAGACAGACAGATGTTTCTTCTATAAAAGCTCTAAACAGCCCCAGAAATGGAAAATCCACTGTGTCTGTTGGTATTTTTTCCCCACTGGTTACCAGCGTTGTTTGTTCTTTTAATTTTGCTGCTTCAAGCCATTCATTTCCACTAAGCTGGTTCTCAGTTAATGCAGTCCCTTGGTAGGTATTGTGTAGTCATTTTTTTATCTTTCTTTTCTGAAAAATGAAACAGATTGAACCCTTATTTTCCTTAGCTGTGCATTTTCTTCCTGAAAGAAGAAAAGATCCTTTTTGGCCAGTAATTTATGCATTTTCTGATGTCCCACAGTTGTATGTTTTAGAGTACAGGGCAGCTTTGTGAGCATGGGTGGACAAGTCTGGCCCAAGGAATTCATGCAGAGTCATGGAAGAAAACTTTTGCTCCATGGCCACACTACACTGAGCAGCTCCTTCAGCAGTTGTCTGAAGCACCTCTCTGTAAGTGTGTGATGGACATCAGGAAAAGCACTTTATTGCAGGTGCCAAAGTAGACACAAATGAAGCTGAAAAATTCAGACTACACAAATTGTCTTCCCAAAGTTTCACTTCTGAGCTAATCAATATGTGTGTTTTCAGAAACATACTTTTCTACCACTTTTAATGTGAGATGCACTTAAATAAGGGGGGGTTTTTTACACTTGGGCCCACAACACTACCTCACTTCTTCCAGCCTCTATGATTTGCCTTTTCCTAATGGATTGATGCTTTAAATCCATTTCAGAGGATGAGAGAAAAGAATAGAACAAACACATTCTGTAATTTAGAGAGTGATAATAAACCATCAAAACATACAGGAGGGAATAAAAACAAGGTAAAGGCAGGGAGCTGCTCTCTGCTGAATGCTGCTGCCATTTGACTTTTGAGAAGTGATTGTAACTTCTTATAGCTTCAGTCTAAATGAAAAGCTGAAATGCTTCTCAAGAGTAGGAAGCTTGAAAAGCACCAGCAAGTCTTCTGTCCACAAGTCTTTTGTATTTCAAATCCTTTTGTATAATTACTTACCTGCTTCTAGCAGTGAGATGAAATGGTGCAGTGCTAGAGGGTTAAGTGTAACTGTGTTGTAAACCATTATTTTTTTCCTCTTAACTGTGACTCATATGCTTAACAAATAGAAAATGTCTTCATTTTCAGGTGTATGATTGCTTAGCAAATTTCAACATCTCTACACCACCAAAGTACCCCAGTGAAATTGTTAGCTCGTAGTTTGACATTACTTTCATTATTCCTATATACAATTTCACTTTTCAGCTATAAGAAGACTGCAGTCTTACAAATATTTTCATTAAAATAGATAGAATTTATCAGATAGGCCGTTCTGGGGGAGGAACGCAGGACTGTTCTTTTTTCTTCTTTGATCCAGAAATTGCTTGGAAAAAACAAACTTTAAAAATAACTTCTGCATTCCAGTTACTGCCGTTAATGAATTTCAGGCTTTCCTCCATAAAATGTAGATGATAACTGTGTTTTTACAAGTGGGCTATTTTCCCTTTTTTGCTGCATTAGTGGGCTAGGAAGGTTGCCTGAAGCAATTTTGTTTTCCTTGTCTTCAGAACAAAAAACAAAAGGGAAAAAAAAATCCTGTGTCCTTTATTCAAACCGCAGTGTCTTTCTGTGTATGGGCTGTCTAAAAGCAGTGGCTGTGAATGTTCCTGTTGATTTCAGGAGTTGTGTAGAATGTGAAATGTGAACACAGCCCTTTACAACAGACACCAAGGAGGGGAAGCCTCTTCAAGTTGCCTTGGTAAAAATTATCATTGCACTCGTGCTAATCAGTGGAACAGCTGTAGCTTATAACTAGGCAGCCTGTGCTGCTCTTTTGTGAGTGTGAGGGGGTCTCTGGTTACTGATAAAGTCAGTCCTTTTTTGCTTCAGGGCCTACTGTTGTCTGAGCTGGAGGTTCTCTTGCAACATCCATTGGCTTGAGTTGGGTACAAATAGATGAATAGAGAACAAGCCTGAGATCTGTGTAAGTCCAGCAGATCCTGTGAATATTTTTAATGTGAATATGTACAGAGCATTGAATAGAATTGTAGCTGATTTGATCGGGGATTTTAATTGAATTTACATAAAATTCATGTTGTTGTTTGTAGACCCTAAGTTTGCTTTGTAAGATTTCAGTTTCTGGAGGATTATTTAACAGCCGTACTAAGAGAACCTTGGTCTCTAAGATTGTTGTAAACATCGTTGCTAATAAAGTTTCCCACAAAAGACTTCAGGCATAGTTGTTACTTGCTAAAACAATTTGGAAAGATCAAAAGGCAAATCCTGATCATCTGTCTCCCTACTTCAAAGACTCTGATTATACAGGCTACATATTTAAATGAAGTAAGTGGTTCACTTGTAAAAAGTTTCTTTTTGGTGGAAGTTTGTAAAGCCCTGTAAGAGCTTAGGGAGTTGATCATCTGCATCATTTACTACTGTGCATTGTCTGTGATGAGGATGGTATTGCAACAGAAATTTCTGTGACCCATACATCCACCCCGCTTCTCCCCCTTCCTACCCACTCCCCATGTCACAGATTCACATTGTTTCTGGGATCCTGAGATTAAATTGGCTGCATGCTCCAGCTGTGCATATTTCTCTTTCCATTAGGGAGCAGGTTTACCTTAGAGGCCCTTTTCTTCACCTGCCTGCTACAGGTAACAAAGGGAGCACCAGCTTGCACCCAGAGTCTTGCTAAGTATATTTCCCTTTGCCTAAATCCTCCCTACATTCTTCAAAAGGATTTCAAAGCCTTTCATGAATAAGGGTATAAGTGATTTTCCTGTGATTTACAATACAATCATACCTGAATGTGTCAGTCATGTCATTTTGTTGCTCTTCACCTTTGTGGAGGGATTGTTTATTCTGTTACTAAGAGATGGAAAGGATGAAATTGTCACTGAGGTCCAGGGCTCAAGATGTCTGGGAGGGCAATGATGCCTCATCCAGTGGGTGTCTTAGTCTGTGGCTTTAGTATCGTCCTTGCAAGCCTGCTACAGTTCTCTTGCCATGCCTGAGAGAGTCTTCAAGGGAGAAAAAAGGACTTGGCTGTGCAGGCTGGGCACAGACACTCTTGTTGCCTTTTCCTGTGGAGACCAGGAAAACAGTAATCAAGAAGACTGAGGACTCTGCTATATGAAACCAGAGCCCAAACTGTTGCTTGTACAGCTCTTCATAAATAAATAAATAAATAATAAAACCTTCCACTTAGAGCAGACAGATCAAAAGTAATCCATTAGCAAAGGACAGGCTCTTGAGCTGACAAATTGTGAACTTTCACTGGTGGCAGAAGCAGCTCATACATCAGTGGTCCAGAAGTGATGCAGCAGTGATGGGTAGGTTTGTCACTGAAGGTAGCTTGTTACTTATTTAAAGATGAGGATGGTGGTCAGGGGAACCCATGGGACCCCACTGATGCAAGCTCAGCCAGCATTTCTTAAAAAAATAAAGTTACTTCTTTCTAAAAA
>VZRX01012201.1:154922-170683 GCA_013398075.1 Notiomystis cincta
AAAAAAATAAAAGTTACTTCCCTGCAGGTTTCCTCCTTCAGTCATTTACTCTGTCAGAACAATTCTGACATGGTGACCAGTTTTTGCTGCCAACTAGAATTACAATTCAAATATTGCAGCTCTTTTTCCAGAGGGGTACTTGAACTGGCAAAAAAAAGGCAGCCATTTTTCAATCCAGCAGCATTTGAAAATGCTAATACTATTCCATATCCAATTATAGATTTATTTTTTATATAAAAAATAATTTAAATTCTGTAAGATAAGAATTTTTAATGATCTGGTTGAATAAGTCATTCAAAATTGCTCTTTTAAGAGCAAAACCTTGTGATGAAAAACATTGTCAAATACATGTGTCTCTAAACTTTATCACTAAGAAAAAATAAGTATCATACCATCTGAATGAAAAAAATAATTTCTTTATCCTTGATGTTTAAAATCTCTGTCATTTAAAGCTGCTGTCTGCTTCCTTCTTCCAAAAACCAAAAATTTTAAATGTGCATTCTACCTGTCAGAATGTGTCAAATTTTATAACCAATATCCCTGTCAGTTGATGTCTGTATATTAACAATCAAAATCAATCTATATGTTATTGCTTTCTGGTTTTTGAACCAGGGCTTGTCCAAAATAGTGTGACACTGCCAACCTTGTAAGACCTCAAAAATTTCAGAGAACTCTATGGCTTTATCCCCAAACAGGTTTTCAAGACTTCCCATCCCCTTTGCTCCCATTGCTTTTGTTTTAATTATTATTATTCTTTTCCAATATTTTCATTGTTTATTTGTTCTTATTTGCTCCCATTGCTTTTGTTTTAATTATTATTATTCTTTTCCAATATTTTCATTGTTTATTTGTTCTTAATGTGATCTATGGTGCTACTGTCTTCTGTTTCAAGGTTCCCTGACCCTTGCTTCTGCTTAGCAGATACAGCATCACTTCCTTGCTCGCTGTGAGACTGAGACTAGAAAATAAATGACCTTGAACTCTTTGCTCTTGCAAGTCATACCTCAACACTTGTATCAGAAATCAAGTGCCCACAGCAAGAACAAAAACCTCGCTGCACATCCGTGGAAACAAAGCACTGAATCTTTCCAGTACAATTTCAGGGGTTCTGTCAGACGTTTTAAGAGAGGCTGTGAATTCTTGAGGCATGCAGTGATGTACTTTTTGCAGCTTATGTTGTGAATTTATGCAATTGGATTAGGTTTGGCATCTATTTCAACTGGCAGCTTATAAATGGACATTTATACATGTAAGTGAGGAGAGAGGAGTAAGAAAAGGCAGAACAGATGCCTAAAACACTAGAAAAAAGCTTATTTCAGCCCTGAGAAGCAGATTGATTTGGATAAAAAAATGTTAACTACTTTCAAATACAGACTGAAAAATATGAGGTTTAATTGTAACATAAATACAATTCTATGCTATGTGCTTGGGATAATGATGGTTTTAAAAATGTATTCAGAGTTGAGTTTTATGCAAAGCTAGAAAATAAATCTTATTGGTAAGATATAGCAAATCTATTAGAAGTGAGACAATACAACTTTAATATCTTAGAGATACAGAGGTGGGAAGTAATCTAATAAAGCTGTGATAGTTTTCTAGATTTTAATTAGGAACATAGTTGAATAAGTATGTGTTCAATGTAAATCCAGTTGTATATGTATATATCTATTTACTTAATGAAACATCTGAAGTTTTCACTCATTGCAACGTGATACCTTTTTACCAAGGAATGAAAAAGGCTTCTCTGTGTTCTTTTTTTAACAGGTATTTAGATATTGGTTTTATTGAAGTAGTGTCCAGAGATCTTCACTACGACTGGGGCTGTTCATGCCAGCTGCTATGAACACAAAATGACAGGCAGTCCCTGGCCCAGAAAGAAATAGAAAGGAAGCAACTACTTACTCAAAGTCACCGAACAGGTCAAGAGTAGAAATGAGAACAAAACCTGAGTCTGTCAAGTCCCAGCTGAGATTTGTCCTCTCTTCATATTGCATAGCTGCTTATTTACAGCATTTAGATTTAGATGTTGTAGTTGGTTTACTTCTGCATTAATATGGGTATTTTAAATTTCATGCACAGCAGCCTAGAATGGGGCTTTACCTAATCTCTTTCATACTGAAAGCTTATAAAAGTAATTTTAGAACGTGAAAGAAAACTCAAGTGGCTGGCCCTGCATGGTGGGATCTTCTCTCCACAGCCAGCACGTTCACATTTGCTGCTGTGGCAGCTCGAGCTCGTAGCTCCAAGGCCACTGTGCTGCACTTCAGGACAGTGTGTGACAGGTGTCACTCAGGTAGGAACAAGCAGCATTGCCACATTGTGTTGGAGCTGAGGTTTGTACATACACAGGAGAAAGCAGATCTCCCTTCTGGATTCACACCCAGGTGTTAAGGCTTGTAGTATTTTAAAGTCTGTATCCTCACCAAATCCATTAGAGGTTAGTATGACTCTAAGCACAGGATATATTTCCAGTGTGGTGACAGAAGGAAATATGCATGCAAACAGCTGTGCTCTCATCTGTGGAAAGCACTTGGCTTCAAAGTGCCTAAGTTACTTCCCTGGTTCCTTGAAAATTAATTGTTTGAGAGCTTTTTGGGCTGTAGATAGGTAGAGGTGGGTAAACATCACAAAAAGGGAAAAGCATCCCCTCTTAGTATTGTGCTGCCATGTGTGCTGGTTGCTGCAGGAGGATTGGTGGCTGCTGGCTCCAGGGCAGTAATGGAAAGTGGAGAAGAGCCTGGAGCATGATCCCATGCTGGGAGTGCTGTGTGCCAGTACCAGGGCTGGTGGGAACATATCCTGTGCCTTTTCAGCTGGTGAAAAGGCAGGCAGAGAAATGAACATGGGGTTTAGCCTGGCCTTGACTGGCAGAAACTGGGGAGATGGTGGTGAGAACTGGAAGTGGAAACTGGTTCTCCACTCTACATGTTGTTATTTACCCCTGACCAAAACACTATTTCCTGCAAGGCAGAGAGGAGTAAAGGCTAGAGGTCCAGAGGGCAGCACATGAGCAGAAGGGCTCAGTTCCATCTGCTGGTGCTTCCATACTGTTTGGAAATGGCCTATCTCATGGATTCCCATGTTTTGAGGGGATTTCTGCCTGGTCTCATACATGGACCCATTGTGCAGGCATATGTGTGCACATGTGTGTGTGGAGTGAAGCACAGGAGAGCAAGTGTGTGTGTGTGTGTGTTCAAAGAAGTTTGGGACTGTGCAAGAGAGGAAATGAAGGAGGCCCAAAGAGACAGCTGCATGACTCCTTCCCCTCCCAGGCAGATCTGTCATTTCTGGCTCTAGCATTGGTTTGTTTATTCTGTTTAATGATGCTGACCTTTGTGTTGGATAAGTTGGCCTGTTGCAAGGCTAGGATTTGTGGCCTTTTGGGACTTCAGTTGTTTGGAAGGCTGAGGATATTTTTTACTACATTGGGTCCAAAGAGAACCAATTCTGATGACCCAGCTGCCTTGATAACTCATTTGCCCTTTACCTTTTGACAGACAAAGTGACTTCAGACTTAGTCATATGTTAGAGACTGTCTAAATTTGAAGAACATTATTGTAATAAATGATGTCCTATGGCAAAGAAAAATTCAAAGTTCTTTTGAAAGTTCCTATTTTTACCATGTATTGCATATGCTGTCTTAGGGAAAACTAATCTTGAATTTGAAGTGTGAGTTTTAGAAAAGACTTATCTGGAAAAGTAGAAAAAAAAATAATTAGGATACACTGGGGGAAGTATTGTCCCAAAATGTATTGTCTTCCTCACACCAATGTTACTTTATTGGTCTCTTTGAACAACCAGTTTCTTTAGAAATCGTCCCCAAATCATACTTGATTTTGGGCCCCCAATCTGATTCCAGAATCTATTTTAGCTAAATGAATCCTTCAGGATTAGCACAGAACTGTTCACACCTGAGATGTTTTGTAACACACCAACCAACAGCTTCATCCTTTTTCCAGTCCCTAGAATTTCAGTGGCCATTGTCCTGCAATCCTTATGCCTGAGATTACTTTTAAACACATGACTGTCTGTCCCTGTCGAGCTGAGCACATCAGCTGGAAGTAGGAAATCATGTTGTTTTCACTTGCCATCAGTGGCAGCAGCTCTGCAAGCTCTGCTGGCAGCTACAGCTTCACTGTTGGCAGCAAGAGGGTCATGCTGGTCACAGCCCAGAGACCCACAGGCTGCCCAGGTGGCCCTGGAGCTCGCTTGACTGTCACATACACACAAGAGCCAAAAATCCTGACCTGTCTGCTTCCCCCTGGCTCCACTGCTCCTGCTGGGTGGAAAGCAGGAAAGGGGCAAAAGAGAGATTTTAGTACTTTTCATGGTAAGTTAAGCAGCACTCTTTCTGACTTCTCACAGGAAAGAGATCTGCTGAGTAAGAAAGTGCTAATTTCACATCGTTGTTTTTCGCAGTAGAGCTAAGCTGTAAGTACCAAGCCCGAGAGGAACGAAAGCATAGTCAAATTAATGAAAAATAGGTTATGATGATAAATTATTCAAGTGGATAAAATTACTTTGGATTTGGAAGACACTGAAACTCAAGGGCCGGATCCTTTTCTGGTATAAAAAAGAATCAGCTTCATCACTTTCAGGGAAACAGAAGGAACTTACATCATTCAGTTCAGGACCTGACTGTGAGTGGCAGCGTAAGCAGTCATTTAAAACTCAATGGCATATATTTCATCTACTTTGGGTGACAGCCATAAGGTGAATGTTTTAAATTCTGACATGGCATAGCCTTTCTTTTGAGATCAGTGGTGTGATTTTAAAAGGGATGAGATAAAAGCTCTGCCTCTCCAAAGGCACATTTTCTCTGATGTTAAAGGAAACAATGTAAAAATATGCCCACTAAATAAATCATCAGGGACTTTCAGAATAGATCACATCCTTATGTCTTAAAACTTGTAATACAACTGAAGTTGTTCACCTTAACTCAGTTTCTTTTGTTCAGCAATTTTTCTGTACAAGGAGGCATGTGTAGAGAAGGCAAGTCTAGAGGAGACTTCAGAACCCTTCAGAAGTTCCAGTGAACAGAGATAAAGAAGCTCCTCTTTTGACTTCTGGCATGGCACTATCAGAAGTTTAATCCTTATTAATCCCAGCCACATTTCCAAGGAGGTGATAGTGGAGAACAGATGGAAGGCTGTTATTGTGCTCAAGGTGAATACCAGCAAGGGCCTTTGGGATTTTTAAGTGCCTTAACCGACATGAGGAAATGTGCTGGTTTGGCTTCTGCTGCTCTAGGATGATTTTTCAGTGACATTTTCCTTAGCTTACATGCATGTATGCACACAGAGTGATGGAGAGCACAATCAGCTTTTACAGGCTTTTTTGGAGTTAGAACTGTAGAAAAAACAGAATACCCCCAAATCAAGAAGTTCTAGTAAGTTCTTTTATTGTACTAAACTCTAAGGCTGAATCACATCCTACCAAGCAGCAGCCACTGAAGTTATAGCTGTGGCCCCTAGGCCCCTGCTGTGATAAGTGGAGAGAGAAAGCCACGTCTCCAGAGACAAGTTCATGGCTCAGGCAGGATGAATCACCCCCTCTTGTCTGAGAAGCAAAGGGTGACACCTCTTTCATCTTTCTGAACACTCTAATGCCCATAGTTATATGAGTTGAATCCATGCTTTAAACATTTGTGGCATATAGATATGAGACACAAGTGCTCACATTAAGCCAGCATGGCATGGCCTCCTTAACACTTTTCGTAGCCATTGCTGTGAGGAGAACGCTTCCTTACCCCCAGATGACTCTTTCAACCATCCCCTTATGTGCAGATGTGAAGAGGAGTGACAGTTTCTCCAGAGTGAGAGTATTTTCAAATGTCAAGAAGCTTTATTTTTTAATGTGTTAAACCATATAAAATCCCCAGATAATATACCTCATAAATGAAATGAGACCAATTAGTAGGAAAGTAATGAGAGAGCATTTACAGAGGTTACATCCTGAGGTCCAGTCACAGCTATGAAAAATGAGGGAGAGGGGTAAAAACTGCAATCTGCTTTGTTCCTCTAGGACTGGCATTCATAGTTGTTAATTAACCCCAGCAAGGGCAACTTTAGAATGGCAAAATGAGGAGGGAAATGTTAAGGGACTATGAACTTTGTCTTTCCTTTCTCTCCCCTTTATGTCTTCCCAGTTGTCCCTGGGCAGTCACAAGCTGAGCCAACCTGCCCTTGCATCCACAGCAGGGCTATGGCTCTATCCTTCTTGCTTTGTTACAGCCACAGATTAGGAAACTCGGGTTCAAGTACTTCTTCCAGGAAAAAACTCAAGGGCTACTGGAACACAACAAAATTCTTCTGGCATAGGTCATCAAGGTTATGTAGCTGCTCCACTCCTTTTCTGAATGAAAGTCTATTACCCATTTGAAAAGGCAGAAAGAAGCACTTCTTGACTTTTGGAATTGGAAGGGTAAGTCTGTTATGGGTTTTTGAGCACTTACATACAAAGATATGGAGAGTTGTGTGAGGGTTTTAAACAGACTGTGGACTTGGAATACCACCTGTGACAGCAGAAGTGGAAGCTGTACTGACTGCACAGTAGAGGATCCAAATAGCAAATTTATGTTCTGGGTTACTTAAGCTTGAATAGAAGTATAAGGTCTCTTTCTTAACTCATCTGAGTCAGTAAGGTCCTTTCCTTGACTTTAATGAGCATCTATATTGAGCTGAAAGTCAGACCTTGAAATGAAACCTTGGCACCCAGGTAACTGAGATTTTAAAATTTACTGTTTGTCAAAACATCCAGGAGATAGGGCTGATGAAACAGCATCCATGCTACGTACTAAATCATAATGCACTTAGTGAAACACAGATGTCTCTTGAAGGAAAATGCCTATTGAAAACCAGACCCCTGTTGAACAAGGGTCATCCATTTGTACAGCTTTTAACAGTCACCTGCACCTGAACAGCTACAGGCTCTCTTGGAGCAAGGCAGAATTCAAAATGCTCCAGGCAAATGCAACTGAAGGAACATGCAGTCAAATCAGTGCTCACTGCAAAAGCATCTCTGTCTACAGAATGATTGAAGGAGCTGGATGGAAAGGGAACAAAATGATGAGATGAGAGATGAGGAGATGCTGTGGCTGGATTAAAAGTGATGAGAAGTCAAATAAGAAAAAAAAATAGAATAGCACTGACACAGCTGTCACCAAAAAAAAAAAAAAATTATGAACAAGCAGAGGCCATGAGAAAACAGGTATGTTGCAAGAAACACTGTCATCACTGTGCCAGTCTAAAGTTTATCAGGTCATTGTGGAGAAAAGTCACCAACAGGGTGCTAGGGAACATTTTCTTCTTTGTTTCCTCTCAAAACTTGTTTAAATTTGTTTCTTCTCAACTTTAATGGATGTTCACCTCATCTTTCTATTTTTAGTCCAGTCTTCTTGAATATGTGCATTAATTGCACCTCAGCTACCTTTGAATTTTTCACTAGACTAATTACTCTTAGAGTTTTGCTCATGTTTAGGCTGAACTTTTTCTTTCTTTGCTTATGGCCATTACTTCTTTTTCTGTTTTCTTCTGAGACTTGGTGTAATTTCCTTCCTTCATTTACATTGTTACCTTGAAGATATTTACAGGGAATGTTCATTTTCTTCCTGAGGTTTCTCTTTTCCCCTGTGTCAATCGTTTCAGTTCCTTTCTTTTTCCTTCTCTCTCCCTAATTTGTATGCTTTCCACCTCTTATTACCAGTGCAGCTAACATTTTGACTAATTTTTCATGTGTTTTTTTTTTCCCTCATATACTTAAGATTAATAGCTAAGTAGCAGAACTGACCTTAAAAATCTGGGAGGGACATTTCCATAAAAATACTGGGTAGTGTCTCTTTTTCACACTACTTTGTGAAACACACAGAGAAATAAATATCCTTAGCCTTCATTTTTTGCAAGAAGGACTTTATATTCCCATTTCTTTAACAGCTCACTGGTGCAGATCTTATATTCAAACTGCCCAGACCTGCACAGGTTGTGCATAACTCGAGCATTTGAACAAGCAGGGGCTGTGCTCAGCTAGGAAACACTGGAATGGCATTCAGTGGGCATGTCGTCATTCAGATGCTTTTGGGATGCCAGCCCAGGTTTACAGCTGTGTGCAAGTGTAAGACCTGCATGTAGATGTCTGACAGGATGTTCAGAAGAGACTAGGCAGGCTGAGCTCCTCATTTCCTGATTTTACTGGTTTACCCCTGAATTCCTTCAGATGTTCACTACCTATTCTGCACAAGTTTCCTGGGGTGGGAAGTGCCATTTTCTCTGTGCAGTACTGGGAGCAGCAGAGCCCTGCTGTAACCAGTTCCTCAGCAGCACCAACATAACAGTGCCCAACACCAGCAAAACAAAACCAGAGCAGTGCCCAGGGTACTGCAGTGGGAATTAGCATGAAGCAGAAGGGGCCAAGTAAAAACACACCGTGGAATATGTTCATCTGATGATGAGGGAGTGAAGAAATGAGGAACAGAAATATCTTGGCACTTCAAGATGAGAATTGTCTTTCTGTTCTTTGCAAATAGACTGACCAAAAACACCCCAAATAAAGAAAGGTGCTGGATGTATAAAAGGTATAAGGATGTACTTTTTCCTTGAAATCTCTGGCCTCACATTTGTTTATTAAAGTTATCTAATAGAGAGATGCAACCTGAGAATGTGTCTATGCAGGTAAAATGGTGCCAAGGAATGGGAATCTCGAGTCTGTCAGAAAAAGAAATGTGCTTAACAAGGCAGGAGCTGAAGAAGATACAGTTCCTTTGCCCTGAACCCCCTGCTGTCACTGGCTGCTGTCAACTGGAGGGTTTGATTTCAATGTTGTGAGAAACCTTAGGCAATCTCACACAGAGCAAGTGAGAAAATGACAGCGCTGTGATGATGCAGCCAGTTTTCCTGATCAGCGTGATTGTATGAGAGCGCTGTACTTAGTTACATCGATTTGTCTCTGAGAGCTCTTTCTGCCACATAAATCTCATCGAAAATCTTTAAAGATCTTGCCCCAGAAGGCCACTATGTTATTTTTCTCTGTAAAAAGAAGCAGAGCCAGGAATTCATTTCTCAAAGTTTTAACTAGAACAGTCCATTTATGAGGAAGGTGTGAATTCATCTGTTTTACATTTTGAAACATCTAAAAACAGCTCCTCACTTTATGATTAACCTGTACTTCTAAGCAGTACTACAAAGAGCTGTATTTATCTCCTCTCCCTTTCTTTGTTGGATCAAGAGGTTTGAATAAAGAAAATTACCTTTCTTTTAGATGGGGAATTGGAAGGAGCATTGTGCTTATTGTAGCTCAAGCCTTAAGTACAATAGGCACCACATTAAAAAATACTATTTGTGCCACTTTAGTTAAAAAGACTGAGAGAGCTTCCCCTATGGAAATTTTCTTTAGAGTGGCTAAAATTATTTTAAAAATAAATAACCACTTTAAATTAAGAATCAAATCTTTCAACTCAGCCAGAGCTAAGGAAGCTCAAAATAAAAACTCACCTTAAGTCTCAATAGGATTATCAGCATCTCTGACACATAAAGTGTGTCTTTATGCCTGGCACACTCATTTCTCTTAGCATATATAGAAGTGAACATGAGAAAACACAACAAGTCTGATCTTTTTTTTTAACTTGACAAAACCACTTTTTTTTAAAGAAGTGACTCTTGAGTTTGGATTACCTGTAACACAGAAAGAACCTGAACAGCTACATGTGTGTGAGTTTTAGGCTGCTCAGGTACAGAATAAATTGTATGACAGGGTGATAAATGTTTCAGTAGCACTAAATATTTGGTAACATCAAAATTTTTTCCTCTTTGATAGCATAGTAAATTATTCCTTGGCTTTCTCTCTTGCTCTGCACAGATGCAGTGATCTGTGCACATACCATAATAGGAGACTGAGGACTTAATTTCCTTCTCCTCTTTTCTTCTAAATAAACTAACTCCGAGACCTTTTACAGTCAGGATGTGCCAAAGTGTCATTTATTCATTTAAACTGTGCAGCCTAGTGCAACTTAAATATAATTACTGTACATCAGAACAAAGCTAACTTCATAAAGCCATGGCATGGCAAGCAACATCTGATTAGACAAGGATCCTCCTACAAGTGCAGAACCATTGGCAGCAAAGGCGGGTACTGCATGAATCCAGGACAATAATAGCAATTAATGCCATATTCACAAACTTGCTCCATTGGAGGGGACAGCTACAGTGCTCATTTCATTGAAATTGGCTTCATACAAAAGCACTGGTGTACCCCTCTGCAATAAATGACAAAATTATGTTCTGCCTAATTTCATGTTATGTCCTAGAGCATATTCCCATTTGTGAGTTTTCTCCAAACCTTCTTGCTAGGTATTCTTATTCTGACTTTATGGTAAATGACTCAAAGTTGCTACTGCAAACAGATGAGAAGTCTGATGCAGTAAAGCAGCAAAGTTTCTGAGGATTGGATCCAGCAGTGCCTAACAGTACATTTATTGCAAGTATACATTTAGTCACAAGAAAAACTCTCATACCTGAAGCATAGCAGCATATCTTCACCAGTGTGGAAGTGTTTTTTAAAGTGACAGTTCAGACTGATTAGAGTTTGAATCCATGTCCCAGACTTCCAGACTTGAAGAAAACAGGGCATGAATCTTGCCCAGACTGATGTACATCTCTCACTTTATGCACCAGGACTAGTGCCTTTAGTTTCCCTGAACTGACAGACTAAATAATCATCATATGCAAAGAAATTCAAATTCAGTTTCTGAGCCTCCAGGTTATAGAAGATACCACCATGTTTTTTGGAGCAGTCCTTAAATCTCTGAGCTCCCCTTGATCCCCCCTGCCCCTGATACCAATGGTTCAGGTTTATGGGAAAGATGTAAATATGGCCACTAACACTTCATGACAGTCCAAGTTGTATTTCTGTCAGGGACAATGTTTCTCTAGCTGCCCCTCAACACTCCTCTACATTTCCTTCAGTGTCAACCCTTTTTGTACTCAGGTGAGATAAACACAGACTCTTGTCTCTGTCTTCCATGGCTGACAGTAAGGGGATGTAGGGGCAGAGGAAGAGAACACTAGCTGTGTTCATAGGAAAAAGGTTTTCCTAAAGCTACATTTGGGGTCTTCCTTTCAGCATTGGAGGAATGATATTTGTGTCTTTCTTTCCTAAACTCAGCATTCCTTACACCAAACAAAAAGATGTGCCTTATTTGCAAGGAGCATAGAAAGTGTTCTGGTGGCCTCTCACTCACTGCTGTCCCAAAGAGATTGGGCAGTGGGAAGGCAGCCTAAATGGGGAAGTGTTTTCCCTTGAGTAATCAAAACATCTTCTGGAGTTTGCATTTTCTCACTTCATCACAACATTAGTTCCAGCAGTGACAGGAGTAACTCATGCTGACAGTACTGGACATATGGAAAAGGACTTTTGGAGTTTACCAATTATTAAAAGCCAGTGCCTAGAAACCTAGATGCCTGCATCAATGAAATGTGAATAGTCCATTCACACTTTCAGGGATAAATCAGGGTGTGGGCAAAAACCTGTCAGGATTTCAAAAAACAAGAGAAAGTAAGATAATACTGTGCAATCATTAGTGTAACAGCTTTATATATATATGTATACAAAAATAGTTAAAATATGGTGTCAATATTCATGAAAGTATGTAGGTTACCCAGAGGATAAAAGGAAGGAGATGCAAGAACAAGAGCTCGGTGAAATAAAAGTTTTCAGTTCAGCTTTGGTACAGTTGGTCTGGAGGCTGGGGATGCAGGAAGGGTGACCAGAGCTGGCACAAAGCAAGCACTGCCTGCAGGAAAGACATGACCTTCCAGTGGAGAAGAATTGAGAGAGAAAGCAGACAGCTGACGGGTTTTGATGATGTCTCAGCTGACATAAAACGAGAGTTTCATTTTGGTTTTGCAAGGTAATGATTAATGGGCAATAACATGGAATGCTGAAGGTTTGGCACAATGTTTTATATGTCATGACCTTCCTGCCAGAGATCTTTGTTCACACATTTCTTTTATTTCATAGTCCTCAGGAGCAACATGAATGATCTGAGTCCCTTTTTGTCCTCTGCTGCCCTTCGTGCTGGCCATCAAACAGTTAACCTGCATCGCCTTTCAGGATTCCCGTCTCCCTTCTGCCAGGATCAATGATAAAATTTTGACTGTTAAAGTGAGAGAGCCCATGGGCCAGATGGATATTTGGAGGCAAAACATCTGAAAGGCTCTTTCTGCAATAAAGAGCTACACAAAGTACTTGCTCTAAAGACAAGCACCAATATCTTGTCTCCACGGTATTTGTAATCAATATTATATTACAGGTTGATTAAATACCAAGATATTAGAGCGGTGAATCTCAAAGTATATTTTTGACTTTTCTTTGTTTCTCAAAACCAACTGTAGAAATTATTTAGAGAAATGTTGACACTACCAGAAAACAACAAAATCAAAACAGCATCATAATCGATACCTCTGAACATGCAGTCTTGGCAAGGGGGAAGCACTCATTGGATCAGTACTTGGCAGATGCTCCAGGTGGGCAAGCATGTTACAACTTCATGGCCTAAATGTTTGGCCCATTTATGCTGTGCAAATAGATAGTATAACATGTGGAATAATTTCTACATATAGATTCTTAGACTAGTATCCAATGTGTGCATAAAAGGTGGAGGCTGCTCAAAAAGGTGATGACACACCTGGAAAGCCAAACAGAATGGTTTTAATCTGTTGTCTTCACAGATGTGTAACAAAGGCTATGTCTGATGTGCATTTGAGACTGGAACACGAAAATGGGTAAGGAAGAGAATGAAAGCCATGTGAAGACTCATGGCTAATGGAGCCATAAATTGTAGCAGGAGCAGATGGCTTGGCCCTCTTGTCTCTAGAAGACTTTTCTCTTTAGGCTTTTTGTCTTTGGCAATAGACATTAAGTTGATGTCTGTTTGAAGATGGGTGATAAAGTCTGGGAGCATTGTGAGAAGGAGGAAGCAGAGAGAACCTTGCTCTGTACTCTAAGAGTTAAAAAACTTGGGCCATCACAATGCCCAGCAGTGGCAAAACAAAGATGCACCTGCCTCTATTTTTTGTTCTCACAGCTACACCTTGGCATGTGGGGGACAAAAGTACATGAAGCAGTGCCAGGCTGAGGAGTGCTCCCTCTGTGAGCTCCCAGAAAATAGACTTAAGGAAATGCTGGGTCAGAGACCAAGCCAGTCAGACCCACACTGTCTCCTTACATTCCTACACCAGCTTCCTCACTTTTCATTTACCAGAGCTCTTTTATTCAGTCCTCTTTTCAATGTCTCGTTACCAAAGCTTAGGTTTGTTCTTTGGGGGCATTTTTGGGTTTATTTTATTAGAGGAGGTTTGAGAGTTTGTTTGTTCTAATAAGCTGGAGCTGTAATTGGGAAATGGGTTAAGCTGGCTTCCAATTAAGATAATTGACATGAAATACCCAATTGCACTCTGAGAGAGAGAGAAATAAGTTCCCCAGCTGAGCTGTAGAAGAGAGCAGCTTTGTCTAACAATGAAGGTAGAAGCAGATGTTCAGAAAAACATGTAAAAGCAATCAGGAGGGGATTTATACATTTGGTTATTAATTAAGATGCATGCATGAGCAGCCAGCCAGCCCAAGTTCTGAGTTAAGAAAGGCAAAATTGCAACAAGGGGTACAAGGAAAGCTGTATTTAGGAGATTTCTGGAGTTTTAGTTTTTGTTGTTGATTGGGGGAGGGTGTTTGGCTTGGTTTTTTTTTTTTTTTTTNTTTTGTTTTGGTTGGTTTTATTGATTTTTTTTTTTCCTCCTGTAAAGGAGGAATCACCCCAAAGGTTTTTAGAAGCTTCAGATTAACATGTCCCCTTGCATATAGTCTTCCTGGCTCTGTTCTCTTGATCATGGTAAGTTTGTTTCTCTTTTGCTTAAATAAAGTAGGATATGATGATAATGTCCATTAGGCCAGTAAAAATATAAATGCTTTTGTGCACTCTGTGGTTTGTCTAGCTTAAAAAATGAGTATTGGAGCAATTAGAAATAGTGAGTGACAGGACTTCTGATGATGCCCATGTTTGCCTCTGTGTGGGGAATAAAGGAAGTGGAATCAGCCTTTCTGATTGGGGAGACAGAGGTGCTTGAAGATCTGATGTGGAGATAGGCAGCTGCTGAAAAACTGCTAGTTGTAGAAGTCAGTTTGGAGAAAAGAAAATGCAGAAAATGGGTATTTGCTAGTTATGTCTGTACTATAATTAGGGAAAGATGTACTAGTGTTGGCAAGAAAGAAAAAAGCTTCAAAGATTTTGGATAGGAATATGGGGGATTTTTTTGTTTGTTTGTTTTAATTTGTGCCTTATCCAACAAACTCAGATTTCATTTACAGCTTCAAAAGGAATGTTATATGAGAGTAAGATTGGAAGAACCAACACTGAATTCACTTGGCTGCTCACTTCAGTGATCATTCCTGCAATTTTTATGCAAGTATTAAAGCATCTTAAATGTTTGCTCTTTTCTTTGGTTCTCTTGTTCCAGCTGTCCTTGAAATTCACAGAAGCACAGAACAGCTTGGATTGGAAAGAACCCTCAAGTTCATCTTGTTCCAACCCCCCTGCCATGGGCGGGGGGACACCTTCCACTAGACCAGGTTCTCAGAACTCCATCCAGCCCAGCCTTGAACCCTTCCAGGGATGGGGCATCACAACTTCTCTGGGACACCAGTGCCAGTGCCTCGCCACCCTCACAGTAAAGAATTTCTTCCTCACACCTAACCCAAACCTGCTTTCTTTCAGTTTGAAGCCATTGTCCTGTCACCACCTGCTCCTGTAAAAAATCGTTTCCCATCTTTCAGGTACTGGAAGGTGGCAATTAGGTCATGTCTTCTCTGCTCCAGGCTGAACAATCCCAATTCTCTCAGCCTTTCCTCCCAGGAGAGGAAGTCCATCCCTCTGGTCATCTTGGTGTCCCTTCTCTGAACTCCTCCAACAGGTCCATGTCCTGCCTGTGCTGGGGATCCCAGAGCTGGATGCAGCACTCCAGGTGGGGTCTCACAAGACTGGTGCAGAGAGGCAGAGGAGGAATTGACATATTCAAGAAAGACTAAAAAAGTAAAAGGCTGTTGGCTTTAATGGCTCGTCCAGCTGACTTATCTCTGTGATGACCTTGGTAGTATTAATGAAAGATGAATATTTGCAGGGGGTTGTGTCTGGTGTGTTGCTTGTTGTGGAGGGGAGTAATTTTACACAGATAAACCTGGTAAATTAATGTTGGAAAACCAAATAAATTTTCTGGCTGAAATGCTACCCTTTAGTTGAATTTTCTTTATGATTGAGGTGCTCTTTGACATAGTAAATCAAATAAGAAGACAAGAAATATGACAGATTCCTCTATCATGTAAATAAAAGTGGTTCTGCTCTCAGAGCATCAGCACATGTGGAGGGTTGCAGAGTCTGGACCACCTTTCAGCAGGTGGACAATCAGGATGTCCTCCTCTGCTGCTACTGCCATTATTTAGAAGATGAAAAGCTCAATCTGATGTTTTGTGAGATCCTGTAGGGCTACTCTGATGCATGAGGTGACGGAGATGAGGTCATTGCAGCCTCTCTGTGCTTGGCCCTGCAAGTGTGTGTGTGTGTGTGCCCCTGCTGAAGGGTGTGGGGCAGCAGAAGGTGCATCCTCCATGCACAGTGCAGGGCTCAGTTTCCCTGGCTTGGTGTTCAGATAATGAGGTAAACAAAAAGCTGTGTAGACTTCTGTATTTCTATCCTTGTGATCTCATATTGTTTTTAAAAGCTG
>VZRX01012201.1:172776-183417 GCA_013398075.1 Notiomystis cincta
GGCTATTCATGCAGGGGTTTTCTTATGGAGGTCCACAAAAGATTGAAGGCGGATATTTAGGTTAATTTCTCATCACTTACAGAACTTACTCAGTCCTTTCAAAAACCTCATATGGGTTTCAGTGTTAAACTGTTTGATTTTGTGGTTCATTCTAATGCTTTTAATGAAGTACTACTTTGCTGTGACCTTTCCCACTCTTTTCTTTGTTCTTGTCCTTTAAATATGATGGAATTTCTGGAGATACAGACAGCTCTTTTATTAAGGAAATATTAAATTGAAGAATTTTCTCTGGAGGTTGTTCTCCTTATGTAAAAAGATACTGCAAATGACATTTGGACTCTCCATAAGTGCAATGAGAGATTCTTTTTTTTTTAATCTCATATGATGAAAGAGGAATAACTGAACAGTGCTATTATAAATGATGTGATCTTTATATGCTTAAATAAAGGCATTCTACGTGTTTTAGCTTCACAAAGCTTCTGCTGTCTTCCTGGGAAACCTTAGCTAGTCAAAATTTGGCTTGTGATCATAGACTAATATTCTCCTTATAGTAAGCATCACTAAATGATGCCTTCTGGAATTACACCTCTCTTGGGAGGCCTCAGTGATCACAGAACAGTGATCCTACTGCTTTTATAGCATGGTGCAAGCCAGACACTTAAGAACAGAATTTCAAAGACTGAGTCAATTTAGCCCTTTGTCCTAATGTGACTGGAGAATCTTCTCAAAGGTCTACCTTTATGACAGTGTTGTAAATATATAACATGGATCGAGAGAATTAGAAAAAAAAAAACAAGTTAGAAAAAACAATTTATTAAGTAATATCATATAAATAACTTGTTACAAAAATCAATTTGCAAAAAGGCAAATTCACTCTGTCTGTGAGAAATTGTTGTTCAAATTGGTTTCTCATCAAATCCTTAAATTTCATTTCCCCCTGCCCCCCAACCCCCAAAAAAGAAGCCAGTACAGTGAACAGGAAATATAAGGGAGAGAGTGCACACTTTCCATCTGACAAAAACAAATTGCCCATCCACGCTGCAGAAAAGATAATCATCCCAGCATGGGTCCCTTTGCAACACAGGGAAGTTCTAGGTGTAAACCTCTTGGGTGACAAAGTTGTCACCCACAAGTGTCCCTCTCTGCTGAGCAATGACCAGATCCATCCAATGCTGAGGCTCCCTTGGCACAACCAGGGGATGACATCATGAGAGACTGTGTGGCTGGAGCACGCCAGCAAGTAGATCTTCCCAGGTGGAGGCATCATTTTCAATTTATGCTTGGAAGTATTTTGAATTAAAAAAAAAAAAAATCAATACCAAAAAGCATTTATTTTAGAGGGCTTAAAAAAATCACAAGTAGCAATAGGAGTTTGCCAGATTGATTTCGCTCAGTAACACAGTTAAGATGCACATAGCATTTATTATAAGGCCTTTCTTTTAAGTTTAATTTTTCAAAGCAATGAAAGTAATCACAGAATTAAAACAGTACAGTGATTCTGAAGACTTTTTATGTGTCAAAATCCAGAACAATTTTGTGTTTGCAGTGTTCTTTCTTTGTTGTGTTCACCTGAATGCTTAATAATTCTATAAGTTTGTATCTTTAATAAACACTAAAGTAATAGATCATAGAAAACTAAAAGCTTATAGAAAGTGTCTCCAAGTATTTACATAAATAGTGCAGTCTCATAGGAAAAGTCAAAAGCCCATGGGAATGGAAAGGATTTCTCTATATGCTGGACTTCTGCCTTATTTGTCAAATTGACTTTGTGGTAGGAGAAATTTAAACATAGAAGCCCCTTTTTTCTTTTTTTCTTTTTTTTTTTCCCCCTTTAAAATTAACTTTTAAAGAATGCAAAAGATACGTGAAGAAAAAAGGATAAGGGCAGGTTTTGTAAAAACTCCTTTGAAATCCAGGGACTGTACACAGAAGATGATAGCTTTGTGGCTTTTAAGTGCCATGGGCCTGCCTTGCACATGACTGATTGCCTCCCCTCAGCCCCATGCAATTCACCTCCTGTTCTTCTTCCTGAAATGCTCAGTTCTCTGACACTTGTACTTCCTGTAACCCCAGCCACAGCTTTTGGATACCTACCACTGAATTTTATGAACTATTCAGGAAACTGTTTAGTGTACGACAAACACAGGTCTGGGCTCAAAGGTGTAATATTGCAAAATAATGGGCAGGATCAAGGTTGTTTCAGCTGGCTTAAATAAAACTGCTGAGGGCAGAGACTGGTATTAAAGCATTGTGTTGGTGTTCTGTGTTTTTCTCTTTCTGGAGCAGCACATGAGTCTGTAGACATTAAATATGCTTTTGTTCCTCTTTACAAACAGAAACAATCTCTGAGAAAAGAACTCTTTCTAAAGACTGAACTGAGAGCAAAAAATATTGTGGTTTTGACATTTATTGGATGAGGCTGCTGTTTCACAGGTGTAGATGGGTTGGAAAAATCCTGCCTTCCACAGCTGATGACATGGTTCATACTCACTGGAAGTAGCATCATGACTGTTACTTTGTCAGCTCTCATTTGATGAGGAAGCTCAGACTGCAGAGTTAATTGAAATTCAAATGGACAGGGGATGGCAGCATCCATTTGGGACAGTGGTCTTCTCAAACACTTCAGTACTACTCACAGCCAAAGGAAACACAGAGAGACCTTTCTAACAGATAGTGGCTTGCAGAGAGTTACCTGCTCAGAACCACCGCCAGGAATTCTCCCTGCACAGGACCATCAAGATAGTTCTGCTGCAGAAATTTAGCATGAGATCTGCATGGGAATGGCCTGGATTTAGGCTGCTTGGTCTAAAAATGATGTTTTTCTCCCTATCCATGCAGATCTCCCTCTGGTGTGTCAGGAAATCTGACAGTGTTAGAAGTCCACTGTTGGTTCTGCTCAACATGGATAATTCTGGGTTTGAAATTGTACATGTGTAGACACACACTTCTAAAGCCATTTCTCTCTGCTATACTTCTCTATGACTGTTCTGGTTTTTATGGTACTGCAGATGTTAATTTTCTTGGTTTTGTGGGATATAGTTTTTTCTGTTTTGTTTTGTAATAGAGAAATGGAAAAATTGTAACTTGTAATGTAGACTGCTACTTCCTAAAGTGGGTTATTTGAAAATTGCCTCATCCATTCACATTTAACAGTGAAGAAACATCTGTCCATACAATGAAGTAAGACCAGAAAAATATATGTTTCTTAAGAAAAATTTAGAAAATATTTCTGTTGGTACAAGTGACACGTTCTTCTACTACATATATCTTTTCCAGCACATTTTTAACAGAAATAACTGAAAAATACAGACAATTTGGTTAGACACAATTCCATCT
Organism: Notiomystis cincta; assembly: GCA_013398075.1. NCBI lineage: Eukaryota > Metazoa > Chordata > Aves > Passeriformes > Notiomystidae > Notiomystis > Notiomystis cincta. The sequence continues at coordinate 176,113 of VZRX01012201.1, forward strand.
ATGTCAGGTAGGCATAGACTCCCAGATCCCTGTTTCATGTTGACTCCACTGAATTCCTTGGCATCTTTTAATATGTTTCCTCTTGTTAGGTCAGATGCTTTTCCAAATTAATAGCCAGCTGCATTTTTATCTCTCTACCTGGCTTAGCTAAACTGCCTAATAATATTTTTTCTTCTAAAATAGGTGTGGTTGTAAGAAGAGCAGGCTTAAAACAGCCTTGAAAGCCACTTCATTGCCCATAGTCCAACAACTGGTTATCTACAAATGACAACTGTAGCACTGTGTGAAAGCATTGTTAAATACTCATTTCTATCATCTAGCACGCCACCATGCAACAAAGTGCAAAGAAATACTACTGCAAAGGTTTGTATTCACTGCAATATGGCACTTCCAATATTTAGTATGCAGTACTGATTTTATAAATTGCACTTTGTGGTACTGCCAAGCAAGAAGAAAAGAAAGAATCAAACTCTCCTTGCTGTGTGAGAGATGCTAAATCTGTTTAATTTGCAGGAAAAAAATAGACCTTAAAACCTAGATGCATAAATAATAATTGGATGCAAGTCTGCCTCAAATTTTCTTAGAAGAATGCATTTGCTATTCAGGCACCATATTTGTGGTGACATAACATAATTTTATATATATAATATATTTACATAACAGGCACGAGTAGCCACTCTCTATTATTTACTGTGTCACTCAGTGGACAAGATAAAACCAGCTCTGAATTAAAAGGAATAAAACCCCAAGCCAACCCAAAACTTGCGCTTGGACTGCTACTAACAATCACTAAATCAGACAAAATCACTGTACAAACATAGGAAAATAGTTACAAGGAGTTCAGTGCTCCTCCTCTCTCGTTATCCCACCCAAGAAGTGGCTGATGCAGGCTGAGTGCAGGCTGTGTTCAGCCAAGGGCCATCGACCCCCCTTCCCCGTGACCTGGGGGTGGCTCCCAGGGCTGAACGCCTGTGTGGCTTCACAGCCACCTCTGCCATCCCCTCCCCACAACAAATCTCTTTCCTTGAGGCTTGAGGAAGGGGAGGGACAGCTCACTGGCTCACTTAGGGCATCCAGCTGGATTCTGAGCTTGAGGCTGTTTCCCGGAGGCAACCCCGGAGTGAAGGGTGAGAGAAGTGTGTGTTAGGAAGCCACTGGGGAGAGCCCCTGGAAATGCTGGCCCCCCTGACTGTGTGAGGGGAGCAGCCCAAAGTGAGGGACCTGTGGCAGGTGGTGCTGAGCATCTGCTGCTCCTCCACATATCTGAAATCCAGATGGTCTCTCCTGTCTGCCAGAGCCAGCTTTTGGACAGATTGCTTCCTAGGAGTTCCAATTTCATGGAAGCCATGAAGAGCCAGGCTTTCAGCATCTTAAATTACTGAGGGGCCCTGAAGAGACATAATAAGGCCCTAGTCATGCTATTGCTTTTATGATGGGTGCAACAGCTCAGCCCCCAACTAAGTGATGGAGTTGTGAACCACACTCTGTAGGACTTAAACACTCTGAGGGGCCTCCACCAGGGAGGCTGAGGGCTCTGGACCCTTGGGAACTCTGGGCTCCTCTGCTCTGAAAGCATCCAATCTTTAATGCTGGGCATCTGCAAGCCATTAGCTGCTGTACTCTACACCTGCAGGTGTGCAGTGCTCCTCACTGTGATTGAGTCCTTTCCTGCCCAGCCAAGGCTGCAGCATGGCTGGCTCATCCTCTTCCCTCTGAGTTGGTCCACAAAACCTAAAATTCTGTCATTGTGGTTGTAAAAGTCTAATACTTGGGACTCCCACTGCTCTCTTTAACTCACTAGGAGTAATGAATTCCAGGGATTAATTTTTAATTCCTCTAAGTTTTCTGTTTATTTACTTTTTTTCTCATCTCTCTTTATTTCTGGAGTACATTGGAGCTCTTTAATTTTCAAAATGATTCACTTAAAATTTGGGAGAGGAGGAAAATAGATCCATTCCTGTAATTCTGGTATTAAATACTGTTTCATGAAATAAGTGAGAATAGTTACACATGAGGTATTTTAAAAATAACAATTCCTTCTTTCCTTGGCACAGTGCCATGGGCTGGTTCCCTATTTTGGGACACAAGGCGGTATTTAACTCCTGGAATTGGATATGGCCCATGGCAGCCCCTTAGGGTTTTCCCCAGATAGCCTCTCCTACACAGCTGGATTTGAAGAGTAGCCACTACATGCTTGAAAAACCAACTGAAATACGAGTGATGTGCAAGCTATAAGGAAAACTGTTTTGGCCCAAGATTATGGCAACTTCCTCCACCCCATGCCTGGACAAAAATTACTTAGCTTGGCAAAGCAGATAAACACACACAGAGAAACTTGTGGTTAAAATTTTACCTTTTGGTGAAGTCTTTAACAAGCCTGACTGAGTAGTTTATTTTAAAAAAATGAGCTATAATTATAAACCCTACTTTTTAGGCCACTGGAATGACCGTTAATCCTCACTTATTTGTTCATTCAGGGCTTGAGTCTGGGAGAAAAAAAAGAAAAAAGGAAACAACTACCCAAAAGCATGAAAAGTTACCTCCTCTGGCAGAATGCCAGTGTTTTCTATTTCTAAAGCATTGTCCAAATGACTTAGATAGTTCTTGCAACATCCTGATGAGGTAGGCATTATTTCCCCATTTTACAGATAGCAAAACCGGGCAGAGAGTCAGTCAGGAATCCACCCTGATCCTCCAGGCAGAGAAGGGCAGGACAAAAAAAGCACTTTCCTCCTCTGCAGTTGCTCCTTTTGCCCCAGACGGTGGCAGTCACCTTGAGGTGACCTTGAGGTCACTCCTCCCCACCTGCACATGAGAACAGGCAGGAGTAGCTGGGTACGAATATCCTGACCCCAAGCTGCCCAGGACAGTGGCCATCACTGAACAGATGTGCAGGTGGGGCCGACTGAGGAAGTGCAAACAACACAGTTATGATCTGTTCCTCCCTCCAAGTCATGATCTCATCTGGAGCTGGATTGGATGACCTTCCCTCTATCACAAAGCAAGCCTGGGTTAGAACTGGGAAACCATCTAAGAATTAGATACTGGGGCTACTGACCACACACACGTGCACACACACACACACACATCTCTCCAGCAATGCTAGGTCCAAAGAATATATACAGAGCAGTCAATGAACTATATATATGTGTGTGTTAGTTTGATTCAGTGCAATGGGGCAATGGTGAGTTCTAGAGAAACACTCAGGTTTAAATGACCATTAAGCCTCTCTACCCTCCTCATGAGTAAAATGCGTGTTTGATGTTCTTTTCTCAGCTTACTCTACTTGTATAATAAACCTTCATTCCATCACCACTACTTTTGACTATAATACATAGGGTAAACTAGGGTACCTCATTACATTGGGATGTGCAATACACAATCGACAGAGCAGTCGTCTGAGCTGAATAGTCTGAATACAAGTAAAAAGCAAGTGAGCTTAAACAGTAATATACTCCAATTTACAATATAAGCAGAACAAGTAAAAATATTGCTCCCCATCTGATCCTTTTTTTTCCCTCCACTACTGCTGTGCCTGTAAGATTGGCTTGGTAAACTGGATGCACTCAAAAAAATAAGGATTTTGCCTCTGGAAGCTCATAAAATGATACTAGAAAAAGTTTTCTGATGGCTAACCCACACAGACTGCAGTCATTAGACAATTCAAATGGGTAGAATAGAGAACCCTTTCACACAGCCGTGGAGAAACAGAAAGAAAAAGCCACTTCACATATCCCAATGCTGTTTCTGGGAATGAGGAAGAGAAAAAAAAAAAAAGAGAAAGAAAAAAGAAGAAAAAGACAACATATTAAGAGTCTTTGTCACTGTCCATTGAGCCATACATATCTGCCAGCTTTTTAAACCGCGGTCCCCAGTCACTGAGGTAATCGTAGTCCTGATCTCCGTCCGTAGTCACCGACTCCAAGGAGCTGAGGGACTCGGCCACAGAACCATTACCTTCGTAGGCGTAGGTGGCCAAGGAGTCATACGGGGGTGCTGTTGGATCTGTATCGTTTTCCTTTAGCCTTTGGTTAATGAAATCTCTGACATCCGTGTTATCCCGCGCTGCTGCAGTCCGCCGCGGCATAAAAAGTGTTTCCGGCACAATGTCTCTGCGCAATTTGTTATCATCTATGGCTTCGGGATTCCTCAGCGTGCCGATATCAAACGCCTGGGTGTCTTCCTCTCCGCCACCTTCATCGTTGTAACTGACAATGTTGTCTCTGATGTCTTCTTTGGAAATTATCAAAGGCTCTTTTTTCCGCTGCCGCCTCAGCGCTGCAAACAGCACCACGGTAACTGCAAACAAACACAGCAGCGAAAGGGAAAGGGAAAGGGAAAGGGAAAGGGAAAGGGAAAGGAGGTTAATTCCCCAGCTCCAGTAAAGCCCAGAAGAAATGCTGGGCCTCTGCTTGAATTTGAAGTTTGAGAGGATGTTTGGCAAAACTGAAAATGTGCACGTCAGATTTTCAGGCTGCGCTTGCTCTGCCTGTGAGTTCCTTGGGAGATGGAAATGGCATGGATGCATGGAAGAAAGGAGGTGTCAAGCTTGTAGGAAGCCAGGCAAAGTGTCTTTTTGCCGGCAGGCACTTTGTTACCCAAAGCCATACACTGATTTTGTCACCTTGAGAACAGAACTAGTTTCATGACAGTTGGGAAGGAAGAAACACTTTCTCCAGAAAAGTAACATCAGACGTTATTTGTGTTGAGCCCCTTGGACAATATGCAACTTCTGCTATGGACAAGGACGGTATCTACTGAGCTTAGCAAAGCTGAATTTCAAGATAAGTAAATCTATCCTCCTCTGGGAAGAAAGCAGGAATATGGAGCGGATTTTCAGCCAGCACAAAGTCTGAGTTTTATTAACTGAGTTTTATTAACTTTTATTGACTACATTAAATGTAAAATATTAAAGACTTAGTGTCTTTACAGTGTCCATCACCTTAAAAAGTATACACAAATTAAATCATGGACTGATGAGATACGATAAAGGTATTTTTGTAATCTGACAAAGGCAGATTTCTAGAACATATTTTATGCTCTTTGTTTTAAAGTGTGTGTTTGCATACACATATTTTTCATTTATTTAGAGGGAAGGAACTCTTTCCATGACCCTGATCCAAATTTTAATATTTTAACTCAATAATGATTCTCGGTATCGTTGGAGAAGTGGACACAGAAGGTGGAAAGGGATGTGGTCAACACTTTCCTATAGAAGCTGGTTTCAGATTTCGTAGCTGGATTCTACATTAGGATGGAAATAGCTGGATATTGACAAATGAACAGCAACAAAGAGCAGGGATGTATTTCTGCTGTCAGTGTTACTTTGGTAGTCTGAGGTCTGCAGTGCCCAGCATTTCAGCTCTGCTGTGCCAACTGCAAGGAAAGACACATCTTGCTGTCTTTACAGTTTTTCCATAGCAAAGCAAAGCAGAAATGCCTAAACTCATTGATGTGAGATGATAAGGTGGATCAAAATGATCTTTCATGTCATCTTTGATTCTAAAATGGCATGTGAGTCAAAGCACAGTAACCGTTAAAGAATTTTTTTTTCAGTCCCTTCCTCAGTTGTAACCTTTTAAGGTCAATGTTAAGGACTAAGGGTGTCCCCAGTCCAAAACTTTATTCCATTGAACCTTATCATTCTTAGCTTCCTTTGACAGAGAAATAGTGGGTTTTTGCTTTTGGTCAGAGGAGTGCTTGTTTATTTTTTGTTCATTTTGGTAGGTGTTTTTTTGTTTGTTTGTTTTTTAGTTTGTTTGCTTTGGTTGGTTTTTTTTTAACAATGAGTTCCCCTGCAGGATTGCTTAGAGCTAAATACTGTCTGTAGGTGTGCCTGAGCATCTTGTAGATTGACTATCACTAAGAAGTAGGAAAATGCTGTGTCTTAACACAGGAATACTGGGAATAAGGAAGAACATCTGCCAATATGAGTTGAAAGGAAATAGATGGTGAAGTTGAAGGATTAGGAGAGGTGATTCAGATGGCATCAGGATCTCAGCCCAGTGATGAGGATTTACTTATGAAGTAACAGAAGGGTCCTAAACTGAGTTATCCTTCTTCGTGCTGCTGTGCAAAAATTCAGTAAGAGACAACTGTCTTCCTCAAGAGCAAAAAGCTGTGGCACTGTGTGGAAGGACTGGGGAAATGTGTGTATGAAAGGAGAGAGATAGCTGGAGAACATTTTGGAGAACTTGCAAAACACAATGTCAATTTGGAATGGGCTTCTGGAACAGCGAGTGGTAGAATGGTCTGACAAAGCACAGGAATGACAGATTTTACATCAAAGAGTTGCTGAAGGATCTCATTCCAAAAACAGTGTTACACAGAACATGCAAGGATGAGGCTTGGATAATTACATCACACGTCTGATACACAGATTTTACTGTTTTGTGCTGAACTTGCAGGAAAAATCATGAGCTACATGTTGAAGCACATCACCTCTATTTGCATGTCTGTGTTCAGCAGTATTCAAAGCCTCCTGATAAGATGCTAAACTTACTCAAACTGCATTTAAACCTAGCAATTTACAGGCACTTTTTGTTGCTGCTAAACTTTGAGTTGTGGTTCAGGTCTGCCCAGAGTATTGTTTTTCACTCAGTAGTGGTTGCACATTCAAACCCTGCAACCAACCTGAAAATAGAAAATTATATAGCTGAGTTAATTGAAAATCTGCTTATGGTGCATGGTGGCATGAGCAGTAATTGACATAAAGTGCTGCTTAGCACACAGAATCAATTATTTTCGATTGACATAAAACAGGAAATCGTTTAATGTCAGATTGATATTAATGAGCACAGTTGTACTAACGAGTGCAAGACTACCTGCAGCATTACATTACTTTTTCTGGTAAGGAACTTAATACAAAGTGAGCTCAGTCCTTAGGGGCACTGATACCATGTTTTGAAAAATGAATTTAATGGTGAATTAAAGATCAGATTGCTATTGTGGGAATCTTTTCTGAAAATGGGATAGAGCTTATTTGAGCAAGCCATGACTATATTGTTAAAGTCTGAGAACCACAACATAGTCTTTGACTCATTACTGGAGAGGGAAATTTTGTTAAAAGTAAAGATCAGGATGACTCTGCAGGGGTGATAAGCATGCCCAAGAAAGCATGTCCATGGCCTAATAACATATCCCAGAGAACAGTCTATGTTGTGTTGTACAGTTGTCCCCAGATGAACAGGTACAGAATACGGCCAAGTGACCAACTCCCAACTCTCTCACTTTGCAGTACAAGAGGGGTGGACCCTGAGAAGAATGTGAGAGATGGTGCAAACTGTCCCTATTTACATATATATA
>VZRX01012201.1:183423-211368 GCA_013398075.1 Notiomystis cincta
TATATATAAAGTTGACCACCAGTAAGTGCTATAGCCAGAGCACTGCACATCCTCCACACTCAGGATCCAACTTCTTTCTAATCACAGGTGGCTGAAATGGAGGACCCTGCAGCCTTTGAGGAAGTCCCTCAGTACCATTCAGCATCATTTCCCAACAGAAAAAAAAGCACTGAGACTTGTTTCTGCTCAGTTTAGAAATGGGAAGTTAATTCTTCAAAACTGAGTTATCTGCCCTCCTTCTATGGTCAACAGAAAGGGACGAACACCTGCAGGGGGTTATGAGTAATGTGTCTGGTCCTCCTCAGATACCAATAAGGGATGGGATGAATGTCTCTCTACAGATGTCTCTTTCCATTTAGCAGAGGATGGAGCCCAGCTGCTTCCTCTCCCTCATATATTGCTTTTAGATAACCAAGGTTAGATAGGTTGTGCCCTACCCACCCCATCTGTAGCAGCCCCCCGAAGAGGAAGTACAATAATGTAAGTACAGGATAAGACGATGTCTTTACTTTGCCTTTGTCCTAGTCTTGGAAACATCATTACAGCAATGCAAACTAACCATGAAAAGAACAAAATGTCCCTGAGCTACTTACCAAGTAATATAATGATGCAGAGGAGAATGGCAATAAGAGCCCCAGTGCTAAGACCAGTAGGATGAATCAAGGCTTCTGCATTACAGGACAGCATCTTCCCTCGATGATCACAAGCACACACTCGGATAGTCACCGTTTCAGTGCTGCTCTGGATGGGGTAATCATTGTCTGATATCACCACTGGCAAGAAGTAGGTACTTGTTTCATGCCGGTTATATCTGGTTTTTCGAGTGAAAATCCCTGCTGTGTTGTCTGGAAACACAAAGCATGCATTAAATCTTCATCTGAAGAGTGAAAGCAAGGATAAGATAATAAAGAAAAGTCTTCCTAGAAATTCACCTCTGTTGTCCTGTAGTGTAAAGTTTGAGCTGCTGGCTGCCTCAGGAGCTAAGGAGAATGAAAACTGATGTCCATTGTAAGAGTCATCTTTATCAACAGCACTTAATGTTTGTATCAGCTGAAACAATAAGAACAAAATTATCTCCTAAGTCAGTGAACTTCATGTTTATTTATGTACTCTTAAAAAAACCTGTAAAAGCAATCTTTTGTATTAATTTTTTTCTTCTGCTTCAAGGCAGATGATGTTGCTATGGTGAGCTTAGGAAAAATCATCCACATGCTGCTGTTGCTGTTTAAGATCACCACAGTATTATATCTTATACCATCAGCGAGTAACATCGTGAATTTGAAAGTTGACAGGAAAATCATGTTGATTTCAACAGAAGGCTTGGGTTAATGCCATTCCAGATGGGTAGAAAACCTTTGCATATGACAAGCAATAGAGATGATAGGTGAGATAGTCCAAGCTGAATTTATATTTATCTACCCAAATCTCATGTCACAGAAATTGTTTGGCTGAATCTTCCAAATCATCTGCTACTTTGAACTACTTCACAACAGGAGTCGTAGACTGAGAGTTATCGAGCAGGAAATAGCTGTATCACAGGCAGGACCTGTAACATTTACAGACCTGAAATTGGTTTTGAGGGAGACAGTGGAGGTGCCTGAATAAAGCAAAGGATAAAAGAATGAAAATGAATCAGGAGTAACAAGGTGCAGCACAGAAAATAACATTCAAAAACATGCTGTCATGTTAGCTGGAGAATACTGAGTGAAATCAGATACTGTGCAGCCACTGTTTAATTTTGCAATTAAGTTTGATGCAATGCAAAGTACACCTCTTGATGAGGTAATGCGAGAGTAGTAGCAAAACTCATTTAATTTGGAATATTTTCTTAGTATGAGCAGACAACACACCTGTTCTGCCTTTGCGTTTTCACAGACGAAGGTCTCGTAAAACATGGGAAACTCTGGAGCGTTGTCATTGACATCCAAAACCTTAATGAACACTGGGACACGGCTGCTTTGTTTTGGGTTGTCTGAAATGACAAAACCAGAATGGAGATTTTATTTAGCCCAGTTACTGACTCAGTGCAGTGGAAGAAAAGGACAGACTTGGAGGCTCATTGCCTTAATTCTTCTCACTCAGAGCACTTCACTTACATTCTGTTGATTTCTGGTGAATGTGTAATGGATGAATGTGGTATCATTACTCCAATTCTGCATAAAATATAGAGTTAAGATGGAAGTGGAATCCAGGATTTACAAATTCCTTTGACCATTCCAAGTGTGATTATGAATGTATGTTTGATATATGTAATATATAATACTGGAACTAAATTAAATCTATTTATTAGCCTGACTAATACTGTTTGGTGGCAGTGAAGTATCTTGAATATATTCCCTTCCTTAGGTCTCTAACAGGAAGAGTCATGAGGATGAGACTGAGCAGGTTTTTTCTTCTCCACTTGTTAAATATAATACTCTGTGCCCTACAAATCTTGTGGCATAGTTCCTTAAGCCATCATGATTATCATTATGTTATAGAAATAGTAACTGCAGCTGTGATCACAGATGCTTTCTGACCTATTGAGAATTGTTTTGTCTGATGTTCTAGGGTGAATACTGAAGTGTATCAGCTGAAAAACATAAGCACTATATACAACCTGCACATCCCCCTATGTAAACAATCCCCTATAAGGATTGCATGGTGCCAAGACATTGAATTTGACAAAGATATTCCTGAGCATAGAATACTAATGAAAATATGGTCATCTTTTTGGATAAAAATAAAAAATCTGGAAGTGCACCATACTGTATAGACCACTCCCTTTCCTGTTGGGAGGAGCCAGGCTTTAGTCAAAATGATACACAGAATAAGGAAGAAAAGCAGTGGCAGCAACCTTGTCTAGAGCCATGCAAGGTGAAATAGGCAAGATTCTGAGGCAAAAAGCCACACTGTAAAAACCACTGACTCCTAAAATGCACAATATCTGGTCCCAAACAAATTTGTCATCGCTAATCAAAAAAGCCCAAGAGACATTGCCATTGATCTGCCTCCTCTGTGCTCCATCTCACACAATATCCACTCAGGAGTATGTGGGTATGGGAATGTGAGAGAGTGAAATCTGAGGGAAAGAGCATGATTAAAATAAGTTTTATTTAAAATAAATACCTTCCCCTCTATTACATGAGGGTCAGCACTGAATTTTCCTATGTTGATTTCCTACCCACGTTAATATAGTTTATTAATGCATTTTAACCTATCATTCAAATGAAAAAGTAGTGCAATAAAATATAGAGGATCTGAGACTCTGTATTCTTCTACAAGCATTCATTATAGTAGCTTGTTGGTGTTATTATTATATTTATTCATTATAGTCGCTTCTATTTATTCATTATTGTAGCTTGTTGACTTTTATTAAAGTCCTATTAATGTGTTTATCATCCTTTTATAAATGTGAAAATGCCTTCTCCAAAATTGGCAGTGCTTATTTGTATTACAGAGCTCAGTCATTTGGACAAAATATTGTGCTTTAAGGCTCCACAGTCCCATTGAAGTTAATATGATTCCATTAGGCATAAACCTCTTTTTAATATCAGCCATTGGGCTAAATTCATTCTATGTATAAAATAACAGTTTATGTATAATATGGACTAGGCTGAATTCTGTGCTAAAATACATCAATAAAAGCGTTGAATTCTTATAACAGGCAGAAATCAAAGGCACTCATTTGAAGTCACAGGACTATTGGCAAGACTATTTTGTAGAGCACACTTTTCTAAGAAATACATTCAAATATATTGGCAAACATGTTTCTTCTACTCTGAAGAAGGAGAATTGTTTTCTTTCCTGCTTTTTAAACTAAACCTACATATTTTCATTTTGCTTCTAGGTGCTTAAGGTTGCACAATTTAAAATCACACTGTAATAAACAGAAGCTTCATATAAACTCTAGACTCATGAACATATGCCTCTTCCCTGATTTAGTGGAAATTAATATACATCTTCAAGTATTTTTTTTTTATATTTTATGTCCTCATCTTTCAGATTATTTGTGCAAATTAATTCATATAGGTTCATTTGCATTATCCCTTAATTAGTGCTGGGCTCCATCTCCACAGACTCAACAAACTGCCTAAATCTATTTCTCTGTATAGGGATATGTTTTCTGCTGAGCCAGCAACAAAACTCTTAAAGTGGTGGGGTTTTTATTTCAGAATACCTCTTCAAAGTCCTGCCAATGTTTGACTTACCCTTAAGTGTTAAGTAACAAATATTTTAAAACACTCAGGGAATTGTCTTTGGCTAACCAGCTGTAGTTCTGCAGCTGTGACTCGCTAGACCCGTGTCCCGCGTTTCAATGCCAGTTTGCTGTCTGACCGTGGCAGATGTACTGACCCGGTGCTTCACCAACTATTTATTTGCAGCAGTCACAGCTTGATGGATTCTCTGGGCTGCTGAGCAATTGCAGCTCATACTGGTGAAAAAGGAGAACATTTAGAAATGGAGCAATCTATACTTACTGACAATTCTAGACAAAGGCAAAACAACTTCTGTATCCTGTGGTTTTGTTTTTTTTTTACTATAAAACAAAATCAAGAGCAGTCATCACTGAAAGATGTTTCTCTTTATGACTTTATAATTATTTTTATCTATATCAAAGGGAGCACCCACCCATTTGAAGGCATATCCTGCCTGTAACCTGACTGGATATATTTTTTAGATTACTTCAGTGAAATATACTTGGAGCTTGATGAGATAATATCACTGAGAGTAATAAGTGATTCTGTGGAATTTAGTGGAATGGGAGTTTAAGCACCCTTGCTAGAAATTTCTGGGTTTGCTGGGAACAATAAGCAGTGGTACTTTCCAGTCTAGTCTCTTGAGACTAAAATTAGTGAAGTGTCCTGGATCAGAAAAGTAACTACATTTCAACTAAAAAAAATTGCCTTTGGAAGACATCTACCCCAGTTAGGCCAAATTTGGTCTAGGCTTAGTAAAGCCCAGGAAACAGCTTATTGCAGCCTGAAAGGATTCAGACTAAAGAAGAATAGTAATTAAGACAGAAGCCTCTGTCAGACACAAGAGGGTTTGGTGCAGTAGAAGGTCTGTGCTTAGGGGAGGAAGCACAAAACCAAATGAGTACTTCCTATACATGCTAAGCTGGTTTTTGGACAGTTTTCTATACTGCATGTTATTTCAGCCCTGCTGGGGTCAAGGCAAGTGTTCTTGCTATTGTCAATGCCAAATATTCTTGCTATTCTTTCCTTTTTAGGCATTTATTTTTCCCTTCTGCTGCCTATAGTGTACAACTTTTGACCCCAGAATCTGCCTTCAAGAACTTAATAGAAACACAGCCACATGACTAACATTTGATGTTTGGTGTGCTGAAATCCCATACTTAGCATTATAAAGTGTAAACTTTCATGAGAGAGAGAAAGCTATTACAGTCCTGTTATTCCTAAAGGCTCATACCCTCTACTCCTTCATACAACTACATTTGCTTGCCTCAGTAACATTGTTTTACATTGGTTTTCAGTTTTGAAGAAGATTTACACAGTAAAGAAAGTTGAGCCAAGTAATCTTGAGCTTTTTAGACTCTTCTTGCTGTAAAGCAGGTAATTGAGCCATTTACACACACAACAAAAGAAAGTGGAACTTACATAGTCTCAGAAAAATCAAAAGCTTTTTTAGCCTCTGAGTTGCAGAGAGACATTGTGACAGTCATAGAACTGGTGTTTATATTAAACTTACATACCATTCCACCATAAACACAGGCACTGTGACTCTGCAAAAGCAAATAGAATTGCATTCCCTGATATTTGAGCATGTGATACAGATAATGTATTAAAGCAAAGCAGATTGTTTATTAAGGCCATCTAGAACACTTGTCCTTATCTTAGACCCCTAGCATTTCAACTTCTAAAATCAGCATGTCTAGCATTAACACAAGATTACTACTTTGGAACAATCCTAAAGTAAGTGACAGACTGATCTGTAACTGTGGCTTGTAATTTCAAAGGATGCACACAAAGTGAAAAATGGACATCCGTAAAACCGATCAAGATCTGGGCATCTAGCCCAGCCCAGCCACCTTGGCCTTATTTGAACACATCATCTGAATGAGACTGAATTCAGCCAAGGAGTGCAGGTTGGATTTAAACCATCTGCTTTGCTGCATGCCAGTTTCATAATTCAACAACCACGTTCAAAATTTAAGGTGGCTATAACTGACCAGAGAACACAGAACCGTCACCTTTTCTCCCTGCTAAGTTACCCCTTCATGAACTGTGTGCCCAATAAACACGGAACTGCAGATGACCTCTTGCAGAGTTACTGCTTCTTCATTAGTATTGAGTGGGCCATCCATAAACCTGCCATGTGCCCAGCTGTGCTTTGCACACACTCAGCTAGAAGGCTAAATTCATTACACTGGGGACAGGAGTCACATTTAGGTTCAACTTACTGATCTCTGCTGCTATTACTGTAATGTTGTGCCACAGCAGCGTTTCCCGGTCAAGGGGTTTTGAAGTGAATATCGAACCATTTCCTGAATTGATGTTGAATACTCTGTCCATGTCAGTGTGACGATCTACAGAGTACCTGCAAGTACAGAGACAGGGGTTAGAGGAATGCTTTCCTTTTAATTTCGATGTTCTAAAACCATTTTCTAAGACTAGACATCAAAGAGCTAGTAAATGGGGTTTCCTTTTGTTTTCGGCACAGGCTTCAGAGTCTTTATGTGTTCACACAAAGAGCTAGTTCTGAGCTACTGGATAATGACACATTGGAGGTTTGATTTAGAAGGTGGAGTATTGTCACTGAATAAATGAATTGCTGCAGAATTTACATACCTCTGAGAATCATCAAAGCTTTGTTTTTAGTGAAAAATGTGAAGTCTGTGTCCTGAAAGATACGAAGTTTATTTTAAGGCTGAGTTGGCTTTTCCTTTATAAAACCCCCTTTTTATGGTTTGATATCTCAACTGTTCCAAATAATTTCTGATACAAAATTTGACAGCTGGGGTGCATTTGTACCTTTCACTTCCCAGCATTTTAAAAGGCTGCCCGCCCAAACCAAGTCAGCACGGAACAGAGATTCATTATTCCACAGTACATATCACACAAAGGTTTGTTGTAACTCATTAAAACTAACATTCTCAGCCCTGCTTGACGGTATCTATATGTGAAAAGGAATGCTAACAAGCTCTGGATGAGCTCAGAGTCTAAATACAGATTCAAATTTTCAATCTGATCTTTTGCTTTTTCAGCTGAACTAAATCCAGGTTTAAAAGTAGAACTCTCCAGTTCCCGGGAGAGGGTGCTACCACCTCGATCCAAATCTGTGACTTGGTTTCATCTCTCCTGAAGGGAAAATTCTTGCATAAATTATGGAGGTTTTTGACAGAAATATGTCTCTGATGTTGCCAAAGCAAGAATGCAATTGCATTATTCTGCTCTTGCTTGGAGCCCAGCTGTGTGCTCATGTACAATCCAGGACAGATCCTCAGGAAGCCCCGTGCGCTCCCTTGGTCTCCTCGCAGGCCACGTCGGTGGAGACCAGGCAGCCACTGCTGTCCCTTGTGTCCACATAGGGGTAAGGATAACGGCTGAGCTGCTAAACAGGCACATGGAAACGGGGCCAGGAGAATGACTGGCAGAGTTTACTGCCACTACAGCATTCAGGGCAATGCAGAGGCTGAAGAAAAATTTCTCTCCCCTGCTCTGCCCTGGAAGCGGCTGCAAGACGTGTTGTGTATTTTGTACAGATTTCCTCTTGCCTGCGCAGTGTCTCTTAAATTCTGAGAAGGATCTTGCATGAAAGAAAGAGGGAATAAGAGAAACCAGTTGAAATGTGGTTCTGACAAAAGATTATAAAGAACTAGCTTGCTAATTATCTTGTAACTGATTTTTTTTTCTTTGCAAGTAAAAAAGTGGGATATAATGCCTACAGCAAATTAGATTTATTAGGTCTTATTCCAAAATAAGAATCTAAGTCTAGCCTACCTTTCTAAACAAAACAATGGCAAGTATTAATTATTTGCACCAAACTGTTTTTCTTTTACCATGGTGAGTTCCTAGGGAAGCACCCAAATGATATTCGAAGGTACTAGCACAAAAAAATAACATTTTCTGGTAGGGCTTGCAGGGGCACACCTTGCTAATTCCTCAGGAGTTCATATTTAGTTTTCATCCATTGCTGCCACTTCACTGACAGCACCTCAGTTTTGGCTGCAGGAAGTCAGCTGTAGTGTCACTAACTTAGTTCCTTTATGCAGCATTGTGACATTACCATCAGCTTGAAAAGTCTTGCTTTGTCCAAATCTAAATAGCATGTGTGAAACTGTTGACTTGGCTGAAATGCTTAATGGGAATAGGTTTATACTAACTGGTCTGACTCTTTTATATTTATATTTTGACAAAGTAAGTATTTGATATGGTAAACATTTAATTTTAACTTTCATTCATTCAGGATTTTATATGATATTATGTTGGTCTCTTGTGAATTCAATTATTTTCAGATATTCTGTAGCTCATTTCCACATCTTTCAGCTGAAATACTTTGGTATTTCCATTTTGCAGTCAAAACTAGATTCTGCATTCTTCTTTGAAATGAAATATCAGGATTTTCCATAGATTAGCTGTTCCAGCTAACTGTAATACTATGTTTCAGACTCTTATTCAGCAAGATATTTAAATAAGCAACTAGTTTTAGGCATGAGTTGTCTGTTCATTGGGGGTTTTTTCTTCAACTTTACTTTCACTCCAGCTTCATACTTTGAATGGACTTAAAATATCTTACTGTCTTAGCACATTTTAATGCCTTGGTGTATTGCAATCACTATCTTTGTAAGATTTCCTGAATTCAATCAGTGGTACAGTATCTGGAAGAAAAAAAAAAAAAGATTCTGGACTTTTTCTAAGATTACCAGGGTTGTAACATTAAGGACTTTTTCCTCAAGATATTAAGGATTTTAAAGTACAAACCTTTGTAAAGCCATATGTATATTCAGTCATTTGTAAAGTGGAAACTCAAACTCATAAAAATAAAACCAGCAGAGACAGATTCTTAATGGAATGTTAATTTTATTTCTTCACATCCCAAAGAAAATACATACAAGGTCAGAGCATTTAAAGTATATTCCAATTATACCATTAAATCTGGTCTAGAAGGATGATTTTAATAAGCTAGACTGTCACTTCTGTTTCTCAGTTTGCATAATCCAGTCTCTTTTGATCAAGGATTTTTAATTATGTTGAATTGGTGGTGATTCTGACTTCTGGATCACAACCTAGTAAGAATTAAGTAGACAACATCAAACTAATTTTTACATTTATTTAATGAAATTACTGGTGTGTATTTGTCAGACTTCAGGACTTCATCTCTTTCAAGCTTTGAGGAATTGACAAGCTAGGAAGTTAAAAAGTATCTATGCAGACTTCAGTCTCTCCTAGTACATAACAGGAAGAAGGGAAGGGTAAAAGAGAGAATCTAACACATGCAAATACGTTGCAGTAAAATACACAAACAAAATTTAGCCTTACATTTGTTTGAAGATCATTTTCATCTGGGGTACTTTAGTAAATCAAATCACAGCAAGAAGACAGTTCCAGTGACTGATGAACTTTATTATGCCTCTGAGGAGTTACTATAGCAAAAAACTCAGCTAACAGTTTAAAAAGATCTGATGTACAATACAGCAGTGCCAGTTTCAGCATTGCTTTTTTATCAGTATGCAGAGGTCCATATTATTTCTGTGTAGATCAAACACAACAAAAATGCAAAACTTTTCTTTTTATAACACCGCTGGACAGTAGAGCGCTACTCAGGAGCGTCTTAATGCTACTACCCCTGGACACACATTCAAATATAGCCAGACAAGTATTGGTGTATTTTTGTATTTTCTCCATGTCATGTCAGAGCAAAACTTGCTTATAACACTCAGACTTATGCAATTTAGCTCTGCCAATACCCAGGTCATGAATGGTTATGCAGCCTTACAGGCAGGGCAGATATCCCCTTCATATTTTGCTATCGCTTCATTGTCTCCTGATGTTCAGCAGCTTGCTGTCTAATGCAACCACAAGTCAGGAAGATTTGTGGGTCAGGAAGGGATGTGTGTGTGAATTTTTCATAATGCATTTTCATAATGATATTGTGAAGGTTTCCTTTAATGGAAGATCAAAGGGGCTTTCATCTAACAGAGTTAGGGCTCAGTTTGTTTAAGAAGAGAAATCTTCACTCGAGTAGAGGAGAAAATGGAAGGTTTTCATTGTAATATAAAGTGTCTAAAGATTTTATTTTTAACCGTCAGGAAAAATTGACAAGCAAGTGACAAGTCATATATATGCAGTCTAATTGCATCTTCCCCGAAGCTCAGAGTGAAAATCGGATTTAGCATCCTCTATTGCATGAGAGAAAAAAAAAAAATTACCCTGTCAAAAAGATGCAGACTCAACCCATGCCCCTAAATTCTAGCAGATACCCAAGATATTAGCACCATAAAATTACATTTATTGCAAGTTAACATCTCTCAGGCTACTGCTCTCTGCTGATTTCCTTTTTCTCGTACTGATTTTCATGTTTTTTTCTTGCTATGTTTATTTCTATTACTCTTATCTCTTTCTGATTTTTATTTTTATTTTCCTTGCACTTGGCTGTTGCATGCTATTAAGGTAAAAAGTAGACAAGCTTTCTTCTGCACTGCATCAGTTTTGACACTTCTACTAAATTTTGCTCAATAACTATCTGATACTAAAATATGCAAAGCACTTATATGGTATTAAAGAACTGCCCTTTGAAAGTTAGATAAGTTTTAGGACACATTCAATTAATAGCAAAGAGCCGGTAGGCAGAACTCAACAATGAACAGCACAGTCCCTATCCACTGTAAATCACTTATAATTAGGAGCTGGTGCTGGTGTGAAATGCAAATGGCTGTAGTTATCACCACAGGGAAGGAGGGAAGCCCTCCCCTTACTCTCCAGTGCCATTGGATATAAAAAAGCAGGTTCCTGTGAAGACTGCAAGGGGCCTGGGTGTCACCCCAACCAATTTTTCATCTTTATGCTAGCATGCCCATGAAAATGTGCTACAAAAGTTGTTCATTCTGGGGCTTCACCAAAGTCAGCAAAACATTATGCTGCTCTTCAAGTGACTATGCTCTACTGGCCCAGAATGCCATATAATTGTTGTATGTCGTGACCCAAATTTAAGAAAACCTTAATTAAAGTTAGAAGGCTTAGTCTTGAACAAGAATTCATGTGTAGGGCGTGCTATGTAAACTGAAGATAGAGAGGGTTTCTGCCAGAAACATTTTAGATTTAGCTTCCTCCTCTAGGAAATTAAAATTACAATATTTACCACTCTCACAAGATGAGTTAAGAGCTTAAAACTTACTCATTATTGTAAGATATCTTGATGAAAGATAGCTGTTTGCAGAAGTGCAATGTATTGATGGACTAGATTTTTATTAAACCTGAACTGTTCTATGATCAAAGGCTACTATTGAATTTCCAAGGTGTCCAACTCAGAAATCTGCTGAAAATTAACCTGGATTTAATATTTTGCATTTTTCAATTCCTCTTCTTGCTGCCTTGTCAGTAGCAATGAACTTAATTAAAGCACACAGCTATTTAAAAGTTCTTTAATACTCTATCCAGTACGACCTAAGTACTCCAGTATGCACTAAAACAATACACAATTTACAAAAAAAAAGACTTAGGTACAACCTTAACATTTCCTCCACTTCCTCTAAGAACAGTTTATTGATTCATGGCAAGTTTAATTTATGAAGATCATGAGACTGACTCTTATCTTACAATACTTGCACTGATACAGGTGAGATCAGAGCCTGAGTGCGCACACGAGCTGATTTTGAGGCATTTCTACTTGTGATTAAGAGGAGATGAACGTGGCCTCTGTTGAGCAGGTCTGGACAGATGGAAGAAGAAAAGGCTGCTGAATCACCCCCCTGTCATGTACCCAGGAGGATGCACTGCGCTGCATTGGGAAATGTTAAAGGTGGAAGGAAAACACTAAGATTTCCTTAGTGCTCTTTTTGCAGGAAAATGTTTTCATGATAGAAATAACCACATACATTAGTTACTGAAGAGATTAGGATATAATTCAAGATGTAAAGGTCATGCAAACACATTGACACAAACCTAAATATGCTCAAGCGTGAGAGATCATTTACCATGTACAATACTCCATATTCAAGCATGCCCTACAATTCACATTGTTACAAGTGAGGATTTTTTTGTGTGTGCTGACATGATAAAAGCAAAATCAAAGCTGTAAAAAATTTACAGACAAGCTGAAGTAGTATATGCTTACTTGACAGGGTTCTTGGCAGCATCTGGATCCTGAGCAGTTACTGTTCCTATTACACTGTTTAATGGAACATCTTCTTTCACTTCCATTATGTATGCTGGCCTGCTGAACATGGGGGGTTCATCTACATCCTCCACCTGAATTCTGACTGTAGCTGAGTCCTTGAAAGGCCCCAAGTACAGGAATCGAGGGTCCACATGAGTATTGGTAGCTTCCACTTTGAGAATATACAAGTTTTTATTTTCAAAATCCAATGCCTGGAATGGAAAAAAAAAAAAAGTTTAAGAAGTCTGTGGGGAATGCTGTGATTCTCAGCCAGATGAGCAGGATGAATGGTGGGAAGTCATGGAGAAGCCTGTGCTAGGTAACAGGAGTCTGAACTGGAATCAGAATGCCAACAGAAAGGAGCAAGGGCTCTATGCCCAGATAAGACATTAGGAAGAAAACCACATTTCAAAGAATTCTATGCCTGGAACTCCTAAACACCAAACAGTTTTCTCATATAGCCTTAACTCTTCATGTCTATTACTCTGTCATTATTGGCATTTTGATGATTTCTTATCTATTTCTTGTCCCTAAGCACCACACACTAAAGGAGGGAGGATTTTCGAGGTATTGCCTATTTAAATACTGGCATTCCATCACCGAAATGAAACACTGTGACATCTAGCATCTGGATGTCCAGGACCACCCACAAAGCCAAACATGACTTTATGATAGGCCATGACTGTAGCACACTCTGTTAAAACGATGAAGAAACAGCATTTAGAAACTCTTTGTTACTACTTGGAGAAATGTGGGGACAGAGTAGGCACCCCGTTTTTCCATTGCATTGTAGAAAATTCACAGCTTCTGTCAGCAGCAGACAGAAATACAAAGGGAGTTAGACTGATATCATAGTCAGACCCTGGAAGGCATCTCCTAAAAAACAAGTAATGACAGGTGTCGTACTGATATCAACAAGCAAGCGCATGTTCGGAAAATCTACACAATGTCTATCTCGTGATGACTGAACTTGAACTGATGAAGGATGATATCTGTAACCTTATCAAGTTTGCCTGATAACCCACTGTAAACAATATTTCTCAAACCTTTTCTGACAACCAATGTGCAACCTAGTAGATGATGTCCACTATGATCTTGCAAGGCACTGCGATTTCTTTTTAAAGTAAAAGCATGCTGATAGATTTATTAAATTTTTACAAAATGAGAGTCAAAAAAATTGTCTACATTTTTTAATATAGCTGCACAATCAACATCCTCTTATAATGAAAAACAGGCAATGTGATACTAATTTTTTCTGTGGTCTTAACATAATATCTTCTAAGTGAGCAAATCCTGTAAGCATCATAGGGAGAAAATCACAGTTGGATGGTGGTGCTTCCTTGAGTTTTTCTGTGGGTATGTTCACACTGTAGAATTTTGTCTCAGTTGCACCCCACTCCTTAGGTAATTTACTCTCTCAGGTCCTCCAGAGTCTGTGCATTGGTTTAGTAAAGTAGGTATAAGAGGAAGGATGCCAATGGCTTGCATGAAAGAAACTTTACATATGTAGAGATTCCCAATACATAGAATTCAAATTAACAAAACGTACATGTTTCACTAAAAACAAAAAACAATTACGTGCTAGATAAAATGTTGGCTGGTGTTTCAGAGACTGGGATTAAGAGTGTTAAGATGTGTACCTTTTTCACGGTTATAATTCCTTCCTGTGTGTCCTTGTCTGTGGTAATTCCAAACATGTCGTATCCGTCCCCCTCAGTGATGCTGTATTCAATCTCTGCGTTTTCATCCACGTCAGCATCATTGGCTTTTATCCTGCCAACTGGGGAGTCCAGTGGTGTAGACTCAGGAGCTCTGAACTGGTATGTGCCTGCAGCAGGCAGAGGGAAATCTGGTTAGGTCAGTCTCAAGGTGCTTTGGACACCATCTCTCAGTCCACTCTCCACGCTGGGCATGCACAGGTGAGTTACCAGTCCCTGGATCTACGGCCTTCCTGGGCAAAAAGCCTTCAGCCTCTGCCATGTTTTCATGTGGGTGCAAGTTACTCGTTTTTCTGTTTTCTCATATGGAGAATGGGCACTTTGCTTTGCTACAAACATGTAACTTCAGCAGCAGGTGTCCTCTTCCAGATGTTCTCATGGTCTCTGTTGGCCGTATCAGAATTGTGTATGAAAAATGTCTTGAGGCCAAAAGGCAAATGTTAAGAATTGTCAGAAGCCAGTGCAGCTTAGTAACACTAAAGCTGAATCCAGCTCAAATGCCTATTAAAAATGTACTACATTGAATTTTTGTCAGAAAAAAACCTACTTGTGGAGTGTTGGCATTATGAAGCTGTATCTTTGGCTTTTATATTGAAGACACTTATGTCCAGAGATGTATAATTAACTCATTGGGGGCAGAGTGTTATATTTCTTCTTAAGTTACTCTAATTTAAATGGAAACTCTTTGCCCACAGCTAAGAGCAGACTTTGAACCTAAATGACAAGTTGCTTCCAATAACTTTCCCAGTGACTTAACTGCCAAAGCTCACTGATTTGTCTGATAGTATCTGCAATTATTTTCTGTAACAGCTGCTCTTGACTTTGACACACACTGACACTGCGATATACACACATCATACAGAGAGCAGTGGTTAGACAAAGTAAAAAAAGGAAAAAAAAACAGAGAGAGAAAGAAGGAAGTGAAGAGAGAGGGAAAGAGAAGAGGATGAAAGCTGAATCACTTTGAATCCCTTATGGCAATGAATGGTCATTAATAGAAATTACTTTCTAAGAGAGCTTGCTCAACTGATTCCCGTAAGTATCAGACAGATATCTACCAAATTATTTGAGACAGGGGAAGTAAATAGGCAGAAATACCTAGTAAATTTATGTATGTGCTTTTGTTTCTGTATGCAAAGAATATAGGAAAATTCATTGAAGCAAATATTTTCTGGTTAAAAATACTTGGTTCTATTGAATTGTTGTTGGGATATTTTTGCATACTTAAATAAATTTGTTTCAAAACTTAAATATATTAGATTACAACAGATACCTTAAAACCATGAAGTCCGAGAGAAGTAATAGTGAACAAGAAATACAGATTATGTTGATCAATTATTTAATAGGTAGGAAACCAGAAGTTCTTTCTGCATATTAATTCACCTCTCAGACTGTCAACTGCAACTGGAGTAAAAATATTAAATATTTGTTTCCCAGTTATTGCAATTAACCTTGGCATGATGCTATTGCTTAGTTATGTGTTTCCTTTTGCTTTCATAAAGGAAGTTTGATACTCAGTAAATTCACCATAGAAGAAACAATATCTAAGGTGAACAAAAACCAAAAGAAGAACCTTTTTTTTCTATTTTAGTGTTAGAATATAGAATGTAAATATTCCATACTCTGGGGGAAGCGGGGTGGATTGTCGTTTACGTCAGTCAACGTGATGTTCACGGTGGTGGTTCCTGATAGTCCTCCCATCTGGCCTCCCATGTCTTTAGCCTGGATGACCACTTGGTACTGCTCCCTGTTTTCACGGTCCATGTTCAGTAAAGCAGTTTTAATAATGCCTGTAAACACGAAAATTAAAGAGTGGGGAGTTCACAGGTAGTAGCTTTGATGGAAGTTCTTATTAAAAGAACAAAACAATCTCTGTGTAGTAAGTAAACTTTGCCCAGTGCAAACATTTGCTGTTATGAGATGGTTCATTAAATTACAGACTTGTCACGTCACATCTCAGGCTACTGTCTATGTGACAGACACAGTATCAGCGGTAGCCACAGAGAGATGTTCTACTTATTTGAGAGCTGTGTTATTTTACATAACTACTTACCCTCTTTCAGTTCCATGCTAAAATCTCTCATTGAACTGGAAAAAGGCTGTTTGTTCATTATTTTGACAGATGTGGTTAAAAAAAGAGAAAAGCTAACTTCAGCAAGACAACATTAAAGAGTGCAACAACATTAAATGGAAGAAGAGAAATTAAGAAAATTATGAGCATCCAAACATGCCTGAGTATATATATTTCTATTTATACATTGATTGAAATGATTTGCCAGTCACTTCCTTCTTCAAAGGCACAAATATCAGTTATAAGGCCAACTCCTATTGAAATTCAATCATACAGATTTATCATGACGCAAAATGTTTGCGTTCTCACTGGGTCTCTTAAGGTAAGAACTGACTCCTTTGTAGGCAAAAGGGGTGAAATTCAAGGACTGAAATCCATGACAAAATTCACAGTGGCTTTGAAAGAGACATGTTTCCCTCTGCTGTTGGTTTCCATGGCAGGAAGATAAAGTCTGTGGTTTACTTAGCTTCCCATACCCCATACAGACCTCTTGATAGAAGTTTATTACTGGTGAACTCCCAGCTACTTTATCCTTATTATAAGTCCAGAAGAGCACATACTGTACTATCCAAGTCAGAAAGAGTGCATCAGTGCAAAAATCCTGGCTTGTGTTATCTAATACCTCATGCTTGAAGGGAAGCTCCCTTTGATCTCGGCTCTCCCTCTTTTCAGAATTGTGTACACCCTTTCAGCTCAGGTTTCACTTTGAGACAAATAATCTCTCCTTTCTTTTCCCTGCCTGAGTCTCTGAGATTTATGTAAGAAACAATCCTAAACCTGATGAATTGTCTGGGATAATCTACTTCTTTCCTGTAAGGATGCTGAGGAGAGCTGATTTCCCTAGCTTCCCACAACCTAACACAGCGGATCTTTCTACTGAAGGCGTTTTTTGAGATCCTTTGTTTTTGGAAAACTTGGTCAAAAAGCTTGGGAAGAGACTATCTATGTAGTCAGGTAGTCAATTGTACACGAGATTCAGTCAGACTGAATACACATGTTGTACATGCACAGGTTCCAAAGCTGTCTGATAGTCAAACCATTAAAAATTCCAGTCACTGTGTATAATTTAAACATCTTCCAAAAACAGAACTCAGAACTTTGGGAGTCTATTTGTGATCTTCTAGTTTAGTGCAACAGTCAATTTTACCTCTTCTATCATTACTCTTAATTAAGATTTCTTTCATAAAATTAGCATTAAAGTGATACGTTGCAGATGTACAGAAATTATAATTACTTTAAACAAGTTTTGAAGAAGCAGTCGGAGAAAAAAAACTCACCTGAACAAACCCTCAGTCTTAATTTAGACATTATGAAGATCTATGAGAATTAAGCACTTCTTTCCACACCCACCTGTTTCTCTCTTTCATCTAAAAGCCAACCTATCTTGGTTTAATTTAAGCATCCACTGCAGTCTCTGTACCCACTGCTTGTTAAAAATGATTGAGAACTGGTTCACATCCAGTACTAATTGTATTTATCAGACTTTGCTGGTAAGATTAAAATAATGTAGGTGTCATGTTTACAGATGTATCGCTCTATTAAATTTGTCAGATTTTGCACCAAGTAAGATGTAATCTCTTCGAAGTTTTTTTAGTAATATATCATAGCTTGGCTTAGCATGTCATTTTGAATTACAGACATTGTCACAGAATGACAGATAAGGTCCCCTGACCTGTCTCAGATTCGACGGAGAAATATGGTTGTCCCTGGAGAATGCTGTAGACAACTTTAGCACTGTTCCCATATGTAGGATCATCAGCATCAGTTGCAGTGACTTGCACAACAAAGGTACCTGCAAGGAAAAATTAAAGAAAATAAAAATTAAGAGTTTTTTTTCCACGGCCAAGACAGCTTATGATGTAGAGGAAAAAGTAATTCATGTTCAGGTCAGACTTGTGGCAGGAAGTTAGAAATATTCCTATTTTGTAGAATTTTCTCTGTTCATGAAGGACATAAACTCAAAGATATCTATCTTATTCTCAACTCATTCAAAGAGTTATTGATCAGATATGTGGATCCTTCATAGTGTTACTTGTGAAGGAAACAGAAATGCAACCCTCTCCAGACACTGAAAGCATTCAGAATTTGAATCTAGATCAAGAATTTATTTTTGCAAATTTACTCATTCTTGTAAGCTATTATACATAGGAATGTAAATATGGTTCTTCATGTGTCTTCTAGAGAAAGAAATGGTGTTGAATCATATGCAAAGTGTCAAGAAACATAAAAAATTAGATGAGATTTTGGCATTTAAAACTATTTGTGAATAAAGTGTTCACATATTAAAATGTGAATTATTAGGTTCTCACTTCACCAGATGAGTTTTCATCCATGTGACAAGTCCCATAAATGAGGGGAGAGTGTATGCTCCAAAGTCTTTATTTTCATATTGCTTGAGCTTTATTTTAATCTCATTCTTAATCATGATTAATTAATCTTCTCTCCCTGGACATTATTTCAAGTTAGAAATGTGCTTCTTGGAATTCAACTCTCCATTGTTCTCTGACAAAGAAATCAAAATGACCGCCCTAAGAATCAAAATCTGTCAACTTCTCAGGAAAAGATGTCATCTTACAATCATTTTCCAATGAAGTTCTTTTATTTTTTTCTTGTCTTGATTGATTTTTACAGCTCAATATATTTTAAATCAATAGGAAGATTTCAGTGGACTTCAAGGGACTTTGGAGCTCTTTTCTTTTGTATGGAAACAATAATAAAGGTCATAGCAGTGGGTGACAGAAATGTGTACAACCCCTTTTGTAGCTGCCCTTTTCCATTTTGTTTACCTTCCTGAACTAAAGAAGAGTTGCTGGACAGATCGAGGAGTGGTATTGACACAGGTGACCATGGAATACCATATTACTACGTTGCTACTAAATCATGTTAACGACATGCCTTAAACTCAGGTGACATGTAAAAGAGCTCAACTCACTTTCATTGACATTAAACCAGATGGTATTAACTTGCATTTTTTGTGGTAAAACAGCGGGAGCATGTCTCACCCAGCTGACACCTCTGATTATAGCAAACTGTTGCCACTATTTTTCCAGATTTTTTTTTCCATGTCTGAGGTGCTTTTACTCCAGACTGAAAGAGCAGATGCCTCTATTCAACACGTGTAAACTTTGAGCCCTTCAATAACTCCACAGAAAGAAGCCAGACCAGGCACTGAAACCAGTTATCAGTTAGCACCTACCAACATCTGACATTTCGGGAATGCTGGCATTGTAAACGTCCTTTGTAAACATTGGCTCATTGTCATTGATATCATGGATCTTAATGATGAACTCAGATTCTGGTTCCACTGGTCTTCCAGTCCTTCTGTTTATAGCCTGGGCACGGAGTATGTATACAGGCTTTTCTTCCCTGTCTAATCTCTTTGTGGCCTGGATGTCACCAGTGTTTTCATTGATAATGAAGAGGTCTCCTGCTCCATCTCCAGAGAGGATGTATTTAAGTGATCCATCTCCTTTATCCTGGTCTGAATGCAGCTGGTGATGAAATGGGAATAAAAAAGAAAAAAAAAGAAAGGAAAGTAAATAAATAATTGGGACACAATTCTAGATACTTTAACTGATATCATGATATATGCTTTCCTACCAGTAATACTCAGCCAGAAGGCTGTACACTGCTTTTGGGAAATGAGTTGATACTACAGTAGAAGCAGTGAATAGATAGAGTTTTGTCTTGATGTCAGAATTGAAATGGTCTGCAATATTATAAGAAGTTGCCTGAGGATAGCCGTGAACTGAAGCTGCAGACCACTTTCCCAAGCTAACATACAACAATCCACTCCCAATGCTAGTGGCTTAGGTGGAATCCTAGGAATATACAAGGGGAATAATATCCTATGGTGGAAAACCAGTGGGTTTGGGAATTGCAGTATGCAAAGAATTAAAAAGTGGCCAGTCAAGCCACTTCTTGAGTTTAAATTCTGGGTGCTTGGCTCTCATGGCCCATGGACATTATGTAATATATCACACAGCGTACAATGAAATAACCTACCAAATACATACACAAACAACAGATAAATACATGCATTCACAGATCTGGCAAACTAAGGGCAGAGGCAGGCAGGTATAACAGACCATTACAGAACTGGAAGTGAAGAGATCAGTTGCCTTATCCAAAGGGGCATGGACGAAGCTGAAACATGGTGGTGGAAAGTGAAAGAAGAGAATGATGGTAATTAGCACACAAAACATGAGCTGCCCAAACCATCATCTTTTATTTCCCCAGATGATTTCCACATCTCTTGAAATGCTGTTGAGTGACACAAAAGGTGTAACTGATTAAATCATACCCTTATGGGCATTCCTTCATAAAGACTTATTCATTTCCCTGGCCTTAAAATCAAATACAATTTATTTTATTGTTACATTAAAGAAAATAAAAATTTTTAAAAATGAAACATTAAAAGGGTTTCCAAAGTGAGAGCATAGGTGATGAAGTTGATGGGGAAAAAAAATCTGTTAGGTAGCAGATTCCTGGAAATCATTTCTTTCATAGAGAAAACATGTTTATGAGTCAAGAGAGATGGACTTTCTCAACCAGCTCTTTGCCTCTCTTTTCCTGAATAAAAGTTAGAAAAAGAACCCCTGGTTAAATGTGTTGCAGAGCACTTAGCATTGCTGGCATACAGCATACAGAGGACAGAAAGATTTGTAGGTTTAAAGAATCTTGGCATAGGCTCCAGCAGTGCCTGGCTATGCCCCTTCCATGCTGGAAGGGAAGCCTCCAGCATGACCATATGGTCAATGTTTTGGGCTTCCTCCAACTTTCTGCTCAGATCAGAAATCCACAGACAACACACTTGGTGGCACGGTGCTCCACTGTGTGTGCATATGCCAGTGATCCCTAGAGAAAGCATGTTCCATGCAAAAAGTCTGCCTTTAAGGGCAAAACTCTCTGTCACCACACATTCCAACACAATAATACAAAATATCACAACTGTGGCATGGTTAATCATTAGCAGACATGCTGAAGCACTCTTCTTAATTTTCTCCTTCAGGGAGAAAATGGGCATTCTGTGTAATTTTGCACGGAGCCCTTTCTCTTGATAATAAGAACAGCAATAAGTAGGTTCCGTGCAGAATTTTTCATAAACAGATTTCACATCTATTCACAAAGCCAGTCAATACCATTTGCTCTGTTTTTTGGATAACAAAGGTTCACAGAAGGCTAGTCTTGAAATTTGGAATAGAATTTAGGTCTCTTGAGTCCTATTCAGTTGGCCAATTTCCTTGGCCAGGGGGCCTCGAGGAATTATATTATTTACTAGACATAACTTCAGACTCTAAAAAACATCTATCAGACTAGCTTGTTAAGAAGTCAGACTAGAAGTCTACTGCAGGAAGTAATTTCTATAGGTTATTTGAATAGAACTTTCCTCAAAGGCAACCTGCAACAGAAAAGGCATGAATATAATTTTGTTGTAAAACTATGTATTTTTATGATTGTTTCACATCAAAAATTCAGCTGTTTGGCTTGAAAGCCTTTTTAACTTTGTCTGTATCAGAATGGGACAAAAACAGCCCTCAGTAACAGACTATCATTAATTCATATGAGTCATGGAACAGTGCTGTTTTGAGACTTGTTAAAGGCTGAACTCCTAAGCTCATTTTTATCATCATTTTAATTAAACTTGGTTTCAACGAACAAAGTAGCAAAAAAAGGTCAAGATAGAGAAACCACTGGGAATAGTTTTCCATAATATTTTTTAACTAGCCTAGACTACTTAAAGAACTAAAAATGGAAACTTACATGATTTTTTCATGTCAATTGTTTATTAAATTTCCACATCTTCTCCAAAATTAACCCACCTGTGTAAGACCCATTGTGATTCTGAATACCAAGAAAAAGTACATCTTGGTGTCATAAACACTGAGAATGAGGTGATCCTCATCCACAGTTCAGTCTTTATACCCCCATCCAAATCACTAACTTAAAAAAAAAAATGCTCCCTCTAAAAAATCATTTTCAACTTTGATATCTTTAGTTTTGCAACTTCCCTAAGACATGACAGAACAAATAAGTGCTCATTTAGCCAGGCTGTATGTGGATTATTTACTATGAGAGTTTGACCTGCGGGAGGTCACGTCCTACATGCATGTACAGAGAGCTAAAGCTGGCTGAATGCTTGCTCTTCAAACCAACAGTGAACTTACAGCATATCATCATGTGTGGCCTCATCAACCTGGTTCACAAAAGATCTCTAAAAGTATGACTAAAATCTAATTGATTTCAGTAAAGGAGAACAGTTCTTGCCATAAAGTTTTTGTGGAATAGACCTGTATCACACCACCTGCTTAACTGCTGGGACAATAACTATATTACCAAAATAGTTTGGATTTTGTTCCTGTCTATTCAGAAAAAAACCCAAACATATTTATATATGAAAAGAAGTGCCAAGCAGATGTCTAGAAAAGTTTCTCACACATGATAAATTTTCAAGATTCCCTTGTGATGAAAATATATATAGAGATATAAAAGATTTATTATTTTAGATTACTTTATCTGTCCTTGACTGTTTGTTTGGTAGAAAAGTTCTACACAGGCAAAGACAATCTTCTCTTTTTTCTTAAGTGCCACTTTATCTTGGAAGTAATATTTTGTTTGTGTGACCTATATGAAGAGGAAAATTGCTACTGTTACTAGGTTAAGAAAATAAATTTGCAAATAAAATTAAAGGACAAAAAAAATGGTGCAAATTAAGTCCTGAAAAAAGGCCTGGAGGTGAGATGTACTTAAAAATACAGTTGATGGGTTTTCTATATAAAACTTAACACCACTGTGTGGTTATGAGGATGAAATGAATGGTAGTAACAATCCCATTTTCCTTTTAAGTGGAAGCTATTTTTCACTACCCAGACACCTCATTGCAAAGAAAGTTTGCTGTAATGAAGTATGTGCATAAATTATACTGCAGATGCTTTTAGCAGGGTGTTTCTAGCCAATGCAAGATGTTATCGCTTCACTCTCTTTACTTATCTGTATTGCAAAAAGGTGTCCATTATCCTCTGCCTAAAGTTAGTCAAATATAAAAGGGCCATGGCAGATAGCCATGGGATAGAATAAAATTTTGGGGACACAGCACTCATGTAATCTGGGCTGTATCATATTACTATTCCTCAAGACAAAGTTACTTCAGCCAATTTTTAAGGACTCTCCTTTAGGACAGATTTTTTATTCCCGTCGGAACTCAGTGTTACTCATTTGTGTTCATTTCAGTTGGTGGCTGAACTGAGCAATACCCCAAAGGTAGGCAAAATGGTGAAGAGCTAAGTTGTGCAATAAAAAGTAAATGCATCAGCAATCGCCCTGTATTAATATTATAATAAACTGATTCATTCAGAATCTAATCTGGACACTCTTCTGACATTGTCCATCAATCACTGGCTAAGGCTGAGGATGAATGACAAATTAAAGATTTTACTATGCCCTAGGCATACTTTAATTCATTTTACTTTAATACCACTATAAAGTGAACCATCTGGTTAGCTTGTAATGACTTACAGTCAGATAAAAACTCTCCAGCCTCTATCTTTCTTCTGTTCCTCCCAAATGTCCTGCCCCAAACCATTCAATTACATCTGCCTGGACATGAGGAAGGCTGCATTTCTCCTGAAGGAAGAGGTGTTTGAAGTGCACTCAGGACTGCAGCAATAGATCCTTAGATTGGACATTCTGATTGTTGTCACATACATAATGACTTTAGAATGAGGGCTGTTTGTTTTTTCTATTTGTTTGGTTTGTGTTTTTTTTTTTCTTAAAATTAGCCACAATCCAGGGTAGCTTCATTCTGCACAGTACGTCTGGGAAAGCCTTCTAAAACCTCCAAAATGTCCTGTCCCACCACCCCAGACAGGAGCAGAGCAGCCACAGGTGACCAGGACAGCCCCAGTGCTGGGTACTGGCAGCCTCCTGGGAATGGTGATGGCTGGGCAGGGCTGTGGGGAGCTGGAGACTGGCCCTGCTGTGGTGTTTCTGGGGCAGGGCCATGTGGTTGACCCTGGGCTCCGGGCAGGGGGACAGGGACAGTCAGGGCTGCGCGGTGAACCCGGGGCCCTTTTCTCAACGTGCTAAATTCACTTGATACAAAACTTTCTGAAACATCAGGGCCAAAACTGAATAATGGAAGTGAAATCCCATATGTTTTAATAGGTTAAGGCCAACCACTAACTTTTTTGTATATTTAAATGGAATACACTAGAGAGAAGCGGCTTTTTAGCGTGGATATTTGTAACAAGGTTGTACTGGAAATGTACTTTTACAGCTGTGGTAATTAAATTCCAAAAAATTGAAATTGCAGGCCGTGACTATTCTCCAGGGTTAAATAACACCCCTCCTCTACCTCATTCTGTAACACTGATTTAAACAGCATAGTTAATCTCATTTATGAAGTGGCTTTAGGTTATGAAAGACAGCTGTAAATTGCAGTTTAGCTCCCACTAATGTCATATTGCTGGTTACAATACCTGGCAATTCAGTGGGTAAAATGGTTTTGTATTCACCCTACAGACCAAGTTCCCTTTCCTTTTGTGAATATTACACGCTTGTCGCTGAATTTCTGAGCAGTTACTCAATCTCTGCAAAGATCAAAGTCAATTGACCTTGGGATGTACACACTGAGCCATCAACCTGCAATTATCCACAAATAAGCTACCTGTTGCATCTTATTTGTTTGTGTTTTTAAGAGGGACTTGATATTCTGGGGCTGGTGTGGTCCCATTTTTGTCTCCCAACACATTAATGAAATAGATCAACTATTAAAATAGTAAGCAAGCAGTTGGTAGGTATCTAACAAAGAGAATCATGGTTTTACTCCTGGGAATATTCATAGCACATGGTTTTGTTCCAAATTGACTGTATCCAAACACCAAAATACTGTTTAGTAATGAACAAATTCAACTACATGTATTGCTTGAGGTTACACAGTGCAATACTGAAGCATTTAGAAAAAACAAAGCATGCAAAAAAGAGACTGATAATACTGTAATAGTAAGAGTAATAACAACCTTGCACTCTTCCTTGGCTCTCCTGGTGCTCTTTACCCCTACAGCATCAACAAAACCCTTCAATTACTGTAATAACCAATTCCTTTAGTATACTCAGCACCAAAATTTTCGCTCTACTTGGTGACTCTGTGTTAAAAGGAAAATGTCACTCACTTTACACATTAGGTAATAAGTATTTATATGTATTTTGGTGAAGTTTAAATATAGACTTCTTTCTAATGCACAAAAAATACCCCTAAAACACTAACTATAGGTTCCATATATCTCCATATACACTAAACACATCATATATCATCAGGGCAAACACTTAAATGAATAATTTACTTCAAGACATAAAAGATTCTTTCTTCCAAAAGATATTCCAGAAGGTCCACAAAGAGATCCAGCATCACCAGAAAAAACAGATTGCCTATGGATGTGTGCACCATGTGGTTTTTTTGGTCTCAGTTATGCTAAGCTCTGAATCCTTCCATACACCACATAACCAATCTAACTCAGCCCTAAGCCAAAGCCTCCCTCATATCACTCACCTCACTGCATGGTGCTGGATACTCCCTGCTCTGGCCATTGTCCCTTAAATCCTCTAGAACTGCAAAATGGTGCTATTTCTCAAGTTCCTTACATACTTCCTGGAGAAGAGCCACATGGGCCACAGCTGGTACTGGTTTATATTTATGTATATATGGAACAGCCAGCTCACCAGCCAGTCAAGGCAAAAAGTAGGTTTATTTGCCTGATGTAGCTACTGTTCTTCAAACTGTACATGAGATTAATGATTTTGACACCTTTATTCCTCTATAAAATTAAACTAAGTTAATGGACTTCATAGAGCTATTTAGAGGAGGCCAATGGACAGAGATGGAGGCTAGACTGCTGAAGCTGATAATTAGATGGCTAGATGCTTAAAAATAACTTTGAAGACAATGGAAGAAAGATGCTACAGTGATTCCAAATCTTCTTGGTGCTTACAGAAACTAGAAGAGATGATTCCTTTCCATTCTTATATAAACAATTTGAAGATTATAATAAGGTTTATACTCTATAGCCTCAAAAATCAAGAGACAGACTTTGAAGTAAGATTCAAATGCTGCCATTTTCAAAGAAAATAAAACAATAAAAAGTATTCAACAAGATTAAAAAGAAATGCAAACAGACCCAGTGCTATCAGATCACAGAACCATGATTCCTGATGTACAGCCGTCAGGAACAAAGCTTTCACACAGGGGCTGTGTTTAAACTGTTACCATAGGTACTTAAAGTAGATTCCCACTCTTTTGCATCTCCTCACTTACCTGAGATCTGCTGTCCCAAGCAATCAGCAGTCTTCCTTTTTCACCACTTTCTTGCCCTTACAGATCTCACAGTTTATGGAGTAATTGAATTGGTTAAGTACAGTAAGTTATTAGTTTAGTATGGTGTGGTGCAGTTCCTACACCACAGTTAATACAGCAAACCTGTGTGTGACTAATTCCTGAGTATTTGAGTTTATTAATGTAGTTTTATCTTGCTTGGCTCTTGCCATGCCTAGCAAAGAAAAAGGTGCAACAGGTACACAGTTGCTGTTAGAAGAAATAGCTGCTCTGGAGAGTAGAATAGATCTTGTTTCCCAAACTAGATGTGCTGTTATTGTGCCAGCATTATTTTTCTGTTTTAAAGAGCCTCCTTCCACAGACATACATTCTTCCTCATTCTGCATTTATAGATAGTAATTAGTTTTTTTGCTAGACTCATAGCCTTTGCTTGAAAAATAGGCACTTCTGAGTCCTCAGCTGGAAACCCGTTTACAACCTCAATATCTTGTTTTCAAGTCAAGTGGATTCCAAAAAGAGCCAGTGAAGAAAAGGCCAGATATGAAGGGCTGATGCTCCTAGCTGGTTTTCTATAATTACTGCATTTCAATTGGCCTTCCTTCTGTACAAATGGACTTAGATCTTGGAACAACAATGCTAGTATTTTCCTATCTGCATTAGACATGAGTACAAATATTTGCTATTTTCAGTGCTATATCAAACTAGTTCTTCCTGACTAAAACACTCAGGTCTTTTCTCCTCCTTCTTCTCCTTTTTCTTCCATTTTATGACCATGCATTGCCTATTATTTTTTTTTCTTAATAACTCCTATTTCATGAATATTGCATTTTTCCCTGTTTCTATTCCTTCCATTTTCAATAGCTCTTTTTCTACTGTAGTATATTCTCATAATAAAGGGTAAGACTGAAATAAAGAATCATAGAAGCACTGAATATGTTGAGTTGGAAGGGATTTATCAGGATCATCGAGTAGTCCAACTTCTTTTTGAAAACATTAAATCTATAAAAAATTAATGAAACAGAGCACTGAAGAATTACTGAGGTTATAGGAGGTTCCTGCATTTTAGGGTGTTGTTTTTCTTTGAAATTATTGAAAAATACACTAAGTCTCTTTGATTGTGCTCACATTTTTGATCCTTAAGAGTTAGTACAGCAAACTCAAGAATACCTCAAAACCTGGCTCATTCAGCTGTGCAATCCTATTAATATAATAATCCATAGGAGGCTGTATTTTTATAGAAAGAATGTATCTGCAAGATACCTTGCTTACAAAAAGAGTATCAGCACTGGTTGCATTCAAACAGGCAGATTAGCAGAAAACCTCAGTAAATATTGAAATAATAAAAATAAATGGAAAAGGACATGGCAATTCAATACTTGAACTACTAAAACAGAAGTCAAATGCTTTATTAAGATAACCACCTCACTGCATAACATGCAAAGGGTAAAACAAAAATATCCTCTAAGGGTACCATTTAACCTAAGTACTGCCTTTAAAAAAAAAAAAAAAAA
>VZRX01012201.1:211442-275655 GCA_013398075.1 Notiomystis cincta
CAAAAAAGCCCTTTAAAAAAAAAAAAAAAAAAAAAAAAAAAGAATGCAGCCATGAGATTCAAGAGCAAACAAACAAAAAAAAAAGCAAAAATTGCACCCACTGCAAACAGGGAAAAAAGCTATCTGCCTTCAGTAACAACACTATCATCCAGGAAACATATTGTCCTGATACTAAGAATTGCAGGAGAATTTAAAAAAAAAATATCATAGTGATGTTCTCTTTCTGTTTCTTGAGAGTATCAAAATGTCAGTGAACTTTCTCATTCATTTGCAAAATGCCAGTGTGTTCCCTGTAAATGAATGACAACAAGAGAGGCTAAAACCAGTTTTGTGGAGATGAAAAAATTCAGAAAATGAACAGATCAAAAAGCTCTAAGCATATTTCAAGATTCATAAGCAACCAGGTACTCAAAAGGCAAACTGACTATAAAAGATGGTGGCATTTGATTTCAAAACAAGTAGAACACATAAAAGTCACTATAACGAGAATATAGGGTGCTGGAGTGAAAAAAATAAAAATAATAAGAAAAATAAAAATAAAGGGCAATGGAATAAAAATTTTTCATTAGACCACAGACAAGATGTAATGTGTTCTCTCATTTTTGGACCTCAGGCTCACACCCTTCAGGCAGGCTGGGAGGTCCAGGCAGGCTGGGAGTCTTTCTGTGAGGGCCATATTGGAGGTGACTTGGCCTGAGATAGACAGGGAGTACAGTCTGGCTGATGTTGGATCCTTGGTTTAAGGAACAGGCTGCCCAAAGTGTAGTAGAGAAGCTCTTGTTCTGTTTTAAATGTATGGAGCTAAGAATAAACATCCATACTCTGGTGACTCACACCTTTATTACACACCCTTCAAAATCAAAACTGGGTTTTCTAACCTGAAGTGCAAACATGCGGCCACAGCTAATCACCTTTGCAAAAAATCAATCGGAATGTGTCAATCCTTTCAGCATTGCCCAGGGCCTCTCAAGTCTTCTCCCTCTTGGGTTCCCCAGCTGCTTCTGCTCTTCACTGTGATTAAACAGGGACAGTGGCACAAGAGCTTTTGTCCTGTGCTGCAGTACATCAAACTAGCCAGGTACCTTGTTCTGACGGCCCTTCTCTCTAGTGGCAACTGATTATCAGATCTTAATGAATATCTGGCAAAGCTGCAAACCAGGTAAAGGTACCTCCATGTTCTCCTGAGCTGAGGGCTGCTTAGCAATTCTGTGATAATGCAGTTTTATTTGTTCCTCTTCCTATTATCTCTAAGCTAAATTATAGCAGGGATTTACAAAGTTTGCCTTTACAAAGACAAATAGGTCTTTAATTTGTAAGGAACAAGAGAGTATGGTGTCAAGTCTGATCTCTATACAAATGGGCCCCTGAGTTTCATGTCCTTTTATCAAACTTCTTGCTTTTCTTTCAACTACTGTATAACACTAAGAAAGAAGCAGTCTTCCTTTCAGACTCAAAGGAACTCAAAACAATTCTGACTCGGAGCAATAACTGACCTCTCACTTAAAAAAAATAAAAAAAATCTATGGTCATATACTGAATTTTCCCAGTTTTACTTAGAGAAGTTGGGTTTCATTATGCCTTTGAAAGATCAAAGAGCTCTCTTCAGCTAAACTGTAGTGATGGTAACAATAGAGCATCATACAGGCTTCTGCAATTACCCTCACAAAAGTGTGAAGATCATGTTCTTCTCTCAAGGAAGGCCAAGGCTGTTTAAAATCCCTGCTTTATGTTTTTGGTCCATCTATTTAAACATCTGGATTTCTTTGTCAAAGCAAGCATTATTTCTTTTTGCCAGTGTTTTCAAACTCTGGGGTAGCAAAAGGACCTGGTAGACATGAGGATTTGCTTTAGTTGAGACATCAGCATTAACTTACTAAATAGTATAAATGGCTTAGCCAACTTCTCACAACCTAGCTCAGGTACTAGGAGAACTCTCTTGACTACCTGAGCAGAAGATTAGAATAGATTAAAAAGATTATTTTATCTAGTGTATACAATTCTGTAATCAGGAATGAAAATTCAAGCCTCTGGTGTCTTGAAAGAGCTGCACAAGTCATTTTAGGAGACAGACATTGCCACCACTGCAAATCTACCACATTAACTGAATGGTCAGTCATTGGCTTCGAGCATGAGTCTTGAGGAATAAATGGGAAACTCAGTTTGAGACATCACTGATGATTTTCCTGGTATACAAAAAAAATGCAAACAAGGAGTGAAGCATCTTTAAGAGTATCTCTTTGACAAAAACAGAAGATATGAAAGGGAAAGACAGGCTTGTAGCTGCAAATATCCTGTCAAGTTTTAATATTGTCTTTGTCACAGTCTCCCTGTCTGATCTTAGACAGATCACTATTTGATGCTTCTACATTCTCCCTGCAGTAAAATGTTAACAATGTCCAGTTCTGTATGTAATGATTATAACATGATCTGAGAACCTTGGGTGTAATTTGTTCTGTGTTAGTTTATGGGAAGACTGAATATCATTTAACTGGAATCAAGATTAGCAATACTTGGCTTTGCCACAGCTTGCTGTATTTAGAGGATGGGGGGAATGGCCTATCCTTAATGCAGCTGCAATGGTAAAAAATCTAATTGCTCTCAGGTTTTTATTATCCCCCAGCTAAAAGTTACTGTCACCAAAGGTTTGGATGGGTAGGTAGTGGGGTTTCTGCATTCTGAGGCTGGCTACATTAGCTAAAGTAGCATTTTGAGGCATCTTAAAAATTCCTTGAAAAGGAATATGTGTGCTTTCATATGTGAGGTTAAAGAAAATTAAGTGCCTGACTTGGAATGACATTCAATGGGAATACAATGAGTTCATAAAGGGATGCATGCCTAAACCCCATTTTTCAATTAGAACTGTGCCTACAATTCAAGAGCACCAACTTTCTTTACAGCTTTTTTCCAAGTCCGAGTAAATTAATTCCAATATCCTTCCACTGCCTATAATGGGACTTCTTTCCTCTACTGCATTAGTCAATTAAAAAAGGGAATTAATATATAGTAGAAGATGGCAGAAGGTATTCTGTTGAGATTAGGAGAAAATATATTTTTTAAAGAGTACATTCAGCAAACATGCACTTCAATAATAATTTTAGTGTATGTGCCTAAGTCTTTAAA
The DNA here is from genome assembly GCA_013398075.1 of Notiomystis cincta. Taxonomy (NCBI): domain Eukaryota; kingdom Metazoa; phylum Chordata; class Aves; order Passeriformes; family Notiomystidae; genus Notiomystis; species Notiomystis cincta. The sequence continues at coordinate 214,563 of VZRX01012201.1, forward strand.
TTATGTGATATGTAGAGTTAGTTAGAAATCAGTCTGTATTATATATCCAGCTTTATTCATCTTTGATTTCTCTAGGAATTTACCCAGGGACAGTTGTTACTCTTTATCTGGGGTCAGAATTACCAATTTAATCACTGACAGAATGTTTTCTTTGGAATCATGAACTTTCAAATATGCTTCATAATTAAACTGTAAGCAGATACAGCACCTTAATTAAGGTACATGAGCACATACATTTCTAATACAGTGAAAATCTCTATTCTCCTGTGGGGGAAGGGGAGAATCTATCTGAAAGATGAGCTACAAAACAAAACCACCCCAAAAACCAAAACAAAAAACCCCTGTGGCCTAATATCCAGAAATGTTTTTACTGGGATATAGTTGAATAAAACATCAGGCTTCTTCAGCAAGTAACAGCTTCTGACTACTCCCTGATGGATGCGCTTGAAAGCAAATGCTCATCCTTTGCTTACTGACAAAGGTGACCCTTTGATATTCTGAGTGCTTGATGCTGACAATCAAACCCTGAAATGTGTGTATGAATTTTATATGCTGTATAAAAGTGTGTGTGTCAGAGAGGAGGAAGGGGAATGGAAAAGGGAAGATACCGACAAACGTTAAAACAAATTAGAACCTCGATTTAAATGAAGTCTTAACAAAAAGGATACTAATACATATCCACAAGTTTAATTGAGTCTTTAATCTGTTTTCATGCCCCTGTCATTTAGCTCTATAGGTCAAGCTGGGAAAAGGAAAAATATTTCCATTCTGTCATGTTCCCAAACACTGTTCCTAAACAGAAGTTTGTGTTATAAACAGGATTTGTGAGGCAGTAGATGCAATATAGAAAGCTGCACATTTATCTTTCAACAGAACCCTCTTGAGGAAGACTCCTCAACCAGAAAAATGTTTATGGGAAACGTTAGCCAAGTCTGGCATTGAGTAGATACTTCTGTCACATAAGTATTCCTCAAAGTGCAATTAGTGAGGCCATGAAGGGACAGCTCACACGACCTGAACACCGCAGCAGAGTGATGTAGATCCTTACAAAGGCCAGGTCAGGAAGGCAAAGAGGTGGATTAGCAAATAATCAGCACTTGTAGATGGAGCTTTGCTTTGGAACAGGTGACAAATCAGTCGAGATCTTGAGGATAAGAGGACAAGCCAACACAAGATGTCACATTAGGTATCTGCCACAGACTGTCTGCTCGAAGAGATGAAGCAGATGCAGCCTTCTTCAGACAGATGGAGGATACCCTGTGATTGCAGGTCACAGCACTCTTGGGGGACTTTAATCATTCTTATGTTTGCTGGAAGGGCAATATGTCTGTGTGCAAGCAACCCAGGCTTCTGTAGAATGTCCTGAGACAACTTCTTCAGCCAGGTGATTGATGAGTTGACCAGAGGGTGTGTTATGCTGGACCCATTCATCATGAATAAAGGAGAACTCTCAGGGATATGGAACAGCACTTTGCCCACAGGTCCCAAAGAGCCTTGAGTCAGGCAGAAAGTTCTGGTAGAGTGAAACATTATCCACAGCAGACAAAACCCAATAAATCAAGAGCCTTTTAAGTAAATTGGACACACTTAGTTCCATTAAAAAAAAAAATTGGATGCATCTAAGTGACAGTGATGAAATATTTCTTTCTATAATGTCTGAAAAACCATAGTCTTTGGGGAAGGTACTTATATTCTGAAAACAGGGAAAGTCACACCAATTCAGGTTCAAGATCCAGCACTGCCTATCTAGGAATGCATATTAATTTTGACTGGAGAACCTGGAATTCTTTTGGTGAGAATACTTGTGTCTATGTTCTCCCAATTATATCATATCTAGTATTCATGAAAGAAAAGAATTCTCTCTGAAGCATATATAATTGCTGTGATACTATCAGTCTAAAAATTCTAAAGGAAATTGTTCATAAAATATTTCTGTAGGTAAAATAACAGACATTTAGAAGGTGAATGGTGTAGATCCTGACAGGATCTATCTGCAACTTGCATGAGGCTCGAGCTCACATGAGTTTGCAATTACCACAAATATACATGCAAGAGTTTTCTTCCACAGGTATTAACTCTGCCTGCAACCCCCTAGGCATTGTTGTTCCCAAGATGTGGGAATTATGTTATTCCTATTTTGTGAGTAATTTTAGCCGTTGTAAGCAACATTAACTGTGCTCTAAGCAACTGACCTAAAATGTGTAAAACTACATGAAGTGGAACGGTACTGTGAATGAATGCTCTGACACCTCAGTTTGCATGCCCTTTAAATCCAGTGCCAGGGCCCTGATCAGCTTGATTGCAAGGGCTGTTAAGTACAAGGAAGTATGTCATAAGGCCAAAGGTACACATAGGTTGTTTGGTTCTGTCTTTTGGGGAGAACTTGACCTTCCATTAATGACAACATGATGCTAAACTCAAAACTTTGACAAATGACTTGACTGAACTTGATGTTGCCTTCCAACATGAAGATACAGAATGGGCAGATGACAAATATGCTAAAGATGACTAAATTATCATCATATCAGCCGGTGCAACACATTAAAACCTTCTTTGTTCCAGCAGATATCTAATGTGAAACATCACTTGATATTTCACAAAAGAGACAAAGTATGAAATAATGCCAGAGGGACAATATTCCCATAAAGAGAGGCCATTTCAGCTGAGCTCTCCAGGAGCCCTGCCCTGTACCACATGGCATAAGCAAGCTGGGGATAGAAGGACTGCAGTCTTCATCAAACGATACAACTCCAAAATAAACAACTCTGTCAAGAAGAAAACAGTGGGAATTATAGTTCTAACAGAAACATTTGCTAATATTTCCCCCTTGTCCTTTAATGTAATTTTTTAACTCTCAGCTCACTCAGTATTTTATTTCTTTACAACCTTCTTTTTTTCTGTTTTGAGGTGGGGTTTTTTTAATGAAATTAGAAGACAAGAGAGAAAAGACTAGTATTTTTTCCTTCCAGAGGGCAATTCTTTCCCTTCCTTCACCTGCCACCTCAGACTTTCATGACAACTACAAGCTTCACTGAATCCTGAAGTACTTGCAAGTGCATGCTGAGGTTTCTTTCACCCCATTAATGGTGAAAGCAAGCCACAGCCTGCATTAACACATACGGATCAACAGTAGGCATTCACATCACAACACATTTTCAGTGTGTTTTGAAATACTACACTGACTGGCTACAGCTCTCAACCTGCCGCTGCCCCACTGTGAACCGATGTTCACCAGAGAGGGAAATGGCAGCAAAAGAAAAGGGAGGCACAGACAATATGTTTAATTTAATAAAGAGATTCCTCTAAGCTTTATGGTCTACTGTATTTGGTAAGCTGACTGTAAACAACAAATGGTGGAGTAACAATGCCTGTCTTAGGCCTCAAAAAAGGGTTTTATTTTTTAGCTGTCACTAGCGTTCAAAATTTATATTCATGATGCTGCAGCTTCAGAGTGAGAATGCTACTGTGCTACACAAACAAATAAGAAAATAGTAATTGCAGGTCCAAAGAACAGCAATCTAAATAATCCATAATAGAGCATGAACCTCACATGTAGTCTCTCCCTAGAGAGGAAGATTAATATGTTCAGCTGTTTTTCTATAGCTGGAAGTCTAGGGACACACAATTCAGGACTATGTGCAGACTCCTAACAAGAGTAGGACAGGATAATCTGTGAAAAGATGTGATCCAAAATGTAAGCAGTGGTATGAGTGGGTGATTAGCATGTGGAAAACAAAATTGTTTTGTTTGGGACACAAAAATGAAAAATACGAATTAACAGAAATATGGCCTTGAGGGCCCCAGGATTTGCTTGCTTCTGTAAGTGGAATGGGAAGAAGGGGAGGAGGTTATGTATCGTTACACTGTAAGTACCATCATGTGCCACAATGTAGGAAATGCGGTTTGTTTGAAACAGATGGTTGTAAGGCTCTTATATTGTGTAATATATTTGGATACAAGGATGATGCCAAGTACAGTCACAATTATGATGATCGTATACATTAACCATGCTATATTTCCTGCCTTTTCATTTTCTGAATAACATCCTTGCCCATCCCACCCATTGCTCATTATCTCCTTTCTTAGCCCCCATATGATGGTTTCAAACCTGCAAGCTGTTCCTGGATTGTCGTCCTGGGCCTCTAACCTCCCAACTGTCCCTCATTACGGAGTTATCTCTATTCCACAGAGACCGACGGTACAGAGAACTTCTACCAGCGCCAGTAAATCTTTCAAAGGGGAATATAAGACAAGGGTGTGTGTATGTGTGCCATTCAATATAGAAATGAAGGGAACTTGGGAAAGTCAAGTGGTGGAACATAAAATATGACTGATGGATGAGGAATAATGCAAGAGCAGATGCGCCGCAGCATTTGTTCTACTTTTAAGAGAATGACAAATACTCAGCCTATTGAAGAGGGAGACAGGTGACCTAATAATATAAACTAGGGGGGAGAGGGGTGGGTGGGGAAGGGGCTAAGAACTCTGATTTTTTTTTTCAATCTCTGTTTTACCATTTCTGATTTTTAGCTGTGCAGAAGACCACTTAACCTCTCTGTACATCAGTTTTGTCACATGTAAAAGGCTGGTCTTAATGCTTACAGTTCTTCTGGATGCAGAATGCAAAATCTAGACCCAGAGAGCAGCTGCTCTGATCATCAAAAACTAATAGAAAGTTGCTTTGAGATACTCCTTGAATAAATGGGAGTTACAAGGGTAACTTTTAACTTTGGGTATCACAAAAATAACAAATAGTCACTGTGCTTGGAACAGGAAACTCAAGGCATCAGGCATGTATCATAGTGCAAGTTACAAGGCAAGGAAAACAAATACTGACCAAGTCTCTGCTGATAAAGCTGCATAAAGGATGCCAAAAGTGCAGACGGGGGAGTCATTTTAGTTAGACTTTTCACATCTTACTTTTTTTGGGGAACAAAAATTTTAAAGGTAAATACAGAACACTAGCTCACTAAAATCTGAGAGAAAGTGAAGATTTCTCTTGCTAGTTATTATGCCATCCAATTAAGATATGACACCTTTTAACCATTGGAGTAATGTTACCCATTACTTCCTAAAATGCTGAAAAGGAAAGGACTGTATTACATGACCGTAATTTTCTTTGTTTAAATACCCCCTTGTGTATGGTCACAGCCAGATAATTTTGCCTCAGTATGTTGCTTTGTCCTTCTACTTTCAATGGCTTGGAGAGATTCTGCCTTGTGTTCCATTTTCTTCTGCTGAAATACACTGCTGTGCTTGCCTTCAGAGTGGTTGTAGCCAGAAGTGAAATCAGACAAAAGAAAGAAAAACACTGCTGAAACTATACTGTGATAACATTTAGTTCATCCCCTCCTCAAAAGCAGGGTCAACAGTACCTTAAACCATTCCTTGACAGAGCGGAATTCATCTTTCCAAGAGGTTCTTTCAACACCAAATGAAAAGATTCTGGGTTTGCCTACAGTAACACAGTATCATTTTTGCTTTGCCAAGCCACATACCAGCAGGAGTTTGACTTTATCTTCCTTGAAAAATGGAGTTGTCAGCAGAGGTTGATTGTTTATGATGGGTTGTACAGGTAGTAACATCAGATAGCTTCCAGGCGAGCATACTGCTTGAACTATATGAACATCAATAAGACACAGCAAAAATGAAAAGTATGTCTGGAAGTTTCCTTTTAGTGCCAGCCAGACAGAGTGTTACAAAACCGTTCCACAGTTGTGCCTGTTGTTACCAGGAAAGCAAGTTGGTCCTTTCCATTACAGACTGCCAGAAGCTGTTCCTGGGTTAATGAGTAAGATTTAAGACTTGTTCAGATCTTTCTTTAGTCCTAAGAAGAAGTGGAATCCCATCCCTTTATGTAACAATGATTCTAAGTTTGTGCTCTAACCTCAGTGATGGATGCCAGTACATGGATTTTATGTAGCTTGTGGGACTGCCATGTCAAAGCTGTCAAGTGCATACAAATACTAACTACACCTGTGAGTATAATCTTGGAACAGCACAGATTTTTTCCATTTTTTTAACCCCTGGAATATCTGAAGATCTCTAGGAAACACAACATATATTTTTATATACAGTTGCACTACCACTTCATTGTTTACCTGTGATTTAAAGATGCATTTACCTCAGCCCTTTCAAATTGTACTAAGCAGCCATAGGTACAACTACATCTCTAATAAAACTCAACTCAGATGTTGTAAATTTTGGCTAGGTAGTAGTGCTAGACACTTCTCTACTTTGATGCTCATGTAATTCTTTTATTTTATTTTTGGATTGAGTCCCTGCCAAGTGCTGTAACTTCTGAACCAGAAGAAAAGATATCTTCAGGTTAAAATGTCACTGTGCCCATCAGTCACACTTCAATGCATAGCTATAGTTCACAAGTTATTCAGCAGTGCAATGAATAATTCCAGTCTAGAACTTTTCTTCAAGTTCCTTATTATTAGGTCTGAGACTAGAGTGACTGGAGGCATGAATTTCAGCTCTTTTCAAAAGACTTTATTTCACAAATATAGAGGACTGAAATTCAGGAGCACAAGGAGGTAATAAAGCGATCGATCTGGTGTCAGCGCCACAGCAAACATCAACTTGTGTTTGTAACACTGCGAGCGTCTCGTTGGCAGCTGCACATCCCTGTCCAGGGACATACAGCTGCATGTTTGGGCTGACAGTGAACTGTGTGCCATACTAAACTGGGGAGCACTTCTTAATAGCTGACAGTACCCATGGCTACCAAAAAAAGAGTTTCCTATGTGCTTGGACAATTCACTCCTAAAGGATGGAAAGCTCTGGGTTCAATGAATAAAGAGCATACAGGTATAAACAACAGTGCTCCGGTCTGTGACCCAGATGATGCTACAGCATTGTCTCCAGTTCTGCCTTGAGCTCTGTCTTCAGAGAGATTACCTTTTTATTTTATTATCTCAAATCTGAATGCATCTCCTTTCACTGTTCTTTCCCTACTCTCCAAAACTACTGCGATGCAAATGTGTTTTTTGTAGTTTAGACAGTTACAGAATTTTACAACTGTAATTTGGGCAGCTCGTACAAATAATGTTGTTTTTTAGAATCTTTCACAACAGACTTCTTACATCTCAAATTTTGATGTAGATGTTTGGATTAAATAGATGTTAAAAAAAATGAAGATGCAAAAGTGAAACCAGCATGAGTAAAAGTTTTTTTTTTTTGTAGCTTACATAGAATCTTTTCTTTTTATGGTTATGATGTTAATGCCCACCAGCTTTAACCACTAAACACAAAAAAACCCCAGAAGATTCTTGCCTGTTTATACAGTAAGGCATAAGCACAATTCCCTTTAATATAGATATATATTGCCTTTGTTAATTTTGCTGTTCACATTTCTTCTTTATATTCCTACCATTTTTAAGTCCATATTTAAGGTTAACATTTAGTCCTCTGAGAAAAAAAAATATGCCTCATAAAAATGTTCATTATCCTCATTTGCCCACATCAATCAAGTTTAATTGCTCAGTTAAATTGCCTGGTTACCTCAATTTGGAGACATTTAGATGTTTCTATCATTTCCCCTCACACCAATCCTCAACTTTAATAATAAAAGGCTGCTCTTCCATGCCTCTTGGCTAATTGTTCAGTTACAAGAGTGTGAGCAGTTCTGGCATTTGAAAGATGTGTGAAAGGCCACTTGTGAATGGCTCAGGAACACAGAATCAATGACATTTATACATTATCTGTTGTTTCTATGCTTTACAACAGAAAGTGTAATAAAGCACAAATAGATGGAAGAACAACTTTTAAAAATAACATACATCTTTTTTTCTCTCTGACTCCTGTTGCAACTGTTTTGGTTTTCTGGTCCAACTAGACCACTTTTTAACTGTGTCTCAGCAAACTTATCCAGTAGGAATATTCACTTCCCCATCCGTCCCTCTGAAGTCAATAGATTGTCCTCTAATTCTGCAGTGGAAAGAATGGGGGGGCTGAGCAGGTTTAATGTCAAAATTCAGAGTGAAAATGAGAGACAGCAGGACTCACCTTAGGACTACATGCTTTATCTTTGAACAAAAAGATCCCCATTACCCTGACCACCCTGACTATGGTGTGAAACAGGAGAGTATGTGGAGGACTGCTGTCTTTCAGTTTGTTGCCTTTTTTTTTCCTTGACTCCATGTTTCATACTTGTTCCTTTTTTTCCTTCACTGTCTCATCTTCTGTTTTTGTTTTTGCTCTCTTTAGGTAAACTTTCTCCCAACTCTTATCCTCTGTCCCCATTTAATGTCATTTCCCCTTCCTTTCCATCTTGATTCCTCTTTATAAAGCTTCCATTCCTTCCATCTCTGTCTTTCTAGTTCTTTCCTCTTACTCTCTCCTGGTTTTTTTCTTACCCTCTTATCTTCCTTCTCTACTTCTCCTCTCGGAGGACTCTCTGCCTTTGGCCTTTTCCTGTAGATTGGGCTCAATGGTACCTTTCATGAATGCTGATTATCCTGGCTGGAGTTCTATGAGTGTTACACCAGCTAAGTAGCTCTTCATTTGAATCATGCCTTGCAGCCATTTAGCAGGAAAGGAGTGCTGCATCCAGCTTTGACTGACAGCTGACTGGCAGGCAAGAAAAGCAGCCACCATCTCTCATGGGAATGCTCAGAGGGAGATAAAATGTCAAACCACTGTGATCTGCAGCCTTTGCTAAGAGGCTGGAGAGATCAAACTCGATCAGATACAACTCCATTTTAGTTTGGAAAACCAAACTGTATTGTTTCTGCTTTGAATGTCATCATCAATAGCATAATTTCTGCATTCTGCAAGACAGATTCCTATAGGCTATGGCACCTTGGGCAGTATAGACTCTCTTTAGGCTCCTAACACAGATACATTAGCTCTACAGCTCACAGTTTGTTACCTACATGGGGGTCTGCTGCTCAGGGAGGCGGACGTTCTCAAGAGTTAAGCTGTGGCTTTTCTTTTTTAAATTCATTTTTTGACCCTTTCCCAACTGACAGCATGCTTTGAGACTAGAAATTTTCAGCTGCCTGTTGCTTCTTAGTATGTATGCACAGTGTGCTTCAACCATGCTCTGTAGTAGCATGGCTGGTGGTGTGAAGGTCACGTCACACGGTCCTCAGTGGCACCACAAAACCTCATCAGAAAATGGCTGCAGCACTGTTGTGGCCAGTGCTGAATATAAAGGGAAACAATTGCCTTTTGCTGGGTAGAGAGAATCCTCACCAAAAATGTAGGCACTGTGAATCCTAACTTAGATCTAAACCTCTTCTCAGAGTTGACTGTAGCAAAATTAGTGAGCACAAGGGAAAACACATATTCCAGTTTAAAGCTAAATATGTGGCCTATAATTAAGCTGCATTATTTCCAGACACAAAATAAAATGCAAAATCTTTAATAGAATTGCCAGTGATTTGCCATGGGACTTCCTGTTTAAGTGAGGACTTGTTGATTACAATTTGAAGTGCACTAACCTTTCTGCTGAATTACTCCTCAGCAGAACTTGGGCACACAGCAACACGAACTAAAAGTTGTAGCAGGCATTGTTCTCCCCTACTTGCTACTGCTGGCTTTCCAGTGCTTCTAAAATCAAAACATAGATGCATATGAAAGAAACTTACCTTGCCAACATACTGGTAGTCGGTTCCTGTGTATTCCTCCAATAAAAAGAACTGATTCCACATCCAGCTCCTTTTGGAACGATGGAGGTCTTGCCTGCTGTTTCCAGACAACACCAAAACCTTCTCCTTTTCTGGAAAGCCACTAGTCCTTTTGGATAACGGAGTTAAGAAACTTTGGTGGGGCTGACCAGCCCAAAACAGCAGCCAGAAGCAATGGTAAGTTCTCATCACGGCAACACAAGAAGGTCTAAATAATGATTTTTTGTCTTGTTCTCCAATTAACCTACTTTACTGTGCTAAATCCAATCTCATGCCGTCTTTCTTCTTTAAATAGTCTTTGCAGTCTCAAAGGATCTCTGAAAAGAAAAATAACAACTTTTTTAGCATTTCCAAAGGCACTTAAGTGTCATCACTGCAACAAGTAAACAAGTAATGATTGTTGAAAACCTGGGCTGTTTGTGATTCAAAATGTTACAAATGGTCCTTCAAATGATGTGAGTGAATCTGTATTGAGTATGGGGATGGAGTCATGATGTTTGGCTTTAGGGTGTGTGTGAGTCCCCTTTCAGCCCATTTGCTTCCCTTCATCAATAAAGGCAAGCCAGGTATTTCTCTTTTTACTGCCTGAACTTTGAGATGTAGCTGATTACTTTCTGACTGGGTACCTCAGTGAGGTGACCATATCACATTACAGAAGTGCTAGCAAAACTGCACACTGTCTTCTCAGGAACCATTCTGTTGATACAGTTATGGACTGAAGAGACTGGACTTAACTCCAGGCTTTTCCCCTCACATTTAAGGAGTTTTGCCTATGACTTCATTTAGAAAGGCCCAGCTTGACAGGTTAGTGAAATAAATGCGTGTATTTGTTGTCAATATCTCACACATAATAGACCTGCTTGTTGTTGCATAGGAAATAAAGTGGACACTTTGGTTTTCTCATTATCTACTGCCAGAGTTTTGAATCTTTAAATAGTTATAGTTATATATGTAAATGCTTTCACTAATAACCTCTAAAAATAGAAAAGAAACCACAGCTAGTTCATTGCTACCTGTGGGTTTTTACTAGCTACTGCTTCCTACTATTATTAATACTAAGTATCGGTGCATGTACAAAGTAGTTATAAAAATTATCTCTATCTCTGAATACTGCATGATTTTCAACATACAAAAAGCTACAGAGACAGTACCCCAGAGTACTGTGGACAGCTCTTCTGTTTTTAAAAAAGCTGAAAGCTTCTATTCAGAAGGAAGGAAATACAGTATGTATCTCAGGTAACCAGTCATACAAAATGCGTAATGAACAGCTTTGGAACATTTTATAATGTAAAAAAAATCAGAATTAGTTGACAGAAACATTCCACAACACATATTTTGTTGTAAACACTTCATTAAATTTTTAGTTCAAACAGATCTATAACCACAAAGAAGGATAATTTGATTAATTTTCATTTGCTTTCTCACTGATGCTCTTTGAATAAAAGTTTGGGGTTTTTTTTCAGTATTCTGATCAAAACCCAATAAATCATTCTGAACCAGCTCAAAATTTAATACAGCATCTCTCAGTATTTGTAAATAAAGACTGTGGAATGACAATCTGACTATACAAAATTGAAGAGAAAATTTTTGTTTGTTTGTTTCATTGCGTTTCATGCAACACTACTTGGATCATATTCTATATCAAAGACCAATTTTTCTCCTATAATATATGTTTGTCTATTTAAAGGTGTACATTAGACAGAATTTAGCCTTTAAGCTATGCTGAAGGAGTTACAGCACCTACAATGCCTCAGGTTAGCTACTCTTCTGGTTGTTGCTGTCCTTGGTAATAAATTGTATAAAATAACCTCAAGTCTCTTAGAGTTCCTGTTAGTAAATCATTTTCTATAAAGAAATAACACACAGCTTTTATATGAATAGTAGGTAATAGAACAGGACTGTGCAAACAGTATTATTTTACTGCTTCAAAAGGTAAACTATTGTTAAGAGGTAACTTCTGTGTGAGAAGGAGTAAGATTTTTAGTATTAAGAGGAAGAATATAAATAGTACAATTAATTTTGACACAGTTTACTTTCTTCTGGAGAAGAGGGAAGGGTTGTAGTTATCTCTTGGTAGCCAGGGAGCTTTCTGTAGGGAAAGCCAACTCTGTCCTGTGAGTCATGGGAGTTGTGTCCACACGTGGCTTTGAGAGTTTGTGAGAGACACAGACCCTGGGTGTATTCACACATATACATGGAGCCATACACACAGAGAGCACAGCAAGAACAGAGCTGCTGCTCACAACAAGACCTTCCCAGAGGAGGAACAGGAAAAGCTGGCATGACTAAGCTTTACAATGTGTTCAACAATTGCTTTCAGTGCAACTGATGGAGCAGAGGCAAACTAGTGTGCAGTTTGCTAGTGCAGGACACAGGCAGCGATTCAGCAGATTCAGGCACCAGGATAGGGAGAGCTGAGGTGGCTTTAACCCTCCCCATGTCTGTAATCTCTCTTATCCTCCTCCTTCTGACCCATTTAAGGTGTCGTCCTTTATGGCTCTGCCGACATCCATTCCAACCCTGGCTCTCATTGGACTGTATTCAAGTTGACATTTTTCTTCATGTGATATGGAAGGGGAAATTGTGTCTCACACAACACCTTGGACTTCCATTCTCTTGCCAGGTTGCTTTAGGGGAAGGCTGGGACTTGCCCAGGTGAGTTAAGTATGACCCCAAGCAGGGGGAGACACGATGAGCTGCCATGTATCAGGATGCATGTGTCACCAGGATGATCCGTGTTTGGAGGGCAGATGTGGAAAGATGGATTAGGCAGTGGTTCTGGCTGTGCTTGTGTCTTCCCTTACTGAGGCAGCAGGGTCTGAGTGCAGCACATGAGCAAACCTACTACTTTGTTATTAGTGAGGTCTGCACAGATTTTGCAGGCATGAGGGAGTGAAAATCATCACCTGACAGGCTCCTCTAGTGCTCATCCCACCAGCTCTATGGCCAGATCCTGTGGTGGGGCTCCATACCTCTGCTCCTGCACATAACATTTCCTGAGAAGTGCTGCCTGGAGCAGCATTACCTAGATGGGATTTGTGCCAGCCTTTTAAAGGATCAGTCCTTCAAACACCAATTGCCAGGAAACAATTATTCCTGTGGGGGAATTTTCTGCACTTGAAGTCAGCTATATTTCACAGCTCTGATGTCATGGGAAAGGTTTTATAGTGGCTTATGCTGAATTATAGCTTACAAGAATGATATCATAGCTGTGAAATACAGCCTTTTACTCTTCCCTGCAGAGATGTGTCCAAAATGCTGAAATAAGGGCATGATCCCGTAATGTCCTTCTTGACTGCATAGCCTTCATGATGCAGCAGAGCAGCTAAGCCCCAGCAGCTTCCCTGTGAGTGGCAAGAGAGGAGAGACACCTTTGCAGACCCTGGCTGAAGCGTGCAACTGGGGTAAGTACCAACTGAGCCCAGGGTGTCTCTGCCCTATCGGTGCTGATTATTCTTTTATGGGTCATAGTGATAAATTCAGTGCAGTGAATAAAAAGGACAGAGCACTACACTCTGAGCTGAGCCTTTAGTAGAGCGAGCTCTTGTGGCTCTTGAATGCCATTTTGTGCTCCAGTCCCAGTGTCTCATGCTCCAGAGAGGTCTCTGCAATGGAGTAGTTTTTCTTGTGCAATCTCTCTTTATTTTGAAAAGAAGTCATTCACCAGGGAGATTTTATTTTCTTAAAGTGTAGATGTGCAAATATAACTGATGGGACCTGGGGATGGGGGCTAAAATTTGTTTTCTTCACATTGCACAGAGACAGGTAAAAAGAGGCACTTTAGACATGGCATTTCTCTCAACCATCAACTGGTCAGGTGGCTGGGGAACTTGCTGTGTTAATCAACTGTCAAGAGTGAAAAACAATTTTAGTGTGCAACAGCCTCAGACAACTGGCTTAGCTCTGTCAGCTCAAATATACAGCAAATCTGGGCTTTTTATGAGAAAAGAAGGAATGTGCACATCTAAGCTTAAAAAAAAGTCCCAGTCTAACTTTAGCTGTGGTCATTGTTAACATAAAAGCAATGACACTTGCAGCAATAGAACTTTCTTCAGTGTGACAAGTTGCAGATCTAAAGTTTATGTTCATACCTCTTTGAAGATTTAAACCTCAGACAATTGCTTAATCACTATAAATATCAATTTCAAAATTATTTCCCCCAGGTGATAGTAGTCATAGTCAGGCTTTCTATTCACCCTCTCCTCCAATACTTCATTAATGTAATGTCTTAATATGAGAACTCAGTGCAAATTTACATCCTTCCAGAGCAATATCCAAGTATTTCAACTATAAATCAAAAAGGCAATGCATCCATTGAAGTTATTCCTATGAATCAGGGAGCCCTGCCCTGGAGATGCCTTTCTGGCACAGTGACAGGCATCAGGTACAGATCCTTGACATGAGGAGCCCCAAAGAGGTTCCACCTCTGCTCCTGCTCAGCACTGTAGGTTGTAATGGTCTTTCCAGCTGGTTGTTAAATATACCAGACTAGCAAAGAGCCTTCCCATGGGAGGAATCAGCAAGGAGAGGGAGAACGGATTTTCCTCATTCCTTTCTGTTCAGCCCCATAGCACTCACTCCATGAGCAAACTCCAAAAGGAATATGCTTTATAAAGTATACTAGACTCTGGACTTTAGGATAATTTCTTTTCTGAACCCATGCATTCAATTATGTTTCTGTATGAATTTATATATCCTGGATGTTATAGGCTGCTGAAAATTAGATTTTAAATAACTTCTAAGTAAGCATCTCTAAAGTTTCTGATACAACCTTTATTCAAACAGAAGTGCCAGTTTATTATATCCTTTATTCCCTAGTTGTTGAGGTACAGTTTCATCATTTGAGCATTGGATACAAAGGTTCACAGGTTTGGATTAAGGTCCATTAGTGTACTGGAATGAACATCAAGTGTGCTTTGAAGAACTGATAATGTACTGCTATTCTCGCACAGAAACTGAACGAGGAGGTGAGAGTTAACGTTTGCTTTGGCACAGATTACAGGCAACTGAGCATGGGAAATGTTTCAGGGCTTGAGGTGTGTATGTTTATTTATTTATCTATTTATTTCATACAACAAATTGCATCTATCCTTATGGAGTCTGCTTAGGTTCTTAGAGAAAGATGCACAAAGACAGAGAATAGACCCTACTCTCTCATTCTGGCAGATTACACTATGAATGCACACATATATGTGCCTTTACTGCCCCCAAATCAGGTCTAATTTAGAGTTGTTGCTGGAAAGACACAAACTAGTCCCTGGCTTCATCATCACATGAAGTGTTTACCACCAGTGTCTCTGGAAGAAAAGCAGGGCTCTATCCTGGAAGCTCTAATTCATATTTAACTTTGTAGATGATATGGGAACACATTAAAAATATTCTGACATCATTTTCTAGATGCTTACCCAGCCAGCACCAATTAAGTCTGTCAGGCAAACTGAGTCCAAACAATTCTACAGAGCCAACTGGCAGTGACAGTACCTGGACTGCAGGCTCTGGATTCACAGCTTCTCTAACAGGAGAGTCACTTTCTAGTCCCCCAGCGAGACCCTGCAGCGAGAGGAACTCTCTGTACTCACGTAGTCTTGCTGGAAGGACTCTCCCCTGGCTCAAACATCACGAGCAAGTGTTAAATCTGTCAGGTCTGCGACAGGGGAAGATATCAACAACTAATTGTCAAAGCCTGAGGAACCAAAGGTGAGGAAAGCATTAATGGGGGAGAAGAAAAATGGCTAAGCAGTGACTTCTGCATTTACTGTGTCAGATGTGAGAGTCTGGGGTATGGAATGAGGCATTCTAGATAAGGATCTGGTCATCTGTTGCTCAGATTTTACCCTATTGCAAAGCCAAGCCAAAGGAGCAATGTCCAAGTCCCTAGGAGAATTTGAATGAGTCAGAGAAGCCAGGACCCTAGGGTGTCCTTGGGGCTGTCCTCTCTAATGTGAAGAATGTGATTCTCCTAGCCTGGAGGCAAGACTGCAAGGAAATGATTAAGTCTTTAAGGAAAATCTGCAAAAAAATTACTTTCTTACCATGGGGGGGGGAAAGGTTAAAGTGACATAAGTTGCATAAAGAAAAAAGAGTATTCCAGCTAACTTCAAAAAATAGAAGCTTCCAAATTTATCATATTCACTTCTTTTTAGTGTCATATTCATATATATTAATAAATCATATTAATACATTTTCATATATAGCAAGGAATTTCTTGCTGGGTATTTTCAGTAATAACTAAGTTTCATGTGCTCAGAAGCTGTAACACTGCAGACTTGTCCATAATTAACTTGGACTTAAAACGCCGCTGTTGAGTTTGAGCTTACTTTACAATTATGTCTCTCTTATGACCATTTAAATCTAAAAGTCTTCATCTAATAATTTTCTCAAGTGTGAATAAGGTTTTACAGCACTGAAACCCAAATGCTTTTTTTCTTTATTGTCCACGAAGCTTGCCTTTGTAAATATCAGTCATAAATGGAACAAAATGTCACTTTTCCAGTGTAAAGATAGCTGATGAAATTTTAATCTTCTGATAACTTTTTTTATATCTTTGTTATATAAACCCATATACTCTAGCGATCATTCCTGTAAATACACCACTGAAATAACAAAACAGAAGAGAGCCAAGAGAGAATTCAACTGAAAGACTTGTGGGTTTAAACTAGAGGTGCTTTATGAAGACATCAAGTACACAATGTAATTGCAGCCAGCAGCCGTTGATTATAATGTCTTTCAAAGTCATTTTTTTATTCAGTTCTCTCAGCAGGAAAAAAGGTGCAGAACTATAAAAATAACTAAATGCAGCAGAAATACTATGATAACTGCTACCTCCATCCTGCACTGGGAATTATTAACATGGTGATTCTGTACAATACAACTGATTTAATCCGAGTGGACCAAGTGAGAGCACCAGGCCTCACAAAAGCACACACGGACAAAACAGGGGAAGTGAGAAGTGTATCTCCTTCTTTGGTTCATGAATGGCTGTGGCAAAAGATGACTGCATGAATTTATTCAATAGCTGCTGAGTGAACTGATGGTGTTTTGCTGTTCTCAGAAATGTTGATTTTTTTTCACCTGGCATTTAAAAGGAGCCTGTTCCAGAGATGCCCACTCTCAGTCTCTGCAGTTAGCCACACTGGAAGTGTATCTTTTATCCACTGTGCAAAACACAGTCTCAACACAGAGGAATGGCACAGAAAAGGAAATCTTGCTTTTCATTGCATGGCTGCATTAAGTGACATTTTGTGGCCATTCAAGAATATCTGTGGAAGGGTTGGAACACAGACCTAGATTCTTGAGGCTTACAGCAGTATTGTAATCACCAGGTTATTATTCTTCCTTTCTGATGGAAGTCCAAGCCACCCTACCTGTGCTTTAAGCACCTGGAGCAGCTTTGCTGCACATACTGGCTGGACAGTGGTGTGAACTGGAGGGTGTATGGACACTGCAGCTGGGAAGGATTCGACATTGCCTGGCTGTGAAGGCAAGAGCAGAAACCTTATGTGAGTATCACAAGCCGGTCACCTCTGCAAGGAGTGATATTAGAGAGGAAAGAGACACAGCTCTAGCTGATCCTGTCCTCTTTGTGGCACTAACAGGGAGCAGGAGCTGGTCTTGCAAAAGGCTTCTGGCTTCTTCTGCCTTCTTCTGCCTTTTGCAGGTGATGTGGGGACAGGCCTCCACAGCATTTCAATGTCTCCCTGCAGCAGGAAGCACCCTGCTAATGCTGCGTTCTAATCTAAACCAGGGACAGGTATGTGACTAGCAGATAGTACAGACTAATACCGTAAATTATATTAAGCTGTTGCTTGATAGAAGACTAAAACAGCCAAGCAATCAACTACATTTAGCAGAAGAACAAATCAGCAGTGCTCCTACAGCTATGCATATCTGATCCGTGTATTTTTTATTCCTGATGAATGCCTTAATGGCAGAGAGTAGCAGATGTGCGTGGAACTACAGCCAGAGTTTCCAGCAGTACCCAAAATAACACTGAAGCCATGAAAATGTTGTAGGAAAATCTTATTTCTTGTTGCAGTACTTGATAGAAGGCTGCAGTGTTGTCATCTTGTGCAAGTTCCTGTTGTTCTCAGACATGCAATAAGCTACTATCAAATTATAAGGTTGTGGTTTCCCCTAACCTTTTTCATTCATTTATTTATTAGGTATATTAGAACAGAGAACTTGCAGGCTCTTCAAAACAGGAGTGTCTTCAAAAGAGAAATTCAGTCTACGCTATGCATCAAAATTTGATGTCTGAAAAGGAGCCTAGCCTTCCTAGCCAGATAATAGAAAGACTCTTAGGTGACCATCAAGTCATTAATTTAAGGTGCTTTGTCTCCCACTGAAAAAGCTACATGGTCTGAATACCTGTTGTTGTATTTCTGTTTAGACACTGGAATTTGGAAGTCTCCTAGGCAGGCTCTTAGAAGTGATCAGCGACATTTTAGGCTTTTCATTGTAAAGCAAAAATAGTTATTTCAAACAAAACCCCAGTCTGAGAAAGGTATGGGATGCCACCACTCGGTAAGAAAACTATGAAAAATCTTTGGACACATTAAAGAAAAACCTGGTCACTGTTTCTCTTGCTCTGGGGTAAATATCCTGTTTTCCTTTATTCCATGCACACTCAGCCTACCATTAGGTATCTACCTTCATGCCATCTGAGGAAAATTTTCCACAAACTCCCATAAATAGGACAGAAGCATAGGCAACAGATCCTTTCTGTGCTGATCAGCAATTACTCAAAGCCAACGTGTCAGTGATACTTTCCAAACATAGGAGAAAAATCTGGGCTTGCAGATGCTTTAGTGGCATTGCAGCTCTCCCTCAAGTATTGCAGTGTGATAATGAAGGCAGAGGCTATACTGCCACATCCATAGCCAGGAATAAAAGAAAGGAGGAGGTAAGGCATCTTTTTCAATAGGCAAAGGCATATCTTCTCATCAAAGACTGACTATTTTTGACAGTAGCAATTAGGCAGTTCAATAACAGGCACAAGTAAAAGAAAATTCTTTGACAGGAGTGTTTTGGATGTGCTTTGGGCAGAGTGTATATTGTTGTGAAATATGATATTAATTGCCAAAATCCTTATTTATTTCCTTCAGAAGAAACCCAGATACTCTAACAACAGACCCCTTTTAGCAAGTGAGGGCAAACAGGTAAGCAGAGTTCCCACAATTCTAATTCAAGCATGTTAGAATTTATGTGCTTTCCCTATGTACAAAAGAGATTATTCTTTTCTTTTTTTTTATTTACAACTATCTGTAACTTCACATTTCCAGGACAGACACAATGCCAAATGGGATGGCTGTCCCATCTCTTTTCTTTTTTTTTTTCTTTTAGTGACCCCAATCTTTTCTGCCCATGTTTCACAGTTCCCCACTACAGAGACCCTCCTTGCTGTTGCCAGTGTGCCCCATTTCATCTGTGATAGAGAAAAGCAGTTGTCTTTCTTAAGCAGTTTTCTATTCACCAGCTGCTGCTTGCATCTTCCTCTCTGCTAGAGGCTCAGTGCTCAGAACATTTTTCTTGACTTCTTGACAGAAACATATGCTAATTTCCCACTCTGAAGTTAGGCAAAAACAAATGAGGTGGGACATAAGGTACTGGAACCTGGGCATGACAGAAATAGCTAAATTTTGACTTTGCATTTGATTGGCAGGAGCTTTCTTATCTCTCATAGACTTTCATGACCATTTACCAATGTGAAATGGGTGCAGAGTGCTACCAAATCAGAAATGCCTGCAATGCTCAGCTCATTGTGGGCAAGTGAACTCCATTTGCACAAATATGCTCCAACGGGAGAAGTCAACCAGAAAATACAGAGATGCCCATTAAGACTGATTTCATTATGAATGTGCTATTAAAAGAACTGTAGATTAGAAGGTCATGTCTCTTTTTTGATGAAAAGGTCTGCTATTTCTTTGATCATGATAGTAACTGGCTACTCTAAAACGCTATAGAGTCTCTAAAAGCTTCTTAATGTTACCCTTAATAACGACTCAGCTTTAAGAAGCTGTAGTAAAAGAGAGGAGAGCTAATGAAGATGGGCTGGCCACCCCTACTTAGATCTTTTGATCCTACTTGTGATCCTGTTAAGGATCTAGGAGATCTTCTTGAGCATGGCAGAGGGTGAAGATAGCCATGAGGACAGCCCAGGAGGACTAGCATGAGGAAGCAGCTGCAGCAGCGTGAGGGACTGACCCTTTCTGAGTGACTTCAGAGTTACTAGGACTGAATAATGAGTATTAAAATGGGAATAAGGCAAGCTTGTGGTTCATTCAGGGTGAATAAATACCATGCCAGGCTGGCAGGGATGTTCTAGCAGTTTGACAAGTAGGACATTCTGTTTCCAGCAGGATGATATTTATTCATTGTTCAAGTGCATGGCAGAAGCAGCTACGCTCAAACCTGTGACTTCAGGTGAGGCAATAAACTTTACCACTTCAGCGTATATTTCCAGCCATGATGACTCATTACTTCACTGAGGTTTTGTGAGCAGTGAGTGATGTTTCTGAAACTCTTGAAGTTTCTTGAATAGGAAACATGCGTACTTGCTTTTCAAATCACTAATCTGAGAGGTGGCTTTCTTCTTTGAGAAGGGCCTTTTAATATGTTTTTGCTAGTAATTTTATGTTTCTCAGCATACGAAAATGTATAAAAGAATAATGTTACTTGTGACTGAATAGCTTCTGAAGTATTTAATAATGCTACTTATGTCACTAGTTCTTTGAAAAACCTTAATGAGTTGCTTAATTAGAAATACTGAAGAAATTTGAATGGCACAATTTTATTTTTTTTTCTCTTGGTTCATACAGCTCTGTACATTCTGAAAATCAAACACTTTACAGGTGATAAACCCCTTTGCTTGTACTGTTAAAGAATATTCCTCTGGTGAGGAGTTACCTCTGGGCATTGAAACCAATAAAATGTATGTGATCAAATCCCTGTAAAAATGTTTCTTCTTAGGAATGGAAAAAAAAAAAAGAAAACAACATCAACAAAAGTCAGGAAAGACTGGGATCTGACTTAAAACAATTGGAGTTTCTGGTATCGCTAAACTCTTTGCAATTATATGTGGAATCTTTTTGGGATATAGAGAGTTTTATGTTTCGCAAGTGAAGTCTATAATGGAATGATTGAAATCTTCCCCTTGTGTAATGGAGACTTGAATATGGTGCTTTATTCTTAAAATCTGTTCCAGACAGACTCTTTCCTACTGTTTTCCACGTAAGGGAGCTGGAGCCATCCTGCAACTCTTAACTATATTGCTAATGCTAAATAACTATGTGATCATCATATGCAGCAAATTGGGGATTAGAAGCTTCTAGGACAGCTCTGCTTTTATGTTTTAGACAACTGAAGGAGCTAATCCTAAAAATACAGAACATACGATTCAAATGGTTGTTCTCAGTCCAGGATTCAGTGGAACATTTCTCTGTGCAAGCCAATGAAGACAGCAAAATTGGCCTTTGCTCACTGGAGTTTTTGGGTTTGATTCTGAATTAATTCCATGGAGTTGCCAGGATTGATAGCCAAGATCAAAAACACTGGAGAAGTAGTCTGGGAGGAGTAGAATTAAAAGAAACCATTTCTGCATAATTTAAGCTTTTATGCCTGTAAACAGATGTCCCTGTTTAAAAAAACAAAGAGATACTAATCTGGACAAGAGAGACTTACTTCTGTTTCAGAAAATGCTTTTCATCAGGCATTCCCCATAGCAGTTAATGCTCAAGAAAATCATTTCCAGTAAGAAAACAAATGTGACCACCTGAGGTGCCAGTACAATCTCTGACGCTTCCCTTCACATCAGAGAGGGGTAAATAATCTATTTTTCCATTGATGGAAAGGCTCCATGTATCAGAAGTATTTTCTTGAGCCAAATCTAAACTTCTCTGATACTCTTACAGAAAGCAGAGAACAGAAACAACCAGCCTCAGTCTTGTTGAAACTGTGAAGAATTTTGTGTCAGCAGAGCCAGCAAATCACTCCTAATTTTTTAAAAATGTTTCTTAGTTCTGCTATTGCTTCTTTCAGTTTTTGCTACTCTTACTGGCAAAATTTCTGTTAGCCTGATTTTAATGACAAGAGCTTGAATGACTGGAACTTAAATACAACTTGAAGTGACCAAATACTTACTGACTATAACCAGAGAAATCCATGCTTTTGCGAAAGAATGCAATTAATTAAATCTCAAACATTTCTAAAAATTGCACTTATTTGCACTCAGAATATGTTCCACTTCAGTATCTTAAATATTACATGCACTTCCAGTGCATTTTGACTGCCATCAGCTTGGGCTGCTTCCTTCTGGAGAGATAAAAGCCTTCTCCCTGTCAAGGTCACTTAGCTTTGATCCTAAAGTCCTCCCAGCTTTGCTTTCCTATTTCCTTCTCACCTCTAATTATGGGCGAACTGATGTAAGCTAAAAATTGTCAAACTGCCCTGCAAACATGAGTGTTTATTCACCTAAGGTACCCACATAGTCTCAGATACCAAGGAGTCTGATTACCTAACAATCTTTACTGTATTTATCCTCAGTGTAGTTCTGTGAGAATTGTAAATCTACCATTCCTGAATGCAGAAAGTGAATGCAAAGACCAGACCTTCAAAGGCATTTAGAAACCTAACTCTTACTGCAATCAAGTCAATGGCATTTAAGCCTCTTATACCCTGACATTTTAGACCTAATGCGGAAACAGAAGACTATATGGGCATCAAAAAATCTGAGAAATTATTATAAAACTGAACATGGATAAACTCATAAATACATATGTTTCTTTTTTATTCCTCTGTAAGATTTAATGCTTTTCTACACAAAGCTGGACAGCCTTGCTTTTAATGATCTCTTCTTAAAGAAGCCGTAAGACATTTATAGTTTTATGACATTTCTTGCCTCCCAGATGAAGATAAGTTTAAAAACAAAATTGAGGTTACACCAGCAGTTTATTAACTCTATCTACACATTATCTATTGAAATGTCTTGTGAAGAAATGTTGCTTCTTCAGCTGCATAACAAATCCATAATTTATCTGTTTTAAACCAGAAATTAAATTTTTTCTCTTATTTAAAACCCTTCCAACTTAGCCACCACACAGGTGTTGGGTACATTCAGGTAATACGAGGGGAAGTCTTCCCCAGAATTATCTGCCTCTTCTCCCTTCTCATAATCACTAACCAATACTCCTTTCTTCTGATTTACTGCAAGCTCTTTTAGATTGTAGGTGGTAAGATGACTGTTTTTCAAGTATGGGCACTTGTAAAGCAGTAGGGATTACCCAAGATACAGTCTGTCTATGGAAAAAGATTCAATCTACTGCAGTATAGGATTTATAGTTTTAGATTTTCTCTCCTTTCTGTTTATAAATGCCTGCAGTTTGTTGGAAATGTGATTCATTGTCA
The DNA here is from genome assembly GCA_013398075.1 of Notiomystis cincta. Classification (NCBI taxonomy): domain Eukaryota; kingdom Metazoa; phylum Chordata; class Aves; order Passeriformes; family Notiomystidae; genus Notiomystis; species Notiomystis cincta. The sequence continues at coordinate 237,602 of VZRX01012201.1, forward strand.
CTTAGTACCAAATTCCAAGTGTTGAGCTTACATGTGTATATAGATATATGTATTTAAAAATATATATATGTTTAAGTCTGTCCTGTGTGCTATACACTACTATCTAAACTGATAATGGTTATTGTAATGCTACTGTTGTTGGTAGGAAATGATCTTTAATTTCAGTGCTGAATAGCTCAAGTGTTTCCTTGATGTTAGTATCCAGATTAGGATGGAGGCTTAAAAGCACAAGTCACTGTTCCCTGAAATGGAAGTGTGACTCTATCAGATGTGAACAGCTTGAAAGAAAACCTCAGGTGTTTGGGGGAATAGCATGAAACACTTTGACTGCAGTTTATTTGGCTGTAACTGGAAGAAGAATAGGCAAGAAGAGCTGTACTGACATAAGCATTGATGTAATTGGCATGTACAAGACTGAATCAGCAGTACTAGTGTGAGCACAGCTTTTATAGCCCTGCACCTTAGGAAATAAGCTGTTATCACTGCTACCAAAAAATTGCAGATTTTGTTTTATCTTAACACAGGCCACTTCAGGCTTTGCCTGGTCCTGAGCTTACATTAGCTTGTTTTGGCTGAATCAGCAATTGCCCAACAGATGACTAATAACCAACTTATTTTTGGTGTTATCATCACTCTGTGAAATTCCATGGTTTTACCCCAAAGAAATTACAGCATGCATGTTGTTCCAACACTTCTTAAATGAGTAACTGGTAACTAAAGCTGGGAACCAATTAAAAAAGTGATATTAACAGACTGCATAAAACCCTCAAGCAGACCCAGGACCAAAGACATTCCACCCAGAAAAGAATTTAAGGTGCTAATTATTTTGCTCTTGCTAGTCATAGGAAAGGTGAGAGTGATATAACAAAAGGAGGCAGACATCAGGAAGTTGGAGAGTAACAAACTGGGTTGTACTATTAATGAGAATTAGCAATAATAATAATACGAACTATGAATATTAGCATCATTGTCACTGCATTCAAGTGTTTGATTAATTTTGATTTTACTGTTGAAATAATAATTAGACTAACAATGAACTCTAATTGTTGGCTCTGCATAAAAGGTATGTCCTCCTGTGCCCATAATGAGATTTTGACTGTAATACTCTCTGTCAGATGGGCAATTTTTATGCAGCAGAAGTGTGGAAAAAGGGAAAATAATAAGTAGCAGCAAGGAGAAAGAGGAGTGGCAGCAAACAGCCTTCTAGCTTGGCAGCGCTTCAGAGCTGGGACACAGCTGGTTATCCAGCTGTGATCCTGGGATGCAGCCAGACAAGGAAGGCTCAGGGCACACCCCTCAGATGTACCTTTTCATGCATTTATATTAATCTCATGCCAGCAGCACTCTGACACCATCAATGCAGGGGTTGGGTTCCAGCCCAGCAAAGGATTTGAGTGGATGTCCCTCCCCTGTGCCATCCTCTCGGAGCAGCACTGAAGGCAGGGCACTGTGTGCAGTCATGAGGGCTGTGATTGCTCTCTTGGTCACAAGACAATTTTTGCTCTTGAAGCAGCCCCTATTCTCAGCAGTTTTGTACCGCAGGGACAAGCCCCATGCCAAAACAGGCAGTGTCAATTCATTAGTCAAGGCTGACTGAAATTCGGAGCCGCATCTCAGAGGTGCAGCCCCTACAGATGCTTAAGAGAAACGTGGATGAGGGGACTATGAGCAGCCTTGCTTTCTGCCATGCTCTGGGCCTGAAGTGGCCTCTGATAAAGCTTAGGCCGTCCAGAGAAGCTCTGAAGTCACCATACCAGCCTGGGTTTTGCAGTTTAGCCTCCACCTCTTCAAATCCAAGAGCATCCTTGGACATGGACCCATGGCTGATAAAGTATATGAGCAGAGCTGCTGAAATTCTGTTCCTGTGCAATGAAGTCTGAGGGAATGTGTCCTTCCTGACGGTGTCTGGGCTTCAAAAGTTCCTTTATCAGCTCCTTAAACAGATCTCTGGTAAATACAGGGAATCTGGGAGTGATGGCTGGGTCCCTACTCATATCCAATTGCAGCAAAAGGTGTGACAGACAAGTCGGTTTCCTCAGTCATAAAAAAAGAAAAAAACCAACACGCCTCACTGCTCTTGAAAACTAAACAGGGACAGAGAGCACTTCACTTCAGTGGAGTTGCATACCCATTGAACTGACATGGTGGGGAAAGGGCCAGGAAAGGGCCCCCCCCCTGTGGGGACTCCCACTTAAAAGGCACTCATGTGTCCTGAATAAGCATATGAAGGAAAATGAGTTGTCTTCAAGGAAAAAATGGCAATGTTTGGCCTGCCTTGCCATTCCTTCTGAAATGGGGGCGTTCAATATATCATCCCTGCTTAAACTCTGCATGATTTTTAAGCCTAACATTTGGATTTATTAATAGTACAATTTCCCTCCTCCATTCCCTTAAGATAAGAATTCAATCATTTTTTTCCCAGAAGGTGCATTTTTATGCATACTTATGGGCAGGCAAGGTTTGCAGAAGGTGACTCCCTACAGAAAATGTGTGACTTCTTAATGTCAATTTGTTTCTGTATTTGCTGGAGGACCCTTTAGTAATCTGGATGAATACTTGCTGTAAATTGATAACAAGATATGATGTCCTAGAAAGTATACGCTAGAATAAAACATGAGGGAAAAAGAATCCTCATTCCATTTTAAATTAGCCAAGTTGTTGCAAAATTGAGAGATTCCCCTTTGTGTTCTGAAGTAATTTATAAGGTGGGATTTTTTATTATGGCTGTTTGGTGAGTGGGATGGGAAAGAGACAGACAGTGGGTGAACATGCTTTTTCTGACGTGGAGAGATGTAAGCACAGCTTGTGGCTGGGGGTGAAAGGAAGATTAATTGTCAGTTGATCTATTGTGCAAAATTTTGACAAACTTCTATATTGTGTGGAATCTACACTTTTTGAATGTCTTTTCCTTTCCCTGGGTATATGTGAACATAATACTTGTAGTGCTGAGTGTAGCAGGGATGCTGTGAAAATGCAAAACTGCACGAAGAAAATCAGAAGTAGAACAGGTCACTATTTTGCTTCTGAACATTTCAGAACCTGGGAGCGATGGGAAAGGAATGGCACACAACTTTGGCTTGGTCAAACAGAATTTCCCTCTGGGTTTAAAAGGGAGTGCACACTTCCATTGCATCTCTTTCAGCCACTGTGAGGGGACAGTACCCCATGAATGCTCCAGGTATCTAATCCTATTCCTTATCCACTTGGCTGGAAAAAATCAACCTTGTGGCTGTGGGTCAGTCCTCTTCTGCCTTTTGCCTGCAACTGTACTTGTTTAGTCATGATTAGCTTTTTATCCTGAATTGCTTCTAATTGCACTGTAAGGCTGTGTTATCCTACTTTATTTTCATCCTAATAGTAGAAGGGCAAAATCCATAAATTCTATTTTAGACAAGGAAAAAAGATCTGAACAAAATTTTAAACTGTTTTTTATACTTACTGTTATTTATAGGTTTGATCTCCAACCCCATGGCCCAGATCACCTCTTTATCAAACGACGTTAAGCCTTAACGTGAAAATCTTTAGGGTGAGATCATAACAAATAAATAGCTATTTACCCACGAGTCCTTTTTTTTTTCTTTCTTTTTATCTTTTTTATTTTTTTTTTTTTGGTGTGTGTGTGTGTATTATAGTATTTCTGTGGTTTAATAGGATCAAAGTAATCTGACTTTTGTATTCTCATAGCTGGTCACAGGCTATATGAACATTTTTCAAATTCAGCCCTCCACCCAGGACATGTACTAGCTCTCAAGGAGGCATAAAGGAAACATCCCAATCCAATGACTGCTGCAGATGTGTTCAATAAAAGCAGAGCTGTAACTACACAAATTACCTTTGCTAAGCTGCAGGGTGCTGCAGAACTGCTGGAATGAGTTTCTCCCTGCCACACTTTTCATTCTCTCTGCTGGTTGCGAATGAATACAAATTAAGAAGAAATCCCCGAAAGAGGTTATAGGCCTATACAAATATCTTACAAGAGAATTGGGCTGCTCATGCAGGTCATTTTTTACATTGCAGAAAGTTTTAGGAAGAAAGGGATGTCACCTTAGAAGCCTGAGTAGGGCAGGAAAGCGAGATGATCAGACTAGCAATTTCATTACAAGTCTTGCAGTAATTGTTATTTTAATTAAAGTCCCAGCTCTTGGAGACGGGTTAATGTTGGAGAAATTCCATTTTCTTTTAGGAAGGCATGTTTCTAGTCTGATGTTTGCCAAACAATATTTGGAAATATAACCTGTGTCCTAGCCTCAAATGCAATGAAACCTAATCTGAATGTACAATGTGTTTTCATTGTTTGAGACAAAACACCTCTTGAGTGGAAAGCCAAACTAATACACGTTGGGGCTGGGCCCCAGACTTTCAAATGTGGCATAGTTAATTCTGGATTTTTAAATTCAAGACCGGAATCGTGCTGAGATTGAGAATGGCAGATGGAAGAGGCTGCTGCAGCCTGTTGTGGGAAGGAGGATGGGGCAGGGGTGCAAAATACCTGTTGTGACCAGGAGAAACAGAACAGTCACAGCAGACTCGGTTTGCTACATCCAGGACAGAGCAAAAGCACCCTCTCTGCCAGGGAGTGAAATGCTATCAGAGAAAAATTGCTCTGTCACCTTCTACTGCAGAATCCAGTTTCTTGCAGAGACCTATTTACTTGATCTTTTGGCATCAAAATGCCATTAAACAGTACATTCAAAATGGTATGAAATGAACTAGGCCCTGGTTCCAGTCCATAGACAAGCTGTATTCTTTCCAGACCTCTCTACCTGGCTGAGGTTCAGGCAAGTTCTTTCACCACTGGCATTCTCAGCTCTCCAGGGTTTTGAGGAACCCACCTGCTTCTCCATCTCTGGTACTGGCACAGGGAGGAACTGGTTATATTTTGGCTTTGTGGAAGAAGGATTTTAACCATTCTTCCACACTTACAGGTTTATTTCTCCTAGCAACTACTTTGTAGAATCTCTCCTGCTGCAGAAAGCTGGGTAACAAGACCAGGAGTTTACCTACATGAGAGAAATATGCTGCCATAGTTTGTTTGTGGGTTTTGGGTTTTTTTTCCCCTCTTATGAATTTGCTATGCACAATCAATTTCAAAATGCCATAAAAAGAGCCAACATGAAAGAAATTCAAAACCCTAAGTGGAGTGTTGCCTTTAAAAATAACAACATTTTGGCTTCAGGCCAACCATGCTGAGAACAAATGGAAGAAAATTTCTCTTAAAATATTTAATATTACACAGTGGATTATACTGGATTACAAATAATCAAACACGTCTGTTTATTTTTAAAAAGACATTCACATCAAGTGCAGTTCTGTAGCTTTCATGTTTGTTTGTTACTACTCAATAATATTTTAATAAAAGCCTCTTACTGGACAGAAAATAGTATTTTATTACTCATTGGATTTTGCCTTTTTCTAATGCCTACTCAAATTCAGAAGATTTCATGGACTTCAAGTAGAATGCAATCCATTTCTAATTAGCAAATTGTACTTTCTTCTTCCCTACCTCATGAAACCTGTCACAAACCCATGGAAGATGGTCATGGAGTGACCTAGTTTGTTGGATAGAATCATTGGTTAAAACATGCCAGTTTTACATAGTATCTGCTCTGGCTTTAGGTAATTTGATGCCTTCTTTTCTCCCAAACGTGGCTGGTAACAGTCTCCACTTACGTAATTGGCAGAATTTTAGGAACACGCTTTATTAATTTGTCCACTTTTAAAAGGATGAGTACATCAGGAAGATTGGGATAAAGGAATGGAATAAGAGTGGCTATTCTGTGGGATTTTTAATGGACTAGTGACATTTGAGGAAAAAATCGGCTTCCCCAGAGTGCAAAAGCAACTTTCAGATTATGGAAGTAATATTTGTCCAACCATTGATATAAAATAGCCAATATGATCAGTGTTCCTGGACAGAAAATCTGGACCCTGAGGCTCAGTATTTAGAGCCTTTGAACCTCTTCTCAGCTGCCAGCTGACCCTGGTGGTGCCAGAATTCCCCAGGCACTTGTACTTCTGTCATCAAAGCCCTCCAGGTGCGTGCACTTCTGCTATTGAGAAAGGGCAAAATTATGTAAATCTGATGCAGGCAGGCAATGTGGCAGCTAACACTTGGCATGATTCACAAGCTAGACCCTCATTTTCCTATTTCCCCTCAGGAGCCTCAGCTGGGACATCAAACTGTGTCTACCAAATTGGAACAGCATACAAGTCCATTTCCCACCTCCAGTCACTGTGATCTGGTGGGGCTCTCGGAAGAAAATCCTTTCCAACTGGTTGTGCTAAAGCTGAGTACCACATTCTAATATTTATAGCACCCAGGCTGCCCATCTGACTGCACAACCACATCTGAGACCCTTCTCCAGCCTTTCTTTGGCATGGTAGCAAAGGGAAAGTTTTGGCTCAAGTTCTGTCTCCTGTCTGTTTCCTTTTCCCTGCTCTTGCCTAAATGGATGGAGCATAAAGAGCACTGCAGCTCTACCTTACACAACTGAATGGGCTCAGATGGAGGAGCAAAGTCTTCTCCACATGTTCTCTCTCAGCTACAGCTGTGTTGGCTTGGTTTTTGTCACCAAGTGCTCATCTGTACACCCTGCCAGGAGAGAAGGCTGTTAAGCTGTACAATGCCTTAACCCATCTCAGTTGAAATAAACTCTTTGTAGCTTGCAGATCTCAAAGCAAACCCATAAAGCTGACACAAAGGAGGTGGGGGAGGGCTCCCAGGAAGGGGTCTACAGTTCTGGGAAGGTGGCCTGTAGGTGGAGGAGGGAGGACGTTGTCTTCACCAGCACAGCACAGCCAGAAGAGGATACAGAACCAAGACTTCAGCCACATTGAAAAATTTGGGCTGATGCAGCTTCTTGTGATGCAGCATCAATTGATGAAGGGACTGAATTGTGCCTGAACCCCTGTGCTTACTTGTATTTCCTGGCCTAGTCTGCAAGATACCAATTTAGCTATTAAGGTCTAATAGCAAAATGGAAAGCTTAATTATAAATGATGAAATGTTGCATTAGAGGTTAATAGAATGGTCTGATAAACAAATCTGTTGTTGCATTTCATCTCCCTGTTAACAAATTACTGGTTTGTCAGTTGTCTGCTTCCACCCTTCCCTACTTTCTTTCTGTGTTTTTTGTTTGCAATGCAGTTGGTCATATATTATCTGTCTTTTCTTTGAAGATAACAAAATATAACTAAGACTTAGCTACATAGCTTTAGCTAAAATATCTCCTGTTATGTTGTTGCTAAAACCACATCTCCTGCTTCAGTCATGCAGAAATGGATGAAATGGGAATCAGACTTAGGGGATTTAATTGCATTGCCAAAAAGGTAGGGAAAGCCCTGGGGAATCAGCACCATCTTTTAGCCTTCTGATGTTGACACCTGGGAAATTCGAGATGAATGTATCAGATGGAACAGAGCTTGCACATCATCTCCATAAAAATCCCCACTGTTTCTAGTTTCACTGAACACTGTACACTTAGGCACTTCTGCCAGAGTTTAAAAGCACTTTATAGGCACTGAGAAGTGCCTTGCAACACATCTTTATGTTAAGTGCTATCTTTATTTAAAAGATTGAAGGGGGAAGGAGAAGAGAGAAGGGAAGCCAAGAGGGAATAGTGCCGAGAGGGACTTAGAAAAATACTCGTGCAAGTTAACTCAATGGGAATTTAGGCACCCATCTGACTTCAATGCATCCCATGAAGAAATCTAACTCCTGTGGATGAACTCCCTCAGGGACTTTTGCAAGTCTCTTGAAGTAACATTAAAACTTTGTAAATCCCATAGAGAAGAGTATGTCAAGTCTGAGCCAACTGTGATTATAGTTGAATGTTTCTACCTCTCACTGTAGTAAATGGGACTTGTGGCTATACAGGAGGCCAGCCCATCCAGCTCTGAGGAGATGACTGAGCCTGGGTAATCCAGAAGCCTGCCACACTAGCTGGCCAACTCTGATCAGTCATGAAAGGCTCCACGTGTTCTGACTGTGTGTTCAGGATCAATATTTTCTTGGTACTGAGGATGGCCCTAGGTGGCCTGCAAAAGACTAAGTCACCTCTGGGCTGACTTGCACGTGCCAGTCTGTAATGAGTAGGAAATACAATCTAGCTCATCTTACACCAGAAGAGAAGGTAGTGCTACTTGGTGTAGTTAGTGGCAGGGCAGGGAAGGCACTGAGGCAGTGAAGACTATAATAAAGCAGCCTCTGAAGTCTTGAGATACCTGGCAGCTCTTTTGTGCCCAGGTTTAGAAATGTTCAATATTTGTGATGCTAAGATTTTTTCATTTTCTGGTCTCTATGATTATACATCACTTAGTGGTTTAGTCTCTAAACCATGTCTTTCAAATTACAGGATATATTTATAAATTTCATTGTCTCCTCAAAAATCAAACATCTCCTTCCCCCCAAGATCTCAGCAAGACAGCTGGCAAATCCACGCTTACCGGCAAAAATTACAGAACACACAAAAAAGTACATGGACAAGAAAAAAACAAGGTAGGAATTCAGTGTAGCATACTGCACTCCCTAAGCACAACTATAAAGCTAGCTCAGTATAGATGAGACCCTGTCAGAGCTTTTGAGACCTCTTCATACATTTTACAGTGTGTTGCAAAGCTAGCAGGCTTGGCCCCAGTGCTTCTCTGATCACGAAGCCAAGAGAAAAGCAATAACAGAAATGAGAGCTGTGTCTGCTGATACAGTGAATGCTGTAGAAGCTGCTGGAGCATTGCTGCTGCAGGTACCAGTGTGTCTGTTTGCTCAGGTGTGAATATATGTATTACCTCCCTTTGTTTACATGGAGGCTTTGGTTTCCTGTGTTTATACAAGCTTGTTCTAAAGGCTGGCACATCTCATTTCTGAAGCTGTGAATCCTGCAAATTCCATCCAAGCACACTGCCAGCAATCCACAGCTGTACACAGCAAGAGCGAGTGAATAAACCAAGTGTGACTGGAAGGAAAGCAAAGCTGCTTTGCTCTTGTGTGAGCTTTCTCTTTAGTTCTGTGAAAGACCCAATTTAGCAGAGCACTTTACTTTCAAACTGTATGCTTTTACTGAAGGCTGCTAGAGGACCTAAAGATAAAGATGTACCTGAACGCTTTGCTGAATCGAGAGCTAAAAGGAGAGCATAACACAGAAAATGTTGATCATTATCTAAGAAATGATGGGCTGGCATCATGCTGATAGAAGTACTTTTTCAGTGCACATAAAAACAGTAGGGATTACAGGTGAGGAATGGATTTCTGCATCTTATCTCTCACTCATTGAAACAAATAATTTTATGTTTCCACAAGTTTATTTAACTTATTCTTTCCAAACAGGCATTTTGTTTTTGAGTCAGGTAGGAACAAAGGTGAATGAACTCTTCTGATTGTCCTGCAAGTTCAAGCAGCCTTAATTTTTCTCCAGTGAAACATTTTGTTTTACATGTTGGCAAACCAGGAGTAGGATGTCTGTTTATCCTCTGTGCTGGGGACCAGCACACCATTTGCTAAGTACAGCAGCATTTCTGAAACTAGGAAAAGCAAACAATGTTCTGGGAACATAAATGTCTTCCCTGGTTAACAATTTCCCTTACAGAGAAAGAGAAGGGAGAGGAGAATTTGAATTTGAATGTGCCCCCCTCCACACACACGCATATACACCTCCTGCCAAAAGATGCATCTGGTTCTATAAAAATCCCAGATCCTCTTGCATGAATGCAATCTGAAGTCATAGGTTTGCATAAGAACCAAATCCTCAGCCAGAGGGCTGTGAAGTATCTGTCAGCTTGTCAGCTGCATACATACAGAGAGAGCTATTTGGAGCTGATGTTGCTGCTTGGAAGACAGGGACTTGGTTATCTTTTTACTTCTGTGCACCTGTGGCCTAACTTGCCTGTTTCAAAATGCTTCTACTCAATTTGCATCCCCTTGTTTGAGCTAAGGGCAACTTCAAAGCAAGTGGCTGATGTTTGGGTGCTCTGACCCTTGGGCATGGCAAATTTTTACCCAGGGGCAGTGAGGCAGTGGGGTGTGGAGGTGCTGCCTTGTGAGATGGGGAGGGGGGCCTTACATGGAAGGAAAATCCAGTGAATGTCTGTGAGAGAGGTAGTCACAAAAAGCACCATATGAAATAATATTAGGCAAGATTCACAAGAACCTCCTGCCCTTGTCTCAAGTGATGTGTGCTTTGCTTTCATTTCTGCTTCAAACAAACTACAGGCTTTGAACAAAGATTCAGCCAAAACAATGCAGGTTAAGCAAAGAGGCTTTCAGAAATAGTGCATCATTGACCACACCATCCTGCAAATAACCAGGTTTGTAACAGAGGGCAATAAAAACAATGCCTCTCTTCTCTTTTAAAAATAAAAGGAAAAACATATGCTTTTGGTCCCATTGTCCCTACATGACAGCTACAGGTCTCTGCAAACTATCAGGATGTTACTCAGAGGAGACACTACAATGCCTGTAATGCTGGTGCTGTTAAGCTCTTTCCAGATTCAGGTGCTGACCAGCCAGCCAACTTGAAATTGCATCCCACTGTGATGTTCTTTTCCCTATTCCACTGAAACAAATGAGGTAGTGGTTCACTGCTGACTCTTTCTCAAGGTGTGGTGTGTGGCAGTGATCTTGGAAACAGGTCTGCGAGGCGAGCTCTCCCATTCCCGCTCTGAAGTGCTCTAGCAGATTAAAAACAGTGGGATGGAGAAAGAGAGGTTGCTGAGCAGTTAATGGCACTGGAATGGAGAAATTGCGTGTTGTGATGAACACTGCCAAAGTTTGTGACCTTGCCTAGTGCATGTGGTGCTGATTATACCAAAGGATGAAGCAGATGTGAGGGAAAATTGAGTTTCATTTCCTCCCAGCTATCCCAGGCCCTCTTTGGTAAGTGGAGGATTATGATGCTTTAGGAAAATAACGTATGTATCTCTGTGTGGCTGTAATAATGATGGATGTTTTTCCCCAACCCAAGTAACTGTGATAGATGCAGCTGGCTGCAACCTATGATGAACACTAAGGTTAATTGGAAACAAGGGCACAGCAGTCCCTAAGTAGCATTATTCTGTGCTATATTCACATGCTGTCATTAATTTTCCTATTTGTTTGACTTTACAAAATCACATAGCAACAAAATCTGAAAAGAACAGAAATAAGGGCTCAATTATACCTCTTACCAAGGTAGTACTGAGGATGAGGAGGAGCTGAATTAACCAAGTGCTTGCTGACATTATGCTTCTGTACAGCCTAACGCCTCCAGGTAACGGGAGAGCACACTGTGCAGTGGCATTTTCTACATCTGTGCTCTTCTGTCTCTTCTACCTGGTTTGTTAAAAGATTGATTATCGTAACACTTCCAGACCACGGCTATTTTATTATACCAGAGTTCAACCTGAGTCAGAATTTGAACTCCTGAAGCACTGAAAAAAATATGGAATGTAGGACTAGAGCCATTGTGCAGTGTGAGAATGAACACATGACAGATGGAGTCTGGTGTCTCTTCTCTGAAGGTGGCCAGCATCTGGTGGATGATCAGCATTTAGAGGAATGGTTAAATATCCCAGCAATAGGCTGTTATGGGGATAATTTGCTTTCCACATGGGGAACCTCATCTGCTAGAGTTACAGACTTCTTTCAGCTCCAAAAATCTGAGGTATTATGGACTTTCCAAAAGTGGTCATGGGGACCCGGAGGAATTCTCGTTCCCAGTTTACTGTTTGTCCACACACACATCTTTTTGGACACCAGCAAAGCTGAGTTTAGCAGGATTATGTGTAGCAGTGGTTCCTGCCGTACTTATTCCTGTTAGGTGAAAAAAACCCACATTTCCCATACTCTGAATTTATACATTTGGGGTTGGGGCCATAACTGCTTAGAGTAGTGGAAGGTTCTGCAAGGCAGCTGAAAGAGTAGAAGGCAGCAGGACTTACAACAGTGATGTGAATGGGAACCAGAGAAACACAGACACCTGACAAACAATGTTTGTCTCTGCTGATCCCACGGAGCTGCACAAACATGCAAGACAAGCTGAGCCCACACAACACGTGAAACAATATGCACTTGTCAGAACGCTCCAAACAAACCCCACCACTCACTCCCTGTGCAGCAAGCCAAGCAGTACAAGACCTTTTGCTTTATTATAAAAGTCAATAAATCAGAAACTATCCCCATTCTTATAAAACAATTATTTTTACAAGGTTTTATTTGAGTGAATGGTGACTGTCAGTATATGGGTATATTAGTAGGTGTATAAGGAGGGCTTTCAGTGTAAAGTATATTCAGATTGCAGGGAAAACTAGGTCCCAGTGATCCACCTGAAGTGAGACCATAACTTCTAATGCCTTTGCAAGGTTTCAGGGGAAAAAAAAATCATGTCAGATGCAAACCCTATCGCCCAGTAAACTCCATGAAAACGTCCAAGTTATGATGTTTGGCCATCAAAAATAAATATACACACCAAGAAAAACCACAAGTGTCTCTGCACTGCCTATGAGTAACTCTGTATGTGTTCTTTTTCACACTTGCACCCTTACAACATATTGCAAGCACATGAGGGAGAGGAGGAAATGGAAGCGGGGGCAGGATTCCTGCATGTTACAGATACTGCTAACAGGTTTTTTTTTTTTTAGTCTTTCCTTAAGACCTTCTGGTTGCTGTATTTCATATAGAAGAAAATTTCAAGATCCTTCCCTTGTTATCACCAATCCTAACAGCTATGTGTGCCCTGATGAGACTATTTTCTTGGGCATATTCCTATTACTGCTCTTAAACATGTCTTTCCATTTGCCTCTTTTGGCTCCCCTGCACCACAAAGCTTTAGGCACACTGCTAAATGAAGACATAAACTTTTCCAGACTTTTGCAAACAACTAGACTTCTGAAGAAGATAAAGTGTGATTGCTTTTGCACTGCTCCTTTCTTGGGAAAAATGAAGCTCTGCCACTGTGTCAGTATTGCATATAAGTTTATTGGGTGAGCAATAACATGTCATTGTCAATCGAACTAATAAGCAACAGAAAAGCTGGCAAGTAAAATTCAAGCTCCTGAAAATAATTTCTGAATCCATTTCACAGTCACATATTTAATTATTCATTAAAAGAAACCAGAATGACTGAAAGGATCACAATCTTTCTCAGTGGGCCCTAAAAATTCATCAAGATATTAACTATGCCTGTGGTGGGTTTTTTTAAGTGGAAATGTAGCAAGAAAGTAGGAAAAATATAGGTATAATTTGAGGGAATGCACTCCTAAGTCATTATTGTCATGTCAAAGACTTTAGAACAATATATTTCCTGGATTTCAGAAGGGGATATCTTGACAGGGATATAAGACTTGGGGCAGTCCATTGCCATAGTAAGGAAGATCTTGCTATTATCCGGTACCAAACCAACCTATTTTATCGTGCATTTTTCAGCTCACCAGTATGACATTACATGATTCAGCAGAAACCACACAGCACAAACTCCTACGTGGTTGCAAATCAGTCTGGCTTTAAAATGAGTCCCACAAATCTTTTGTCAATGCCTCGGACTTCTAGAAAGGATTACAAAGTTAGCACTGCACAAAAGCAGCATAGGGAAGCCTGACTGAGGCCAAATTGTGGCTTTAAGAGCAGTGTGGGGAGCAAAGGCAAGATTAAAGGTGGCTTTATGACATCCTTATATACTACTAGTTTTTTGTCAATTTCTGCCAGGTCATACCCTTCATCTCTTCCTTTCCTTTACTGCAATGTTTTTAAGCTGCTTCTGCATCTTGTACTTCAGGTCTCAGGTGGGTTACAGCATGTAGTGAAGGGTGAACTGTGCTGTGCACTCCCAAAACTAGATGTGTATTATGTGGAGACTTGTGCTTACGGAAGAGCTGGACTCGGTGTCCCAAATGATTCTTTCTAGTGCTACAGGAACACAGAACTAGAAAGTACACTGGAAATTCAGCAATATTTAGTGTAGCCTGAAGGCTATTTTAAGTTGTGCCAGCTGCTTAACACAGCGGGGTTCAACAGGGTGATAAAGGACATTTCAGACCAAGTCCTGACTTACACTCTCTGCAGGGAGGTAATACAAAAATTGCTAGGAAAGCTCTGCTCAGTCTGAGAATTCACCTATTTTGGGATAAGTTTTCCAGGGCTTAGTGAGGGCAGATTTATACTAGAGGCATGGTGCAAATCTACAGTAATGCAAAAAGATCTGAATGTGGAAAGTGAGTCACAATAGAAGGATCATTTAAAGCCAAAGATTGATATTTCACACCTAGCTGGCTGGAGGCTGGGCTTTTTTTTGGTATTTGATTTTTCATTCATTAAACTGTTAACTTAACCCATTTTCAGTCCCTGTTAATGCAACTCAATTGCATCAGTGCTTTAACAAGCTGTTGAAGGAACCATCATATAGAAATGGATGGGTAAAATTGCCTGTATTACTGCACTTTGACTCTGAACATGGGCATAATGTACTGAGCATGATATAGTGCTTCTTCAATACTCTCACTGGGGGTAGTAAAAAGTAAAGAAAGGGGGAAATCTCTAAGCTCTGAGCTTTATGTGTGATTCAAAAGGCAGGGTTTTGAAATGACGCTAGCCAGCTGTAAATTGAAGCTGTGAGAAGCAGCAGTGTGTCCAGGTAAAAGTATGCGGCCTTGTTACATGTATTGAAAAAGTAACACTGAAAAACTTGAGGAAGAGTTCCATGGTCTCAGCTCATGCGCTTGTTAACTGGCTTAATTTTTGTGTGTGACCAAAAAAACCACCAAAATTCATCCTCCATGGCCTGCACATTGCTGATCTAAGTGGTGAAGAAGGGCCAAAGCCACCCTCTTCACTACTCAAGGTGTGCACAAGCTGACCCAACACACAGGCTTTGGAGCTCGCTCAGGCAAGGGCAGTTGTCAGATGGGGGAGGCATCTCTGCAGGGCTCAGAGCAGGTCAGTGACAGCACCTCAGATAGGAAAGTCTTTGTCCCCACACTGGAGCACAAAGAGGTCCACGCAGGTGCTGCTGAGCCACAAAGCACACTTCATTTACACCTCAGTGGAGAACAGTTTGAGTATGTCCAGGCACTGAACTTAGTACTGTGCTCTGTCAATTGCAATTGCTGGTAGCAGCATGGTGACATTCAGCTGGTGTAGAAAACCTTCTAAGCCACTTCCATGGTGCTGAGTGCTCCCCTGTTCATGCTCAGTGGAAAGATGGGGTATTTTCAGCCCCCTACTACATGCCTGTGCTGTGTTTCTTCCATCAGCCATCCTGCATGGAGGCTCCTCTTCCATTAGGGGATGTGACCTTGCAATTGCCATGGCACCCTACATCCCTTGGGTCACACCTAAGGGCTGCGGTACCCGGGGCCTCCAGGGCTGGGGACAAGGCACAGCCCAAGGGGATGCTCAGGCCGCCGAGGGGTGACTGCACTACGCTCTGGAGTAGTTCCCCTTCCTCACTGCTCTAGGAGAAAACCTTGCAAAATGAGGCACAGTAGAAACAATTAAAATAGAGGGTTCTTTGAAGAAAAAAAAAAAAACCAAAAAAAACACCAACAAAAAAGCGGTGCTTCAGGGCACTTTTAACAACTGGCGTTGGCATTTGCCGGCAGGGCTGGAATTCCGGTCGCCTTGGGCAGGGTTCCCAGGCGGCAGATGCCGGTCCCAGTCCCGGCCCCGGCTCCGGCCGCGGCCGCCACGCGGGGGAGCTCCAGGCCTTGCAGCGGCCCGGGACGGAACTCGGCCTCGGGCTCGGCCCCGGCCTGCCGATACTTTGGAAAAAAAATAATTAAATCGGCGCTTTCACGGGATATCGGCAAATAATTTAAGAGTAAAAGGGAAAGGCTCTCTAGTGTTAAAAAAAAAAAAGCCCAACAAAAGCCAAACAAACCCAAAACAAACAAAC
Organism: Notiomystis cincta; assembly: GCA_013398075.1. Lineage (NCBI taxonomy): Eukaryota > Metazoa > Chordata > Aves > Passeriformes > Notiomystidae > Notiomystis > Notiomystis cincta. The sequence goes on from VZRX01012201.1 coordinate 253,459, forward strand.
AGAACCCCCTATCTCCTTCACTGATACACATTCTAAACCACAAACAGCTAATCCTTACGCTGTTTCCTAGTAAACTATTTAACTGTGACAAAAAAGGGTGGGGTTTTAAGCATTTTAAACAGCTCAGTTGGAAGCAGGGAAATTAAATGTGTGGGAAATATTTGTGGGAGCTTTATACAGCTAAACGATTGTTATCTTCCCTGACATAAGACACTGGGGCCAATTAACCATTTCTAATTAAGTAGCCTAAACCAGAATAACACACAACAAGAAATAGTGGCCAAACAGTGATGACCAAACTGTGGAAGGGAGACTGGCTGTGAACATGAGGTAAATAAATTTCTGATACCAAGCTACTATAGCATGGAAAGGCAACAACTGGATGAAAGAATGAGAAGGGAAAATTATGCTCAGAACTGACATTACTAAGCACTGTTCTCTCCAAATCCTACCCGTTAAATGTGAAGCTTTTATTCATCTAGATGTGCATCACTGCATTGCATAGTTCTCCTACACAAGTATGTAGTGGAATGCCTTCCTTTCTACTCATCTGCCAAACTCCAAACTTTGGTCATTTTCGTTGAGATTTCTATACAACAGAAAGTTAAATGTATATTGTAAGAAACATGTATTTAGTTTTGTCTTTGAATAACTCAAAAATTGCCTAATCAGGACGTCACCAGACTGTGATTATGTGTATTTTTACTACTCTATATTTTTAAAAATTATTTTTGTAACGTTTAAAGTTTTTGGTCTCTAAACAGTTGACACTGGAGTGGGCAGTTTGTGTATCATTGTCTGGAATGGGGAAGAGAGTTAAAATTTCTCTGAAATGGATGAGGTAATCTTTACAGATTTATAACCAGGCTGTTGCTGGTGCTGTTGTTTGCTCTTCAAGGTTGGGTTAACAGTGTAACTGCCATGGTGACTCTCTGGAAACCTGGAAAGGCAGAACAGCACTTCAGCAACTAAAAAAGACTGAAACCTAGTGCTAGCTTACAGTTCTCTTCATAGCTAGGAGAAAATTTTGGAAGAAATCCTGCAATCCCAGAGGCTGTCTTTATTTTCACATTGATGATTTATGATGACAATTTTCTCACGCTTTGTGATGACACCTCAGGTAAACTGTCTTGCTCACAACACAGAGCTTGGCCACAATGGGGAAAAGAGTGCACTGCAGCCTCACATGTAGAACCTGACAAAGACACTCTGATACTTTTAGGTGCTAAAAAAGCAAGCTCAGAGTGGCTTTCCAAATGACAAATGTTTTCCTTCGAGCCTAGGATGAATATATAGATCAGCAGCTATTTTTCAACGGCTATTTTTTCACAGTTCAGCCAACTTTGAATTATTTGTGTTGGAACAACATCTTAAAGAGATGTAAAGAGATGTGAGTTTAAAGCTACATTGTCATGATGATCTTTCTTGAGATCATTGCATGTAATGATTAGATCTTCCCTAAATCTCTGAATGACAAGCAATTGGCTGTACATATAAGGGCCGTGTCTCTAAAATTAGCTATGTGCGTAACTGTTTGCAAGATTGGGCTTGTCTAGGCTAACTTGTGGGCACCAGAGCTAATTCTCATTTTAGCTTAAATTAATTTTTTTTTCCACACTGCTCCTTGATAGCTTTGCCTTGCTAGTCAATAAAGAAGCAGCGACTTTAGTTGCACTGCGGTGTGAGAAAAATTCCAAACTCCTGAGATGAGAGAGGTTTGCATTGACCCCGCATCCACACTTCCAGCGCCGGGGAGCTCTGCCAGGCATTCCTGCTCCGGTCCGAAGCCGGGACAGGGCGCTGCGCAGCACTCGCTGCCTGCCATCCTAGGGAGCCGTGCTCTTTGTGCGCAGCACTTGCAAGGGCGAGCCCGCAGGGCTGCGCAGCCAGGAGCGCTGTGGAGAGCCCCCAGCCCTCCCCGGCGCTGTCAGAGCCCCGCCGGCCCAGCGCCTCATCCATCCCGCTGCTGGGCTGCTGCCCTGGCATCTCCGCCTGGCGCCGGGCTCGGCCCTCGCACAGGTACCGGGCAGCGCCGGGACCGCAGCACAGCGCTGAGCCCCTCCATGAGGACGGTCGGATCACCTCGGCACCAAAATCAACACTACCGCCAGCAAACACTGCCTGGGAGAGACATCTGCTATTTAAATGTATTCTAGCAGATGAAAGGAATAGAAACATAAAACCCAAACACTTCCCTTTTTTCCTAATGTAATCAGTATTTTTAAGCAGTTTATCTGCTTATTAATAGGAAGGTTTTAAAACATTTTGCTTGAGCTGACATTCTTTAATTATAATATTCACACTGCTGAATATGCAGTCACACCAGCAGAAGCTCTATTGTGAAAGAACACGCAGATTCAATCTGTTTCTTTCTCTGAATTTTTCTGACTTGGTCTTATTTTTCCATTCATCATTATATTTTTGTTTGCTTCTCACATTTCTTTTTAAATGTGTGGGTTTTTTCCTCTTACTCTGTTGTTCCACTTGAAAACACCAGGATTAGCATGCAGATGTTTTTTTGATCAGAGATTTTTTTTAATCATTCCCATTTTCCACAGTCTTATTTGGGTAGCTGGGGATTTTTTTGTTTGTTTGCTTTTGACCCTGTCTTGTTGAGTTTTTTTGTCTTTTTAATGTATTGCCCTTGTCTGAGTGTAAACACCTTCTGTGTGCTATTGTTTTCTTAAATCAGCATTTTAAAAAATTAACAACTTCTAGTTAAATAGATCATGAGCTATGCTACTCTGCCAGTAATCTAATAACTTCCATGTTTTTAGTGCTAAGATAATAATGAAAGTTTAGGTCAAATAGATATTGGTTTAGGAAAGTTTTGAAGGAAAAAAAAAAGAAAAAAAAAGGATAATGTTTCAGCATGTATGTTATTTATGGAAAAATTGTGCTGTAATACCTTTAAAAATTGCTTTTAGAATTCACCTAAATTATAGGATTTACTGAAAATAGATTGATGAGAAAAGTATTCATACCCCTTGCCAATAAGAAAGGACCAACTTCCTACTTGTTATTTAATTAAAAGGAATAATGACCTCTTTAAATGAGCTCCAGTTGGAATTTTGGCTAGGTTGTTATCTGCAGGCTATCATTCACAGGAGTTGAATTACACTTAATTTTTAGAAAGCTGAGAGGAGAAAAAGACGTTCAGCATCTTAGCCCAGGGAAACTGCCATCGAATGCTGCTTTAAGCAATGAGAAGCAGAAAGAACACAACCCAAGCTGTCACCACCCATGGAACTTGCAACATCCACCTTCATTAAATCTATATTATAAACACTGGAGAGGTTCAGGAATGCCTTATCTCTTGCATTAGAAGAAGTGATCAATGAATTTTACAGGGCTGGTATTTCAAGATCAATTTTTAATGTCAAGAAAATAAAGTTGGGGTGGGTGTTCTTCCAAAACCCTGAACATTTCCAGTAACTAAGATATCCACCACTGCTGTTTAGTGGCTGTATATTTTTTTAAGAACATCCATACCTCAAGCATCCATGGACAGGGAAGCTCATCTACACCATCCCTTACAAGGAAAGGCAAAATTGCCTGCAGTGATGTGTGCTGGGCAAGCTCAAAAATGCCATGAACACGTTGTTTGGGAGCTTGGCCGAGACAACAGAAACTCCTGTTCATTTCCAAAGTTCATTTAATGCCTAAAACTTTCTGGGTCCCTCTTATCCAGAACACCTTTTGCCCCTAGGGGCTGCAGCAATTGCATCACCATGTCCTGGCACCCCCAAGGCACAGCTCCAGGGCAGCTGCACAGAGCCTGGAGTTCACTACTGAGAAAGTACAACATGCACAATTCAGTTACCTCTTAGAAAGTATCTGCCACCACCTCTCCCATGCAGTGGGCTTAATTCCTGGAAAGGGCTATTGGCTAAAGTTAAAAAAAGATGATATGAAAATGTGAATTGTCCCTTGAAGGTTTTTCTACAAGTGAGCAAATGAAGAAAAAAAAAAAAGGATTATGATTTTTTCTTTGTTTCTAGACATCTCTTTAAAACTGGAAAATTTTTTAAGTGTTTAAAAAGCTATCTTTTTTCCCACAAGATAAAGCATAAGGTTATCTATTACCTGAAGCTATAATCAGGTTAATATAACAAATCTGTTTTTTCCCTGCAATCCTGTTTCTTTTTGCCCAAGTAATCAATTTTTGGTGACATCACATACTTCAAGGAGAAAACACAGGATGACTCTGCTACAGCAGTACAGCAGAGCAGCAAAGAGATTTTTTTCATCTTGCTCTGCAATATGTAACTGAAAATGCTTTAGAGGTTAGTCAGCTTTCTTTAGAGCTGTGGTCATTAAAATCTTTTCCCCCACCCTTTTTCTGTGCCCTATCACCAACAGACAAAGGCAGAAGTTCCTGTAGCCCTGCAGCCCCTTTGCACCAACACAGCTGAAGCAAAAGCACTGCAGGCAAGGTACAAACCTCACCTGAGCAGGTGTTTGTGGGGAAATGTGGATGTGTGCCATCTCATGGGAGGGACCTGGCTGCATGAGCTTACAGAGGGATTATCCTAAAGATGCTGCCTTCTGTCTTGTAATCCAGTGATTTCCTGTCCCAGCACAGCAGTTTATTTCAAGACGAATACAATTTAGCACCTCTTTGAACACACCATTATTACTTTATGTAATATTATTACTGAATGTATTGTAACTCGTTGCTGCTTGTGAAGCACTTGGACACAGAGGAACATGCAAATGTTGAGTGTTGCATCATTATCATTCACCTTTACTCAAGACATTTCTGTTTTATTTAGCTGCTTGTGCCCAAGGCATCTGTGTGTCTTTGGCCAGGCTGCACACTGGTGAACTAGTGAGACCACAGAAGGGAAAAGTGGAGTTCGGAAATATGCCTTGCTCCAGAAAGCTGAGAGACAAGTTTGCTGATAATGTAATAAGCAACTAGTTAGTAAGGAAGTTATAAATGATTGCAATTAAATTTACTGTATTGCCAAGCCCAAGTCTCCAAGTTAATCGTAAGCTGGACTGACTTAAAAATAACTTAAGACTGTTCTTTTGTATTTTTTCCTTCAGTAGATTTCATGTTTTCAAGGCTTTCTTCATCTGCAAGAGCTACAGATTTTACTTTTTTAGTAAAATCCGTGTATATTAACATCCTTACCTTAACAGGCCAGAGCTTTAATGAAATCCATGCTAAGAGTGGACAACAAGGAGTGACATACACAGTACATTTTCAGAAGAAACAAACACCACCAAAATCCTAAAATATAAAATATTCATTAATTCTAGTCACATAAGCTGACAATTTCCTTGAAATCTATGAGATAAAATTTCAACCTTGCAGACTCATAGAAGTCCCCTGAAAATGTCACCAGGATCTCCAATGGAGAGGGAGGACCAATAATTCAATTTAACGAAGAGTGATTGTAGGTCCTGTCATTTGGCTAGACAATCTAAATGACAGAAAACAGGATCATGTCCTGTTATAAATTTCATTGGGTTTGGCTTTGCTTTTTCCTTGGAAGAATACTGATGTGCTTGTCTGATGAACTGAAACTTAAGTTTTAGATCTGACTTGGATTTAAGTGCAAGAAAAAGATGTCTGTATGGGATGAATACATGCATTCTAGGTGTCTGTACATCTATTTGTGTGAGGGCAAAAATCACTTCTACTCACAATCACATGCCATTTGGTCTTTCTTTTACATGCCTGTGCTTCATTTAGGGTGCATATCTAAAAAGCTTGCACACTCAGCCAGTCTTCAAACCTCAGTGTCCAGGTCTGCAAATACCTATTCGAGTGAGTCATCACCAGCTTCATGAAATAACTTTCCACTGTAAACTTGCAAGTGATCTGCTCTGGGATATAAAGACCTTAAAAGGCAGTGATAAAATGCACTTTAGGAAAAAAAATTGAACTCAGCATGAGATCACTCATGAAAGGAAGGGCACTGACACTAAAACCTCGAGTTATCCAAGTCCTTTTTTAAAAAGTGGCCTCTAATAGGTGGTTGCAAAACTGTATCTTTTGTGCTCCCTTCCTGTTCCTCCTCCACCAGAGGAGATATCACAAGTCAAAGTTCTACAATTTAGAAATGTAGCCTAAATGCATCAGGTATATATTTATACACTGCAGGTCTTTCAGTGTATGACTAGAATGTGAGACAAGTGAATTCCACCCTGAGATTAGAGACTCCCCTGCAGGTCTCTGCAGATATGAGGAAACACAGGCCACAGGCCCCACTCAGGGGCCCAAAAGTACAGGACATTTTCCCATGATAAATCAGCTACCTTAGAATGTAGTTTTGTTGGATTTTTTTTCCCTTTTAAATCTTTTTTATTGGTGCAATGTTTCTGCAGTGTAGACACTGCCAGCTTCAGAGGCTGAAGGTTTATTTGTCCACAGATAATGGACAAACAGCAGCAAAGAGTCTATTCATCCCACCTCACCAAGGAAGAGCCTAGAGACCACTTGGCAGTGCCACTTCTGCTCTGGTTCAGGGGACACTGCCACTGAAGTTCTCAACAGATGATGCTATCAGTACAACCCACTACTATTTATCTTTTTTTCCTGCTTGAAAGGGAATGAAATACTTGTTTTGCTTACACAGTCCTGTGAAGAGCCATTAGGTGGTACTAATGGTGCTTCTGACTGCTGGCATCTGCTCTAGATGGGGTTCGAGTAGGGGCCTTGAAGGCAGAGGGCTTTCAAACACCCTTTGCTTGCCAATCCCCTGAGGAATAACAACTTCACTGGTACCAACGTGCTGAAAGATGTGTGATACCAGCCAGCAAGCCAGGTGCTCTCAATGGCAGAGCAACACTTTATTGAAAGAGACAGGCACGTGAGGGTGAGACATGAAATACAGAGGCAGAATTTCTTGAGAGGCCTTTTAAAATACTCTTACTGAACTACCTTGTCCAGGCAGCATTATTTAAAAACTTTTGGGGAGTATTTTATTCCGTCCAAAAATACCACCACATCAAAGTGATTTATCAATCCATCATATTGTGGGGGAAAAAAATAAATTGTAGAAGTCTCTCTTTTTCTTTTTGAAAATAGAATTTTAGATGTAAAATACAATAATATTCTCTACAAATTCATACCTTCCTACATTTCTTGTGTTGACATTCTGTATTTTTTTCCAGTGCCAGTGGCCTGTATAGTAATGGTGTAGCACAAGCCAGACAGTCACACACTGCTTGTCCTGAGCAGGACCCTGGGCAAAATGCTCATTCCTGTGTCTACAAGAATTGGAGTTAAAATTTTAATCTTTTAATTGTGTTTGGGGCTTTTTTTCCTGAAGAAAAAAATCCACTCAACAACCAAAATATCCTTTATGGTGTGAGATGGTTCCAAGATCCTTTTCCCTCTTTGCTTGTGGCTTTTAAAGAGATCATTTCTGCAAGGAGCTAGGATTCAGCATCCTATTTTTGGCACAGTGTCCACGCTTCTGACTTTGCATGGGAAGGGTTAGAGCTGAGAAAGCAAAGCTGAGTATTTATATCACATAGGTATGTGAGCTGTGCCTAGAGCCAAGCAGGACAGAAGACCTGCAGTGTATAGGTACACACCCTGCTCTGCACAGTGGACAACAACCAGAAGGCTGCCTCCATGAAAATGTACTCCTTCCCTTTGGCATCCTTTCAGGCAGTCAGAAACAATGCATAGCTCAAATGCTCCAAAGCATCCTCTGCTTTGCAGTTGCAGAGGCCTGTTCATTAGCTGGTAAAGGCAATGACAGCTCCTTAAAGTTACTAGAGTTAGACATGGATTTACTCCAAATGAAGGACTTGGCCGAGATTTTTTTTTTTTTTTAATGCATTAGAAGATGGCAAATATGCAGGAACCAGAAAAACTACTGGTTTTTGAGGGCAATGGTTGCTTGCAATACTAATTTGGGGCTTTATGTTTATGCAAGCTAACCTGGAGGGACACAATTCAGAGCTGGGTTGAAGCAGCAGAAAGACTCAAGCAGCAAAGTGCAGAATACCAGTAACCCATTTAAAGCTGGGTGTGTGAATGCAGGGTTGGGTGTCTGCTGAGGTTTCTGAAGACATTCAGAAAATAAAACAGGAGCAGATGTTAAGAGATCACAACTTTATGTGTTTCCCTCATTCAGTCACGTCAGGACGAGACCTTCAAAAGGGGAAGGTATTTGGCTTTATGTTTGGATTCAGGCTAGCTGGCACTCCACTGCAAGCCGATACCCACGTGTTCTCCTGGAAAGCACGTCCACATGACAACATTTTAGAGCACTTTTCTGTGGTGGAAATCAACTAGTAATGAGCATCCAGAAGCAGCTGTTGAGAGATGTTTACAAACCAGGTGCTGACAGACTGTTTTCATCTCGCACTTCTTTTGACGGATACAGCATATCTGTATCTGCAAACTCTGATGACACAGACAACCTTCCCCTCCAAACTCTGTTAACCTTGCTGCAGAAAGCAACCTGGGATAACCACAAAATAGCTATTGACCAAGGCTGAACAGCTTATGTAGTTCCGACTGTGCAGTCACAGAACAGGAATAAAACAAAAATCAAAGCCCAAAGAAGAGATCATTTTCCTGGCAACAATCCTACCCTCAAATACAGTGGAAAGTTCTGTCACTCTCAGAGCAAAATTTATCCTGAAGACAACTGAAGTCAGATAGGATGCTCTCCCGTGATTCCCAGCAAATGTTTTATACCTCACTTTTTATTTCTTACTTCTTTCTGTTATTTTCTTTGAAGAATTGTGATATTCTGTATTATCCTCATACCATGCTGTTCCTACACATAAGACATACATTCCTGTGTGTTATGGTCATACTGTTTTGTTTTTTTTTTCCATTTCTGATTCATTAAGGGAGCCAGGAAGCCATTTTTGTGAGTGAAAAATCACACTAACCTCACCTGCAAATTCTGTGCACAGAATACTTTAAAACCATTCCAGTGGCTACAGAATGAATCACAATACAGCAGGTATTCAGCTATCTTTTTTAGCAAGTATGCTTTAATTGGACAAAAGCATAGCTGACAAGTTTAACTTACACATCTATTACAGGGTAGAACTCACTTAACCACTCTCTTCTAATATGATTTCCTGTGAAGTTAGCCATATTTTGGTCAAATAATCCTGCAGCTAAGACTGATTTCTCAGAACATATTTGCCGGCTGGGACTCTATTAGGTTAGAGCACTGCTTCACACAATTAGGATCCATGGACATTAATGTCATACAAATAAATATGTGTTGCTGTAGAATAGTTTTGATAACTAATTCACTGCATAGATTAAGTATGAACTATCCACTTGCACTGTTAATTTCTGTGTCTCTGGCCACAGAAATCCCATGGTATTGCTCCTGCTCTCTGGCTACGTGGCTGGGGACTTTTTAATAGGAGAGGGAGAAGAGTGGGGGGAGCTGACTGCTCTGAGTTCCTGGGCATGTCCACTGTTGATAATTTATTCATGCATTTTCTTCTGCTTCCTTGGTCTGGTTTTTCAGCTCATATTTATCATTACAGCTCCTTGGAAGTCAATGGAATAATATTCGTTTGTCCTCTTTTGACTGAGAATATGACTGGATCAAATTTCAGTCAGAACTGAAGAATAAACTAGAAACCTTGAGTGTGGTTAATCCAACATTGAAGGGGCTTATTCCTCACAGGTGGTGCTGCCTGATTCAGCACAATCTTTTAAGCATTTGTTTAAATCCTACTGTCAGTAATGACCCACAAGCACAGGCCGAAGGCAGGCGTCACAAGAAAATATTCTGATTGCAGTTCTTGGAATCTTTCTAACAGAAGATTATTGAAATGTGAATGCAGCCCTAAAACTTAAATTCAGTTTAGCATGTCCTGAAAAGCCAGGAAAATGAGAAATCTTTCTCTGAATGTGGTAATGCTTGTTTTTGCTCTGAAGAACCAGCGGTTTTCAGATTATGGCTCCAGCATTTTAAAACTTAAAAGCCCTTAAGACCAAGACAAAAACCATGCTATTGATTAAAAGAAAAGCCATGGACATGCTGAGAGTTCAAATAAAGTAATGAAGATCCTTATATATCAACATTTCTTCAGGACCTTTTAGTGTCTTACTGACTAGAGAAGCTCAGGAAGACCAAAATAACGTCTCTCTTTTCCCTTTGCTCTACATGCTATGACCACTACATCCAGCCCTTGGTGAAATGAGTGTTAAATTCACTGAAGGGTATAAGAAATGGAAATACGCAAGGGGAAGAAGAAAAAAAAAGCAACACAATTTTCTAAAGCAGCTGAACTTGGAAAAGACAGTCAATGGGCGAATTAGAGCAAGAGGTAACAGAACAGGCTATTGTTATTATTTTCTATTTGAACATTAAAACAAAAAATAATCAAAAATAGCTTTGCCAGAAGTAGAATAAATTCCACTCTGTTCCACTAAGTTTCATGTCTTTGGCCTGATTCCTTGTACAGGAGGATGAGCAAAGTTTAGCAGCAGATTTACTGCTGCTAAACTTTTCCCACCTGGCAGCATGCTTCTTTCAGGGCTTCCTTAGTAAAAGCAAAAGACAAAATCTCCTGCTCTGCTGCATCCCAGAACATAGCAGCAGAATCACTCTCTGCTTCTCTTCTAGCAGAGATGGCGCAGAAACAACCTCATAAGCAGGGCTGGGAGGCTTATAAAAACCTGAGACACTGGGACGGAGTTGCTACTGGCTGCACAAAGTAAATGTCAAACAGGAAAACTCGCCTCTGGGAAGGTATGTCAGGCGAGCCTTGGTCCTGTACATCTGGATTTTACTCCCCAGAGTAATTCTAGCTGAACAGGATTCAGCTCCTGGTCTTGCAGATCTCAGCCTGACCGCCAACTGCAGATCACCCTCTGTCCCAGAGGACTTCAGGGACAGGGAAGAGAAACTGAGCCCAGCATGAGACAAAAGCCCACACTTTACAGGATCAAGCCCACCACAGGATGCAAGAAGCATTGTCCCTCTGACACATGTGAGGGGATGAGGCACCAACAGATCAGCACAACAAATTGGTGCCTGCAATATTCAAATAAGCAACATTTCAGAGGTAGCAAGAATAATAATAAAAATAATGAAAATATAAACCTGGGTATGGTTTCTCTTAGATGCAAATCAAGATTTAAATATAAAAATGATAGGCTTCTGTTAATCCTTCTTAGGAAGTCATAAATTGTTAATCAGACCTTAGGCAGTGTTGTTTAATACCAACTTTAATAAAATAGCTGCCTGAAGCAGAAAGACAGTTGGGATCCTGACTTTAAAACTTTGGTAACCTCATCCACTTTTTTGTAGCCTGAGGCTCTTACACTACCATTGATACTAACTCCTTTGAAATATGCTCATTTTTTAGGTTGCTAAATTATTAAACACCTTATTAGTTGAAAGATTAGATGGAAAAAAGTCATCTCTGTATGACGGAAAATGGATTGGAAGAGGAAGGAAAAGTTGAGGGAATATTTACATAAAAGATACAGCTCTGTTGTTGATATACAGAGGTAATCCATAATCCATAATTCATTTAAGAAATGAACCCATCAAATTACATAACTACGCATGACAAATTGCTACTGTTGAGCTATCCTACAATAAATTACAAGGAATCATTCCTGTCAAGAGTGTATTTTGTTTGAGACTAAAAAAAAAGCAATGTCGCTACAAGGTTGTTTTCTGTCTTGTTCCACAGGATTTGTCTATCACACACAATATCTCACATTTCCATCGTGTAATTTGATTGGGGTAGAAAAAGTTCCTTTGTATGCAGTAACCACAAAATCTCCCAAATTAAAACTGCTTTGAAAATTGTAAGAAAAGGGGAAAGAATGAAAAGGAAGAATGTTTCTTCTGCGTTATTTCTTAATACTATTTGTCAGTCAGGTGAGCAGACCTTTAGAGTAAAAAATAAGAAACAGTCATTTCCTGAAGTGTGATGACTTTTTAGTGTATGTCCAGAGCAGCTAGTTAGCATACTAATTGTTTCATTTAATATGCAATACAGAGCATACTTACTACTTTGAAGTGCTTATTCATGATGTCATGGATATTAGTGTATATTTCTTAATTGCACAACAGAACAATCTTTCCTCTTTCAACCTACACTTTCTGCTGCTCTTATTGGTTTCTCTAACTAGCCAGAATAATCATTTTGCCACACAGAAACAGAGAAGAAAAAAAAAAGTAAACAATTTTAAAAGCCATTTTAATTTAATAACAAATTGGGAGCTGTACTTTGTGTTAAATTAGCACTGCAAGCCTCATATCAATTCAAGGCAAGGTTCCCTGTTCGTTACTGCTTAATTAATCAGTCCTGTTTCCATCTAAATGAAAAGTTTTCTCTCTTCCCTATCATCTCTAATATCTCATTTCAGGCAGTACATCAAGTTAATCTTGCTTACATTAGCAACTTATTTCTAATGGCTCAGTTCAATTATTTGGTTGGAGCATGGTGTTAATAACACCGAGGTTGTGGATTCAATCCCTGTATGGGCCATGCATTTAAGAGCTGGACTTGATGATCCTTGTGGATCCCTTCCAACTCAGAATATTCTGTTGTAATTCATCTTGCCCCAGTTTGCAGATGAATCCTTCTTGGTCTCTTTGCTTTGTTTTGGGCAGTGGCAAGAACAAGCTCATCCAGCCCTGTGGTGAACCCACCATGTGAGGACAAGGAGCTACTTCCAACACACTAAAATCTACTGAACTTTTGGCTTCCTGGTGTGCTTTGTCCTCCCTGAGGCAATATAGCACCTAGAGACATGATTCAGTGATGGACTTGACAGTGCTGGGTTAACTCTTGGACTTGGTGACCTTAGCCATCTTTTCCAACCTAAAACAGTCTATGACTCAAATATGCACAGAGCTGAGCAAAGAATTATTATATCATAAAACAACAGATGAGTATGAAACATCCCCATGGAAGAACAGGAATCTGTAAGAGAAGGAGAATATGGAAAGTTGTGTGGTTCCTGAAATCATGTCCTCATTGCCCTTTATGCAACATATCCTGGAAATAAAGGTGTAATAAGCATGAGTCCTGCACTACCATCAGTAGTGTATATAAAAAGGTATCAAACATTCCACCATGTCACCTTTCAGGGAAGTGAAGAATAGGACTTGAACACCATCTGGTTGAATATCTCCTGCTTATGCTGACCCCACCATTCCCAGAGCTGGAAACTCCTGTCACTGCCATAACCTGGTACTTTCTATCACCAGCAGCAAAGCACAGTAACTCTGGGACTTAACAAAACACCTTTGGTGTTTTGGATTGCACCAAGCTGGCCCCAGTCAAACACTTACTGAAGCTTCAGTCGCTCGTGTGTGCTGGTCTCTGTGCTTGCCTTTTTCTCTTCAGCCTCCAAAACTAAGTTTTCTGGCTGCTCCCAGTGCTGGGAGCCTGCCTGCCCGTGTCAGGATGCCTGTTGTTGACACTGCAACCCCCCCAGGCACCACCTGGGGAAAGTGGCTCCAGCAGCTCTGCCCGCAGGGACCCACAGGCTCTGAGACGTAACAGATACTTGCTCAGATCAGGGCTCGAAACTAAATCTGAGCCTGAGGTGTCTGCATGACATGAAGGCTGGTTTTAATGCCAGCTTGACAAATATAAGTACTTTGTAATAAACACAAAACACACAGTATTAAGTGACCATTCCAAGAGGATGAAACCTGTTTTTCCTGAATAATTCCAGTATTTACTTTTGCTCATCCAGAACTCAGGATGTTATTGCAACAGGGAAGAAGGATGTGCAGCATATTTTAACCTTCTAGATTTGCAGCAACCAGCCTCTGACCTCACATTTACCAGCCTGGTTGAAATTACAACCTGCTGCTAAGGAAAACTCTGTCATACTTTAAAGTAACTCTGATATCGAGTGGCTTTGAGATATCTGACAAATGAATTGCGGTGGATTAATGAGGAGCTGCTTCAGAAATCCTGCAAAAGAGACCCTAACAGGTTACAATATGTTATTTAATAGCAATATAAATTATGTGCTGAGAAAAGTGGGAGCCTGTTTTTATGCTGGGTTTTTTTGTGTTGTTTTTTTTTTTTTTCCAAGAGGAGAAGAAATCCTTCCTATAAATCAGAGTGCATCAGTTCTGTTTCTGATGGGAAACACTGCTCCGAAAAACACTGAATTTCAAAGCTGCTTGAGATTAGATTGTCTGTAGAATTGTGCTGATGGCTGTAAATATTAATAAATATGATACACTGGGCCAGCTTTTTTCTTCAGATGCTTATGCCCTGCTTCCTCTTAAGTGCAGATGACCTGAAGACACGGGCACGAGGAGGAAGAATCTGAGCTAAGAATTGGTTTTAGAGATGCAACTCACAGTGACACTTGCACAAAGGAAGGATGTTCCCATTACATGGCAGCAGAAACAGCCAAGAAGTGAAAATCTCAGGCCAGTCTTCTCGATCCCCTCTGCAATTGCTGATGGGAGCTGACAGACAGCAGAGAAGCCTTCTCCATGGTGTACAAATGATCCAGGGCTATACTGTTGAGGGAGCTTCAGGGAAATTATGATTATTCCTTACACAGGTTTTTGTTTCATCCCCATTTTGCATAGTCTATGATTTCAGGATACAAGTTATACACACATTTGGTGGTCTTGTTTTGGCCACCATGAAAATAATTGCAAAGTTGTAAACATGTCATTACAAATCCTGACATCTTGATCCAGAATGGCACTTAAGTGTTCAAACAGCCTTGTGGACTTCAGTGCAGTTTATTGGTACTCTTAAAAGCAAACTGCTCTGGTACCAGGTATGATAAGTCAGAGAGAAGAACATGCTTTGTTTATAGCAGGAATAACTTGGTAATTATCAGCAGTGAGAAGGGAAATACCATAGCAGGGCATTCATATTATTTAGACTCAAATGGAGTTTGGATGAAATACAGGGTTTTATGAAACTGGTTGGCACAGTATGAATTGCTTAAAGGGATGTGGCTGGTGGACTTAAGAGTTGCTTCTGCATCTTTTTCCCTTTCAGCCCTGACAGCTAAATTGAGCACCAATTTCACAAAAGAAATTTACTCCCTGAAAGAGATTCTACCTCTATATATTCCTGCTCTGTGATCTGCCAGAGCACTCTTCACACTATGAAAGTGAGGAAATAGGTTCTCTTGAATTCTTGTAGAGTTTGATCAGTTTGTCAGGCCAGCTCCAAAAGCATTAGGTCATAGTAGGTGGCACAGAGCTCAGGACCTGGTACCACTTCGATCTAAACTGGCCACATAACTTGTAAATTTTATGTGTCTTTTTATGCATCTTTTTCTACTTCTCCTTCTATTTTATTTACACTAAGATCAATACCCGTGTCAGGGGTATTGGTTGTACACCATGTCCTTATTCAAGTAACTTCCCTTTGACTCACCTTCATATCTATGTGCTAGGAATACTACTCCTTAGATGTTTACAAAGCAGGGGTGCTTTGAAATGAATTCATGCAGGCATGGACATGAACAAGAGATAGTGCGGTATGACCTCTGGCTGCCCCAAACCACAGGGAGCAGCATGCAGAATAGGCAGCCTTTTATGAGATGTTTTTTATCCCCTTCTCTCCCACAGGCATAAGTAGGTGGGAATGTATGAGGCAGGGAATGGTAAAGAAACTCTGTGGTCAGTCCAGCTCGGCCAATGCAGAGAGTAAGGTCATTGCCACCTTGCTTGGGGACAGCTCAGATTACTTTCTCCTGGGAATAAGATACTCAGACAGCCTCCCCCTTCCACTCCACAGAAAACATGGCTGAACAGGCAAGCAAAAAACATCCAGAAAATCCTTTGGGGAGAGAGTGTCAAAGCAGATGCAAGGAGTCCTTGAGAAAAATAATTGGCTTCCTTTTGGATGAAAAAAAGAGACCTAAATCTGACTTTTTCCCCCTATTCATTCTTTGATCACTCCAACAACTAAAGAGAGCAGGAGGGTTGACTGCAAGCTGTACTTGCTGTATGAGCCTGGTTCAGCATCCCTGCTGCGTTATGATCTCCTCCTGTGACCTTGGGCAAGTCACTCACCTCCGCCGTGATTCGCTTCCCCTGCTGTAAAACACGGCCAATTATACAGGCCAGCCTCACAGTGGGGCTGTGTGGGGAGGATGTGGAATTGTGGAGTTCTGGAACAGTTTTTGAGTGAGGGCCTTACATCAATGAACTACACCTTGTCCCTTACTAGGAGTGAGACTCTCCAATGTCCACAGAGTATCTGTGGGTTCTCAGGGCTTTTTTTTGCAGGCTACTATAAGCTACATAATTTTCTTTTTGTCCATGAAGATACTTTCGTCAAATAATGATTGCCAGACTAATGACACCCTAAAGTTACAAACCACCAGGCACTCAAAGAGAATCAATTCAGCGAGGAAACAGATTTCACCTGAGTCCTTAGGGCAAAACTAAAAGTGAAAGTGCTTTTAATTATTTTTGCTATGGTATTGGATCTAAGGGCATGAGGGAGGAGGACACATCTTTCTAATAGAGAGGGTTTTCCCTGGGGTGAGACTGTCAGGAGGAAGGTTGGCCTCAGTGCTGCAGTGTCAGCACCCCAACTGGGGCCCACAGGCACAAGTGGTTCTCCCACCACTCCATGGACTCTCATGCAAGTCTGGATCACCACGACCTTCAACGCTAAGTGGAGTTGCCATCAGAGGCAAGTATTCTCTTTGAGTTTGGTGTTACCCTCACAACAAAGCAGAGGCACATGCTAATGATCGTGTTGATTCCGCAGCCTTTGTGCTTATAGAAGCTATTAGCTGCCAGTTGTAATGAGGGAGCAGGCGGCTCTGCTTTCCACCAGACAGGCACGCACCTGCAGTACCTGGGGAAACTTGAGTGGTGTTTAATTTTTGAGCTAATTTTCAATTCCTGCTGACCCTTCTCCTAGGTCCTCCTGCTCTGGCTCGGCGATGAGACGCAGAAGCGGGAATGCTGGAAAGATACACTCCCTATTATCTCAGAGGCAGCTGTAAACATTACAGCACGATAATGAAATTAGTTTAGCTGAGAGGAGTTACGGTACCCAGATAGCACAGGACGGATCTCATTCATAAAGTGCTCTCTTCTGTGCATTGCGGTGTGTCACGAGGCAAGAGCTGAGGGCTTACGGTGGGTATTTATGCTGCAAATCAAATCTAGCAGTCACATTCTGGCGAGAATTAAGCATTTTCTGACTATATATAAATATATATGCATATCCTGACAGGACAGGCTAATTAACCCATAAAATATTTGCCCACAATGCCAGAATAAAGCCATTATTGAACAGGTTACTTAAAACATAAGAAGGCTGGCAGCGTTCCTGAATGAGACCAGATGGAAATGTATATGCACTTTTTGTCTGTGTGCCTGGTGCAGAGGAGGGTACGGAGAGGGTGTCTTGTGGCTGGGTGTAAAGAAAGATAATGCAGTATCACTATCTTGGATGTTTCAGTATGGTGCTATCAAGTACTCTGGTACCATCACAGTTCAGCAATCACTTCTTTGCTTAAAGATTCTTTTTGGGAGTCCAACATCCTAACTCAGGACGGACACCATGCCAGTTGAGCCTTTTCCGTCCTGACAAGGCTCACAGGCTTGCCTCACCCTTCCCCATCAGCACTGCTCCTCACTGCTGCTCAGAGGGTTACAGCTGCAGAGGAAACTATCCTTTCTGGTTTGTTTTGAGAGAGAAAAATACTCAAGAAGCAGGCAGCTCCATGAGTCTGGATGTACCAACCAGCAACATTAATTCACACCACTCTATAAACACTCCTGAAATTCAGTTATCCTATTTTCTTCTGGGAATGCTCTTGCTAACAAGCAAACAAAAGCATAAAGTCAAATATTTACAGTCTTTGTTTGGGCCTTTCAGTGCCAAATGCACAACCAGGAAAATAAACAAAGTGGAAGACACTGGTGGCAACCAGCTCCACCTGGAATAAGGAGATGATCACGGGTACAAAGAGGGATAAGCCTGCCTAAAATGGGATGGGGAAGTAGCTAAGGGGTGATCAGGATTAGGACACACAGCAGTGCCCTAGAGAAGCTTAGGAACCTGAGCCTGGATGCACTCCCAACACATATCCAGCCAGTCACTGGGGAAGAACCAAAAAGCAACTCTTATGCTGAGATTTACAGCATAGAAAGCCCAACTGGATATGAAGTACTCACACTCAAGCTTCAAAAATGTTTTTATCCAGCACTTTCCCCACCTAATTCCACTGCAGCAACACTCACATCACAATCCAGAGAGGATGACTTTTTCTGCTGATGTTTTGTATTAATTATGCATTCTTCAAGGGTGTTTTTAAAACAGGGACTAATAATCTGCCCTTTACCTTTCGTTAAGCAATAAAGGCAACTAACAGCTGCATTTAATACTAAATGTTCACGCTACATCTCATCTCTCCCCATCCCAAATGAAAAAAGGCAAGATGCCATACCTTTCTCCTCATACAGCACAGTTTTTTTCAGACCCCTTGGAAAGGTCTGCCATGACTAAGCATGCAGCACGAGCAAACCAGCTGCTACTGGATTTTTATCTCAACCAGAACACATTTAAACTTGAGAATGGTGTTTATACTGCAATCTGAATCCTGCATAGAGTCAGCAGAAGAGATTTGCTCTGTGTGCCACAGAACTCTTCACTTCGTGCACGGATGGAGGACTCACTTTAAAGATTTACTTTGAAAAGATCCTGAATTTGGCCCCACCATGGCAGTCAGGAAAACCACATCTGAGTTTATGTGCCTTGTTTCTAAGAGCTATGAACCAAAGAAATTATGTAGGAAAAAGAGAAGGGAATAAAGTAAACCCCAAATGACGCAAAGCCTTTGTAGACATAGGAACAGTTACTGCAGCTACCTAGGTCTTCAAGGGGTTAATGAAGAAGTCTCCCTAACACCCAGCTTCCAAGGCAAAGCCTTTCCCACACGCTTATGATAATCAAAAGATACTGAAAACCAATTCTACTTCATTCTGGTATAATTGCAGCAGAGCCACTAGAGGAATTGTAACCATTATGTAAGATGAGGCACCATCACAGTGGGGCCTGCTGCTTCCAATGCATTCTACCCACTCTTTTTTATAGATTTCAGCTACCTTTCATTTTAGCAATTAGCCACCATTTCCAAGGAGATCCATAAGTAATTTCCTGCACATCTTGAGCCATAATGCTGCAAGATTGCACAAGAAAGGTAACATAATTTAAAAGCAGTCAGCAAAGGGCAGGTGACACACTGAAAAGTTCAGTTAAGCATGAGACAGAGACCACCGTTTCATTTAACAACAGATAAATGTTGCTTGACCACCACACAGCACACAGGCATCCACCAGAAAACCCAACAGTGGTTCCTTCCAACCCCCAAAATACTGCAGGATTCTTTAATAAGCAGCATATCAGCATGCTGAAAACTTTCAGTCAAAGCAAAAATGATGTAGCACACTTGAGGGGACAGTGGTCTGGAGGGAGGCTCCTGCCAGAGGAACCCAGTGTGCCTTTGAGAAGTGGGTTGCTTATTTAGAGAAAGATCTCAGCTGGTGAGAGCACAGGCACATTCATAACTTCTATCAAGTTCACAATAGTTTTGAGGTCTTCTGCAAAAAGCAGGGAAAAAATCCCACATTTTTTAATGTGTTTTGCTTTGAAGGAAGTCTCTCAACTAAATATTATTGAAACAGCAGATGGCAAAATGCAAACTTTATGAAAGGGAAGGTTGCCTTGAGCGGCAGGTTACTGTTTGCATGGAAGAGCTGTGCAAGGGAAGAAGGGAGGGAGGGAGAGAGGGAGGGAGAGAAGAGTCAGAAGTTAAGATGCACATTTCTAGCTGAACAACTTGGGTTAGAAAATGATGACCGTGTCTATAAATGTAATCTTTACAGTGCTGGCATGGAGATATGCAAGAGCTGTGAACTGGTGTGAAAACTAAAATACCTAGAGGGACTAANGTTTGCATGGAAGAGCTGTGCAAGGGAAGAAGGGAGGGAGGGAGAGAGGGAGGGAGAGAAGAGTCAGAAGTTAAGATGCACATTTCTAGCTGAACAACTTGGGTTAGAAAATGATGACCGTGTCTATAAATGTAATCTTTACAGTGCTGGCATGGAGATATGCAAGAGCTGTGAACTGGTGTGAAAACTAAAATACCTAGAGGGACTAATAAGTCCCTACGGGGACCCCAGTTACTTAAATGGCTGCAAAGGATAATTGCAGAGAGTTACAACAGGACTGAATCAATGCCATTTTCCCTGGGAAAGAAAAAAAAAAAGAAAAAAAAATGTATTGCTGCTCTGATTACGTTATTCTGTAAAGACTGGCTGCTTTCCTCTTCCCTCCCCCAGCTCAAAAGTCAACTGCAAACCACTAGAAATATGTCCAGAAAGATTATGGTGCATCTGAAAGCCAGAAGCATATGAGATTATATGTTTACTGGTGCTGTGTCAGATAACATCTAAGAGGAGAGGAAAAAAGAGATTCAGCCTTGCAGTCTTTATTAGCATGTTTGGGCTCTTTAAAGGAGCTATCCAATTGTGTCATTGCTGCCAGGCCTTTAAAACTGTATATATCCATGATAAAGGAATCTACTTAATCTTGATCACAAGCCTCCGAGCCCTACCCGACTCTCCTGTGACATGCAAACTTATTGCCTTTAAACAGGAATTAGAAAAAAAGAAATGAATAGGGATGCACCATTACCCATTGCATTATACTGCTCAGGAACAGATGTTAATCAATTTTATGGAATGTTTTAAGTAACATGCAAGTACTTTTGCACAGAACTGTCTGCATAATAGAGATTTCAGCCTAGCAAATACAGGAGATAAGCCTTTATCTTGACTGGGGGAGCTATGTCTATTTTGATTAAAACCAAAGAGGTCTGCACGATCAAGTAATTTTATTCCCCTGGAATTATGTCATTTCCAGAATGCTACTACACATGGTCCTGTGACAAAAGGGAATGGAAATAACCTTGCTCTTGATTGTAATGCTCTCCTTGCACAAATGTTCATGCATGTAGCTCAGGAGGTACACATGTAGGATGTACATTCCACCCTCACAGATTCCTGAACAGACAAGAACTGTACTCTTTATTCCAGCTGTGCTAGAAGAACAGCAAATTTGGAGAAAGGACTGACCTTACACTCTGTAAGTAATTTGTGCTACTCAGTCTCTCATGCAGTGCTAACAGAACTTTAAAATCCCACACCACACACAAGTAAAAGGAAAAAGGTGCCCTATCTTCTCGATTTGTATAAAAGTAGTAGCTGTGCCATCGAGCTGGGAGTAATTTCGGTCGTTAAACTTCTCGAACCTTGAATGTCATCAGGAGTTACTTAGGTCACCATCCACTTGGACTTAAAAAGTACTGCATTTAACTCTCCGTAAAATATGGATTTTATTGCAGCAGTGACAGGACTCCTTTCCACAGCCACTGACCTCTACTGCTATTGCTTATCTCGTGACTCAACCTTCTGCATAAGAATAGACAGATGTAGTACGCAAACTGTTTCCCCGTGTATGTAAGTAGGTGTTACATACATATGAATACATAAACAGTTCAACCTAGCTGACACAGAAAGTATGTTAGCAGCTCCTCAGAAACATTTACTACACCACCAAATTCAGTGCTTGCTTTCTGCAATTACCTAACTTTCCTGTAAAAATGCCTGTACGCCTACCCTCTTACTTCCACCTCCTCCAGCACTCCCCAACCCGTTCTTTTATCAAATAAAAGACTTCACATTTGTCGATTCCTGTAACGTCCCCAGATCTGCCCGCTCTGCCCCCTTCTTTTCACTGAGGGAGCGCCTCATTTCAACTGTGCTCTACATTCAGTTCTGCACTTTGCCTCGGATTTCGCTCATGATCCGAAGGGTTTTGCCCTGTATTCATTTCACAGCAACTAGGCAGTATCAAGAAACCGAGACAGACTTTTAAAATTATTATTTGCTAGTTAGTCATCACTTCGTTGTTGTTATTACTAATTATTACTGTTATTCTCTTCCAAGCACACACGACCCTTCTTCCGCTCACCAGCTCTCCTCGCCCTAAGTGTCTTGCTGGCGACGACAATCCCCAGGAAAACGCCGCATCCTTTCGCCTGACTTACGACGCCAGCAAACGTGGTCCCCGCACACCCCTGAGCATCGGGCAGGGCGCGGAGCCCCGGGGGGGTCACCCCGGCGCGGCGGCGGGGGAAGAGCCCTCCGCAAGACCGCTGCCAACTTTGCGAAATAAGTGCTGTCCCCCACGTCCGTC